>VZTY01009989.1:0-25887 GCA_013400935.1 Turnix velox
AGCAGTGTGGTGAAAGCCTGTTAGCTGGTCAGAAACCTGCAGCATCCCGAGGAATTCTAAGAGCCATGGCTAATTTCAAGGCAGAACTGCACAGTTTTGAGTCTCTTCCAGGAAAAAGGAAATGATTGTTGGGAAGAGGGAGCACACAGCTGTAATTCCCCAAAGATAGTGCCCTGTGTACACTGACTTTTCCAGAAATGGGATGGCAGGATTACCCACAGGGCAGAGAAGATACCAGTATTGTGCTGGGGCACAGGGCAGAGTGGGCTGAGGCTGCAGGAGCTGCTTTCTCCCAGCAATATGCATGCCTCTGGAGGACATCCCTCTGCACTGGGCTTCTCCAGAAGCCAAGGCCAGGGGAGAGAAGCCTAAACCAGCAACTACCCCTATGCACTAATTTTCTTCATTCACAGAACCTGGCTGGTGGAAGCTATTTTGACAAGCAGAAGAAAGGGAACAGTGGTGCTGGTGTCACCCCGACAGAAGA
The DNA here is from genome assembly GCA_013400935.1 of Turnix velox. Classification (NCBI taxonomy): domain Eukaryota; kingdom Metazoa; phylum Chordata; class Aves; order Charadriiformes; family Turnicidae; genus Turnix; species Turnix velox. Next base: position 488 of record VZTY01009989.1, read on the forward strand.
TCCCCTGGTCTCAACTCTCCTGAGCATGTGTTTGTGACTTAGCAATCACAACATCTGCAGTACTAACTCCCTTCTAAAGGCATGGCAAACAATAGGTATGTGAGACAATTTTTTAAATCTTTCTCAACTTTCTCCTATTTCAAAGCAGCTGTTAAAATGTACTGGGGAGCAAGCCCCTTTCCTGCTTGTCTGAAGGTATGGGGCAACATGAGGAGCTTGCTGCACACTTTGTTAACAACATGTGAAGGATGTCAGAAAAATCCCACTGGGGTATGGTAACCACAGCACCTTCACAGCAGCATACAGTGGAACCTGGCTGCAAAATTTGGCACAGTTCTGATAGAGCATGGGTTTTTTTTAAAGTTTCTGGCATTTACTTCTCAGTGTCCTTAGCAGCTTCAACAAGAAGAAAGCACACTGTGCATGCCTAGCAAGTTGGCTGGTCTTAGTCATGGTCCTGGTCAGACACAAGGTGTCACTTGACAAGAACTGCAACTAAAATGAATAAAAACCATTAATGTAAATTGTAGCTTGCAAGTTTAGAGTTGTACTTGAAATCTGATGGTCCTGGGGAACTACGCTCAACATTCATCTCAGCTGGAGTCCTCAGACACCAACACTTCATATCCTCTTTATATCTCTTAGTTATTTTGCAACTACAGAAATTATCTCATTAAAAAAAAAAATTAAAAAATTAACAGGTATAAGACTTAGGTCACAGGGATAACTCTGGAAAAAGAGATTTTCTTCTCCAAATCTACTTTCAGGTTTGCTGCTATCAATGGAAGACTAGTCAGCTAACATGGCATCTCTGTTGATATACATTTTCTCCCCACAGCTAGCAGAGCTTAACCAGCACACCAGCATAAGCAATTATTAACTACACACTTTCAAAGAAGGAAAGTATCTCCTACTCTTACATTTATAATTCTGCTTTCAGTATCGAATTGGAACCCACAGACAAAGAAATAGGCACCCAAGACCCTCATGCCCATAAAATACACTCACACGAAAGACTTGAATTAGAATTAGATAAATAAATGAACATAAGTAGTGACTTGTCCAGTCTTGCCTGTGCACAGAATCCATTCAACACCCTGCATATGTTTTCTTCTTCAGCATATACGCATTACAAGGATTAAACAGAAAGGGAAACTTACAGCTTTAGACCCACTTTGTGTCACAGCGCCAACTGCAGCACTTGTCCCCTCTGTGAGGATTAAGCAAGGCTGCAGCTGGTGGTCCCTGCGGGCTGTAATTCAGCGCTCCCGCTCTCACTCTATCCATCACATTTACACAAATCCCCAAGGTGCACTGCCTTCTAAATGTCTTTACCTTGTGCATTATCCTGGGGCTTAACAATCCAATATTGGTGCAGCCAAGGATAATTACTCTCCATTGATGACAAAACACCCTGAATCCTGTCAGGCATGGCAATTTGCATCTTACAGTGCCCAGGATCAATAGATACAACAAAGGAGTGAAACCTGATTAGATACTGCTGCCTCTCAATGGAAGGGAAGAACTGATTGTTTTGCAGGGTTGAAGTTCTGGTTAAAAGGGAAATGGAGGTTTCCCATTACAACACAGTCTCCAAACCTGCTACTGGAAACTGCTGTGGGGAGTTTGAGACTCGAGGAGAAAGTAGGTGAACAACCAACCAGATCTTACAGACAACCAGTAAGGAAGGAGTGTTATTTATTTGTGCCAGCGTGGCTTGGCTTGTACAGTCTCACTGAAACCCAAGAGAATACAGCAGGAGAGAATTGTCTGGAACTCTGAGAGGTTCTAATTGTCCCCTGGTTTTACAGATTGACAGTATAAACAGGTCAAGTAACTAGTTCACAGTCACACACTGTTTCACTATCATGCCTGAGGTTGGCTACAGGCTCTCTGAACCCATCTATTTTGGAAGCATGGTCTGTGAGCGTGGGCCAGCAGAGAGCTCCTGCCTTGCCAAGGCAGCAGAAATGTCATATATATATTTAAAATCAGAGATGGCAGGATTTTTTTCAACCAGGTAAGCAGATGTATGAAGGCAGAGGTGGAATAAAGAATTAACCCAGCCCATTTGACAATCTTCTAACATTAATCTAACGCTGAATCTGATGGAGGATAAGCAGAGCAGTGGGTGAACTTCAGTTCCCACGTTTAATCTAGAGAGACATCACAAGCTTCCGCCTCTTCAAGTCTTTATTTGGAGGCCAGTAACACATTCAGAGAAAAGCATGGTTTGGATGACAGCACTGCTGGGCTTCAGGCAGGGAACCCATTCCCATTTGGATGCCATTCACCACTGCCAGCAATCCCTGGGCTCAGCTGTGCCCATCTCCCACAGCCCACATTAGTGATACCAAAGCTCAGCCCTGGGCTGCAGACCAAGAACTCTCAGAAAGGATGTAGCCAACTGTGTTAAATCTGCCTTTTTATTGGGATTCTGGTGGCAGAGCTACATTAAGCAAGGATTGCATCTTTCCGTGCTCTTACCAGACTGAATGAAATGCAGGTTTTTCTTTCAGGGAAATTAGTTGGTGAGGAAAAAGCTGAACTTGTGGGATTCCCAACCATGTGAAGAGCATTTAAAAAAAAAGCCCAAGACATGAATGAAACAGAAAATAAAACAATGTCAAGAAAAGAACCGGACACGTCTTTTTTGGAATGTATGCTTTGAGACTGATGAAGAAGGGCTCAAAGGAAGAGAGGAGGAAAGCAGAGTAAAACTCTTCAGAAACCATCTGGGAAGAGTCTGTTCTTATCAAAACACGTTGCTGACACAGACCTGTCACAGAGCCAACATCTGTTCCCAACTTGCAGAGTCAGTCCCAGCCATGCTGAGTGTCTGCTGCACTCAGGCTCAGTAACATCAAGAGTTGACTTGGCACATTGGACATAAATGAGAAGAGCTTCTGAAAGCAACAGTGAGCTCAAAGGGAAGAAAACTTGCTCTTTTGATCAGAAAACTTTTTATTTTGACCTACAGGCAAACTTGCAGATTTTCTCTGCAGAAAAGCATCTCCACTTACATGAGAAATGGAAAATAAAGCCTGTTCCTGGACCTCTAACACATGTGGGAGTTCTACTAAAACCAACAGAGGGGTTGCATATGGCAAGCCTGAAAACTGAGGCTCATTAACGTTACAACACGGGATTATGATGGTTTTACAGTCATAAGGATCTGTCTCTTTCATCCCGATGCCTGTTTAGTGTCAGTTGGTTCAGGTGCCCCCTGTAACCTCCCAAGAGTAAATTTAATATTGATGAGAAAGACCAACCCTGCATTCAAAATCCTTTGTCTGCTTCTCTTAGGCAGTAGAGTAGAAAGCAGCTTTCTCAGCCTCAGCTCTTATTCACCTGAAATCTACCTTAGACCCATTACTTTAAAGGCTTTCACTCCCCTTGCCTGCTTCAATCTTCAGTAATTTTGGTGTGCTGGAGAGGATTTGCAATCAGTCTGGGACACCACAGCTATGGAGAGATGGCAACAATTCCATGTAGGATGAGAAACCAAACGATACCCATAGGAAGGGATGGCATCCAGAGGGACCTAGACAGGCTTGAGAGGTGGGCCCAAGCCAACCTCATGAAGTTCAACAAGGCCAAGTGCAAGGTCCTGCATCTGGGTCGAAGCAATCCCAAGCACAGACACAGGCTGGGTGGAGAGTGGCTTCAGTGCAGGTTCAGAGAGGTGATTTTGCCCCTCTACTTGGCACTGGTGAGACCACACCTGGAGTTTTGCGTCCAGTTCTGGAGTCCTCAACATAAGAAGGACATTGAGCTGTTGGAGCGGGTCCAGAGGAGGGCCACGAGGATGGTCTAAGGGCTGGAGCAACTGCCCTATGAAGACAGGCTGAAGGAGTTGGGGTTGTTCAGCCTGGAGAAGAGAAGGCACAGGGGAGACCTCATAGTAACTTATCAGTANCATAAGAAAGAAATTCTTTACAGAGAGGGTGGTGAAGCACTGGAAGAGGTTGCCCAGAGAGGCTGTGGATGCCCCCTCTCTGGAGGTGTTCAAGACCAGGCTGGACAAGGCACTGAGCAGCCTGATGTAGTGGGAGGTGTCCCTGCCTATGGCAGGGGGGTTGGAACTCGATCTTTAAGGTCCCTTCCAACCCAAACTATTCTATGATTTTCCCTCAAGCTCCCAGCTCCTGACATGGCCTGTGCAGCAGCACTCTGAATCTAGCCTGCATCGTGGGAACCCATCACTCATCATGAAGAAAGGGACATTACTATGGCTTTCCATCTGTCAGAACAAAGAGAAATGTAACTTTGTATTGGGATCTCTGCTCTGCATTCAGGCATGGAAGATTTAGAGCTTGCTGCTCTGTCTGAAATGGAAAATTGGAGTGGAGCTGCTGAGTCATGAGAATAGGGGCCAGTCTCGCCAGCCAGTTCTCCCTGGAAAGAAGCAGTCATCTCCCCTCCATCCATCTGGGTGCAATTGATTCCTCAGGATTCCCTCACATTCACACAGTCTCTGAGTGTCAGGGGCGCATTGATTTGCTCATCAACAGAGAGCAGAATGGATATAATGGATGTGATTTTTAAGGTGCTGATTGCTATGGGTGGGTGAAGACAAAGCTGTATTAATTAAGCAGCCATTAGAAGTTAAAACTGAACAGCTCAGCTGCCCACTCTGAGAAGAGGATGAGAACAGTGTCACATGCACCCAACACAGGTGAGCAAGAGCCTAATGAATTCTCAGGGTGTAATAAACCTGGTGGAAACTGGCTGAAAATAGATTTGTGGTCATAATGTATCCTCTTGCAACACAGTGCACTCAAGGACATCATCTTCATCAAAACACATTATGTATGGCAGAAGAGAACAGAAGGAGAGCATAAATATAGGGACCTCATAAACAGCCATGATCAAGTCCCAGGTAAGACAATGATGTTGAACCCTTGAAAACAAATGCAAATGAGCAGAACTGCTAGTTAGACTTTGCCAGGAAAGCTTCTGGTCATCATTAACTCTTCTGCACAATTGGAAGGGAGAGGAAAAAGGTCAGGATAAAGACCTATTTCCCTATCATTTCATCACATCACTCTTCATATAAGCACCATGCTGACCAGCCTTCTCCCAGAACTTCCCAGCGATTAGCACCATGCTGTTTCATGCTGTGAACTGCAACAAGAGTAGCACAAAGCTATCAGCAGGGACCTCAGTGATCAGAAAACGCTCAGCCAATTTTCACTATCATTTTTTCTATGTCAAACAAATGCCTATTGTCACCGGGGCCTGCTCCTGTGGCATGCTGAGAGCTTCTGCAAATTTCAGAGCCCTGAAATGTTAGCTCTTACTTCATAGACTAACAGATGAGCAAAGGACAAGGAACCTCTGGTGGCAATTCTGGCTATTGATATGCAGCATAAGTATCCTTGGTACCTGCTTTAACCTTCCCCGCCTTTGCAACAGGGTTGGAAAATGGCAGTATCTCCCTTGCAGTGAGGGCAAAGGGAATTTTAAGATGCAAAATGCTAACTGCTAATATTCAAACTGCAGACCTTGGCACTTAAATTAGAAGTAGCAAAATGTGTAAGCTACTGCTGCAGCCACCAAATCTAACTGCAAGAGATATTTTACCCCTAATGAAAGGGCAGGTGGGATATTATCTGTGTCATAGAAAGGTTCCATTTCACCTGCAAAACACCTCCAAAACACCACCAACCAGCTTTGTCCTTGAACAGAAACCTACTCTGCTGCAGCCCTGTCCAACCCTGTGGTGAAGCTGTGAGTCTGTACTTATGAGATCTCCATCAACCCTGATGGCAATGTCTGACATCATCATTCAGCCACATGACATTGGTGGGGATGGGAAGAGGAGAAGTTGAGCTATGGAGTGTATAACCCTGACTTAATATCATTACTGCTGTTTGGTTATCAACAGAGGTGCCAGAGGCTCTACAGGAAAACAAGGGAAAGAGAAATGGATTTGGATGTATTTCCGAGCTTCCTCCTGCCTGCACATTTCTTGTTAACACCACATATATTGCATTTTTCCTGAAAGCAACCTCTGTAGGGGCTACAGCATTGTATGCCAAGAAGAATGGTCACACATAATGTAAGGCATCTTCTATATATTGGAACAAGCAACGTGCCAAAGTGCCTGATGATAAGGAAGAAATGTGGCCTCAACCAAAAAGAACCAGTTTAATGTGCACACTGGGAGTGGAGCATTACACAGATACCACTTTCTCTGGGCAATGTGAATTTAAGGAACCCCTGCTGGTAACATAGATTCTTTGCAGACAATCAGACCAGAAGCAAAATGTTATAAATTCTTAAGGTACTGAACGATGTGAGATATGTCCTCACATCTTCTACAAAACTGAGAAGGGAAAGATACCATGTAAGCATCTGAACTCCCATACAACAAATGCCATTTCAAGCATCATTTATTATGCTGCCTTTCACAGACTTTTACAGTCCTCAATATGGTTAGCAATTCCAACCGGCTTGTAAAGCAGTTTTCAAATTCATCACTGAAAGGAATGTTTATCTCTGTGTTTTCTCCAGTTCGGCAGTAATATCAGACTCTTAAAAACCTGGGGATGGTGTGTCTTTAATTTTGTTTGGAACAGAAAATAACTGCGATATGAAAGGTTTAATGAGGTTAGAAATCTAAAAGGAAATGGAGTGGGAATAGATTATCAAGAGAAATAAAGCTAACCGCTGGAGAGTACACTAATATTAAATATTAGGTTACTAAACCAAATATATATAATCCATTTAGGGACTTAATGGTGGTTCTCAGAAGCACATTTATCTACAGCTTATGGTTCAACAACCAATATTATAACTCCATTTGTCATTGTTAGGTGAGGGGAATGGATGTCAGAGAGGCGAGGGTCAGCAGATGAGGAGCTTGGAGGAGACTCAGCCACCACACAGTGCACAAGGCCCTTTGGAGGGGAAGGTCTCACCTGCAGATTGCTGGCTCCTCGCTAGAGATCTGCTGGCTGCCCTGAGAACATCTCCTGAGGAAAATACTCCTTTTTTTCATTTTCCTCACACAGAACAAAGGCAACCTATTCAAGCAGGGATTTGCCTTAAATTAGGCTTTGTACCCATTTTTCATTCAGCAAGATACCTCCACGTGTGCCTAACTAAACGTAGGATTACGCACTTGATTAAAATTAGTGACATGCTTAAACTACTTGATGAATTGGGTCATTAGATACCTAAGTCAATACAAGATAAGGAGCTCTGAAAATCAAGACAAATTGAAAACTCAGAAATGGATTTTGGTACTTAGCTTTTGGCACCTATATTAACAAATCTATGGAAAAAGGCAAAGATTTAACTAAATCTCTTGATACTAACACTTAAAACGAGTTCCTTGCTTTGGAAACACCTTTCTTTCAGGCTGTCCCAGGACACTGGGCTGTGAGGTGACCAGCAGTGGGACAGCTCTGCCCTTTGCAACTCCACTTGTCTTCAAATAGCCCCTGAAGCTGCATAAAAAGCTTCCACAATAAAGAGAATGAGAGACTAGGAGATGGAATATTGAAGAAAAATGCTATGGGAAGATGAATGGGTCTTCTCACTTCTGTTTTAGAGAAAGCCAAAAGAGTCCCACATGGAGACACCAGCCACCTGGTGAAATGAAGGAAATGCTGCTGGATGAACAATCATTCCTTACTGATTTTACCAGGGTTGCCTAGTTGACTCCTCTGTACCACCCAAAAGGCAGGGTGGGGTTTGTAAGCAGAGGTGATTTTTTAATTACACTAAATAGTTGGATAAAACACAAAAAAGCCAATTGCACTGATCCTTCCTGAAGAAACACAGTGGCCTTTTTGCAAGGGCTGGGAGCCAAAAACTGGTTGTTTTTGCCCCAGTCCTATCTGGTGTCCATACACCAGGCACCCTCTCCCTCTCTCTGCATCCTGCCTTGCTGCATCCCATCAGCAAAGGCAGTGGCTGATGTTCCATTTCATACATGGGATGAATGTGTTATTTTGGTTATTCATTGTGTTTTCCCTGCCTTTTCCTTTCTGAAAGGCTGCCTGCTGCCAGGGATACAGCACTTCCAAGCCAGTGCTCATCCTGCCAGCTCCAGGCTCCCAGCAGCTCACTGAGGACTCCCAGCCATTCTCCTTTCTGCCTGCATGGGTGAGGAGAGAAGCTGAGCTGGGAGAATGACATGGTAGGAAACAGAAGCATGCTCCTTTCCCTGCAAAGGCTCCAAATCTGCTCCCTCTCCAGTCCCAAAGCGATTCTTGGGCCAATTCTTCATTGACTGCAACCTTGAAATACCACCAAGAACCAGAGCAAGCCAACCCCACATGTTTGCCTGAAGAGGTCAAACTGAAGTAAAACATGTTCCAGTGTGAACAACACTTTAACTGCTTTCAACAAAATGCTTTTTTTGCTATCAATGAAATCTTAAGGGAACTCAGGGACTTCAGTTAGCGCCGTATGTTGGCGACCACTCTACTCCTAGGCTGGCTATTAGTGGGTTTTTACCACTAACACCATCAATAACAGCAAACTGAATTAGCTGTAAAAGTCACAAATCCATCTTCCAAGTGGTAAGACTGAATTTTTTCACATCACTTGTCTGAGTGACAGAAGAATATGCTGCCAGCTTAAAACAAGTCTGGAGACTTAAATTGCTTTTAATTCTGCAAAAGAAAGGACAACTAATGGAAAGCTTCTTCTGAACTTCAGAGAGTTTTGGATCAAGACCTTACTTCACAAAAGTGCTTATTTTGACATTTAACTTGAACCAAAATCAATTTTGCTGAATGGAACCTACAACCTTTTTTCATAGCAAACAGAAGGAAGCAGTTTTTCCACATGGCATGTCATTAAATTGTGGAATTCCCTACCTCAGGATGTTGTGGAGTCCAAAAATATAAATGAGTTCAGAAAAAGATTAGACAAATTCACTGGGGACAAGTCCACCAGTAGTAATTAAACACAATGGGCTGGATATGACCTCTGGCTCAGGAAGTTCCTGAAGTGCCAATTGCCAGACACAGAGAGGATCAGACCAGGGAAAGTTTCACCCTGTACAATCCTGTTCCTTTTATATTCCTTCCTGAGCATCTCCTGCTGGCCAATAATGAAGCAGAGACTTCTGTGCTGAGCAGACCCATGTGCTAATTCCTACATTCCTTGTAACATTTGGATCTGAGCAAAGCTCTAAAATTTATTGCTAAACAGGGAATTTGGTAACACAAAGAGTGCTGCTATTTATCTCACACCTTGAAAAGTTTTCCATGATTCTCAGTAAAATACAAACTTCACTAATCATTTTAATGACAAGGTATCTTGGACTTCTTGCCATCCCCATTGAAAATGGAGATCCAAAGACTATATTAAACGGAACAGAATAATTTCCTTATTCCTATTGATATCATGTAGTTGTACTAATATTGGGCTATTCCTTCGATCAAATTCAGGTGAAACAGTTGAATCTATTCAGCAGAGTTTCTTGACTCAAATTCTTTTAAGTTATTTAAACACTGCTGTGTCTGAATGCCCTGCACAAGGAGAATTATTTGGGTTGTGTGCAGGAACAGTCTAGTTTGTGTTTGTGGAGGCACAAGGACATATCTGAGGTCTACAGCTCCTTCTTGGCCTTATTTACAGTGCAGTTCTTAAGCCTTATGATTGTCAGAGCTTTGCTTGAAGCCCATCTCTAAGTGTAATTCTGTGAGGATCTTGGTGCTCAATGAAATAGAAGATGATAAATTCCTAGCACTCTGAAGCTTAAAAATGTGATCTAAATGCATTCCCTCATCCCCCGAAGGCTGGGAAAAGGCAGAGAAAAGATCTCATTTAAAACACAACACCTCACCCACCCCTTTAAAAACAAAATCTTTTCTGAGATATTAGATGACATGGGTCAAATCTGTTTATTAGACTACCGAGTCCCAAATCACAAGCAACCAGATGTGTCTTAGTTTTCATATTGTGGGAGCCCCAAAATAGCCTAAGTTACTCATTGCATTCTTCAGTCTTGTATCTCAATTACAGAGCATGACACAGATTTGGAATCAACCTGCATGAGTTTGTCACAAGATGTAATAAAACTGTCATGAACCAAAATCCTTGTTTCCTTAACCACTATCTACAGAAATCTAGTTAATTAAATAGCCTAATTCACAATAACACCTATCTAGGTACAAATTTTCTCTGGTTTAAGAGACAATTCTGCTAATGTGTGGCAAAACTTGCATCAGTTCTTTCAAATTCACTTCAGTGTCAGTCTACCCTAATATAAATTAAGATCAAGATGAATCTATTTAATCCACTTTTAAAAAGACAGAAGAATATCCATGCTGGATTTTTACATACTTTGAGCTCAATGATTTAATTTATGTCCTTAGGTACTGATTAGCACAACAGACAATACAAACAATGCCTAGATCAGGTATTTTTTTTACTTCTTAGGACTTGTAGAATTCTAGAAAAAAATTTTAAAAAAACCTATTTTTGCCTTTCTTGTTACCTTGTGCTATACAAGCACCTTACAAGATATTTTTTATAATGGTATGTGTGTATATACTGAGATCTTATCCATTGTATTTCTAACACAATAAACTTCAGCACAGAAAGCTTAAACAGGTTGAATAAAACCATTTTTCTTCTTTCAAGACCCTCCTGCACATACAATTCCATGGATTCCATAAGACTGCCTGAGGCTGACAGACAACACACAACTCCATGTCTAGCAGAGAATTCTCAGAACAAACCATCCCCCTGACTTCCCCAGGCCATGTTTAGCTTTCTCTAGAAAACCCACAGACGTAAGTAAGCCTTTTTTTTTCTCCTTTCTAAAGCTACCACCCAAAGTCAACACAAACATAAGTTTCTTTCAGTTTCTGTTAGTTAAAAATTTTGCAAAATGAAAGAACAGGTATGAACAGGACCTGGGTACTGAAGTAATTTTGAAAATGGACATGAAGAGGAATAAAAGGAGGCATCAAGTTCTGTGTCATCAAAAGTCTTTAAAAAATCTAAACTATTCTGCATTGCTATTTTATTCAATTTGTTCCAGCAGACTTATTTTTAGGTCAGATACCAGCAGCCATTTGGTAAATGAACATCTCCTTATTTTCAATCAGAGCTATGTGATGTTAATGCAGTTTCAGCCCTTTAAATTTTCATTGTCTTTCCCTAATTTGTTTTTGTCTTTTAGTCCCGTGAACAGTCTGTAAGTGACGGCATTAACATTTTTTCTCATCTCTGTCAGTTGGCAATGTCCTGGAAACTGTGTTATGCCACCCACCCTGAGCTCCAAGGCATCTGAAAACAGTGTGGTGACCCCAGTAAAACCCAAGCAGTGGGAAAAAAATGCACTTCTAAATTTTTCCCTCTGTTCTATTCTTTTTTCTTAACCTCTCACATCATATTCACCTCCTGTTTAGTTGGAGGTGATGGGAAGGCAGGAGGAGGGTTCTTTTGTAGTTTTTCAGGAAAGGTTTTGTTTCCAATCTACGGCAGCTTCTATGAGAAGGGAAACAAAGAGAATGAGCAGATCCTGTTGTGGTGATGTAAAGCCTAAGAGATATTTCAGGGTCACCAGCTATCGTATGTAGACAACATCTGGCAAAATCATCCAGCCACAGTATGGATACCAGCTCCACGAAATACTGCAAAAAAATGTACAGCACCCTGAGTTTTATTTTCTAATAAAAGTCCTCCTTTTATCCAGAAGAAAAAAAAAGTGAAATATCCACAAACAGCAGCAGAGACTTGCTGGCACAGGCAGTGACAAATGAGAACTTTAGCTCACTCTCCAACTCTCAGATGCATGGAGGAGAATAGTTTTTTGTGTTGGGAGTTCATTACAGCTTCAGCCCTCCTACTGCACTGTTTCCTTCAAAATCAGGGGCAAGATTAAATCTGCTGTAGTGGAGCACTCCGTAATGGCTCTGACAGACGTTGTTTTTCCCCAGCCTCACATCTGGGAGTTAACCAGCAGAGCACTTGAAACCAACCAGGTCAGCTCTTTAGTTGAGTTTCGTGTCTAATCAGCCAGGAAGGCTGAGGCCTCAGGTCACACATGGAAATCACTAGAGCTATTTAAGTCGCCAGAGGTTATTAATAAATCTCCCACTATTTCCTTAAGTAAATAATTGGAGGCCCATCTTTCAAACAAGTTATGTCTGGCCATGTTATGGTACCAATTTTATCCTTCCTTTTTTCCCCGCTCCAAGCAGGAAGAACAAATCTCTGGTGACAACAATGGCAAAACTGTGAATTATAAACATCCATGTGTCTCTCATTCGAATGCCTCCTCGAGTTTCCTTGACAGCTGGGGAAAAGAGAGAGGCTCTTAGTCTTTCCACCAGAGCCTGAGCCACCAAAACTGCTCTCACAGCAGCAGAGACTCTGGGGAAAGGCACTGGGTTGCTGTGGTTGCTGCTGCCAGGTAGCCCAGTTCAGATCCTTCTGGGCTGCTATGAGGGAAACTAAGAGGAAAAGCCTGTCTGTGGAACACATCTGGAGCCAAGCCTCAAGGGCTTTGAGAAGGAAGAGCAGTGCTGAGGGAGAGATGGGGTTAGTGATGCTGCATTCCCTCTTCAAGGCATGGGAGTGCAAGGGACCACAGACAGGCCTGACACACATAGGTCTTGTGAGACCTGTGACCATAAGAAACAAGCCCAGGCTTATTGGAGACCTCAGTCTTTCCTGCACACGTTGCTCTTCCACCTTCAGAAAGAAGAGCCTGCTCTGTTTTCACTACCATAGATATGCATACAACCCCTGGGAAAGCCAAGGCAAGGGATTTCATCCTGTCTCTAGCTGCAGGGCCATAGCTGGCAGCAGGACACTCCACATCCTCATGCTCACCTGGACTCAGACAAACTCAATGGCTGGCTCCTACCTGCCCCTCCTGCTCCTGCATATGCCAAGCCACTGCTTCATGCTCCTCATGGGTCATGCAGATAATTTATGGCAGTTGTGATAACCCCAATGCATCTTCTAGCTGCCAGGTCACTTCTACTGCCCCACTGAACTATGAGTTATCTTTGTCTGGACTTCTTTCAAGAAGTCTTAGAAAATAGGAATACAGAATGGGTGCTTCAAACAAAGCAGAAACCTACATGCAAAGATGTATCTCGTGTATGTATGTGTACTCAGATATATCTGTTCCTTTACAAAACTTGTTTAGTTTGCCTCTAAACGAGAACATGGGCTCCATCCTTCAAACCACATCATCAACACAGCAGATTCCCAACTCTTGCAACCTTCATACATAGAGAAATATTTTTAATTTGCAATTAAGATATTTTTTGCACTCTTTGGAAAACAGAAGACCTGCTCTTTCTCACGGCAACACTCTTTTTAATCGTGATCTAAAAAAGCCTGTATTTGAATTGTGTTTTCTTTCATTCTTTACTTCCATCTTGCAAAGATTAATGCCTAAACCTCAGTCTTTGAGTGGGAAGATTCTCCTCACTCAATCATTGCTTTGAGGCATTTCTAACAGGGGCTATCAAATTAATTAACTATAACTTCATGTCTGAATTTCCCAATGGAAAGTGAATTTGAGCTGCAGCTACATCCTGCTTCAGCCAAGTAGTGTCTTTCCAGCAAGTGATACCACAGGATAATCCTCCCACACCTGCAAACAGGTGAGGGAAAACCTCAGCCCAGTCACTCTGGGGTGTTCCATCAGGGATGCACAATTCAGCTGAGCTGACAGGTCACTCAGGCCAACAGCAGCAAAGCTTTGCTCCAAAAGCACATACTGAGCCTGTGTTGGTACAAATGTGTGGGTGAGGGAAGATGGAGGAGAAGAGGAAGCAGCACAGCTCTGCAGCACCCGGGCTGTTGCCCAGGCATCGGTGATGTGGGCACTGGAGGGAGTTGCTTGCCAATCCTGGCAGAAGAAAAACTGCTACAGATGGCAATTGCCAGCAGGGAACGAGCATCAAAACCAGAAGAATTCATGACATAAATTATGGGGAGAGAGAGAGATAAAAGCATTTCCAGTGTGCTTGTTTCATCTTTTCAGTTAAAGAAAAAACCTGTTCTTCAGCTCCCAATAAAGCCCAGGGTGGAAATCACTACAGGGACACCAGAACCATCAATTAGAACATAGCTCACCACATGCTCACACAGACCGAACATACATGCATAATACACATATTTACTTGCAAAGATGTGGGTGCACTAAACAAGTGACACTATTTATGCACATACATGTTTCTGTGTCTGAAGAAGTAGCCTGAAGGCAAGCCAAATCTGTGGAATTTGCACATCTTTCTGCATGACAGAAGGTGCTAGATGAAGACATTCTCTGTCCTGTCCACTTTAGAGAGCAAGAGTAGGGAACGGGAAAGGAAAAAAAAAAAAGAAGAAAAAAATGCAGCAAGCAGGAACACTTAAAATGAGTTACTATGTCTGGTCACTCAATCCTTTAAACCCTACCAACACTTTCCTGTGATTAGTTAGTAAATCTGACAAGGCCTGCGTTTGTTCACAGGTTATTGACAGAACTGTATTGATAAAGCAATATCCAAGCCTGGGGAAAGAAAGCCCACAATCTCATTTTACTTTCTTGAGGCTTTATGGCACAAAGGTGTTTTTCCTGGATGAATTAATTTTCCTGAAATTAAAGTTTGAATTTTCTGAGAGTGCAGCTCTTATATCATTGCTTAATAATTATTTATTGACTGGTAGACATTAAACATGGGAGAGAAAAAACATGTCACACAAATTTATTCATGCAGGCTCCTGAGCTGACAACGCAGGGATGTTTATTTGGAGCTCATGAGAGACAGAACATGGGGAGCTCTGGGTGTCAGAGTTTTCCAGTCCCCCCAGAGATACACTGTGCTTTTCTGTTCCCTGTGCTTCAACTCATTCCCACCTTCTTCCTAGAATCCACCTCCCTCTTCCACAGAGATTTGTGTCATGACCAACATGTCCTGGACAAGATGGCTGGTGGGGTCCCTGGAGGACCCATTAGTGCTGCTCATAAATCAGCCAGATGGGGTTTGCTGTGAGCTGCAGAGGGTCAGGTCTGGAGGGGAATACAGGGCTCCCACCCTGTGCAGAGGGAACTGACTGCTGCACAGACACACAGGGTACACTTCCAAAGATGAGGTGAGAAGAGATAAGAAAAAATAGAAGAAAGAAGCAGGATTAAAACCAGAAATTATTTCATATTAAACCACACATACTACTGAAGCCTAACTGCAGTATTTCACATTCAGTTGAATTTTATGAGCTTGATAAATCCAGAGTGTCAATAAAGAAGTGCAGTGTGGGATTGTTCAGTGATTTCAAACCAAAAAGAGGGGAAACAGGGTCAGTGACAACCTCTGGCTAGACAACAGTAAAGAGCAAGCAGTGATGCAATGGCTTTGACCAAGATGGTGCCAAACACTTGTTTCTATACTCCCACTTGGAATGCACAGTCTAAAGACCATTTCAGAAGCTGGCACTTGACAGAAACTGTTGAAAAAACCCTAATTATTGGTATTTCATTCACTGTTTCTCTTTTCTGAGAGCAGTGGAAATTGGCAGATATAAGGCAGAAGAGAAGTGGAACATCAGCACCAAAACACAGAATGATAGGAAAAATACTTTTCTAATTTATATTAAATCATCATCAGATATCAATGAATCATATCTCAAAAGCCTATCTAGGCTCTCCTGGCATTGCAAAGCCAGAAAGTCCTTCAGGCTCTTCTACAATCGCTACTGATCATGACTTTAAATCCCCAAAATTCCTCCTTGCTAACAACAAAACTACTTGTTCTATACAGAAAATGAAGCATTTTTAGAAAATGAACTAAAAAATAGCACACACATATCTTCAAAGGTTATTTTCACTAATTGTCGGCATGCACATATTAAGTCTTCTAAAATTTATGAAGGAAAGAACAAGCTGAAGAAACCATAACTAGCTGAAAAAGTAGACTCTGCAAGGACAAGGCTAACCAAGTGTACATAGTTCAAGGGGTGACATATTTAATACTTATGATACTTCTCGAAAACAAAAAAAAATCCTTTTGTCATAGGGCAGGTTGCTGAGAATCACTGACACCTTCCAAGGAGAAACCCTGCTCAGACAGTGTCTTCTGTGAGAGCAGCCATGGCTCAGCCCAGAAAGGATCCTACCAGTTCCCTCATTGATACAAGACTGGTGAGATGCCACAGCTCTTCCTTAAGCCAAGTGGACTTGCAGTCTCACAATTCTCATTTTTCCTGTAAACAAAGAGCCTGTCCCTCTGTGGTGAGGATCTAGGAATGATTTATTGTTAGAGTTGGATCATAGAATCATAGAATAGTTTGGGTTGGAAGGGACCTTAAAGATCATCAAGTTCCAACCCCTCTGCCATAGGCAGGGACACCTCCCACTGCATCAGGCTGCTCTGTGCCTTGTCCAGCCTGGCCTTAAACACCTCCAGAGAGGGGGCATCCACAGCCTCTCTGGGCAACCTCTTCCACTGTTTCACTACCCTCACCCTAAAGAATTTCTTTCTTATATCTAGCCTGAATCTAACCCATTCCAATTTACATCCATTATTTCTAATCCTCCCAATCACATATCTTATTAAAAACTCCTACCCCTGCCTTAAATCTCTGGATGCTGGAAATCCCTTTGGTGGCAACAATTTGCTCTTCATTGCTCTTCCTTGCTCTTCATTCTCTCAAACCACTATGAACACAGATGATGCTCCATTCAGGAGAGTTTTTAACAGTTTGCCAAGTGATGATTTACAACTGAGTAACCTCTGGACTGGTCTGCTGTTTCATGCACTGTTAGGTTGGACAGAAGGAAAGACAAGTGAAGCTGGTATGTAAGCTGTATGTAGCAGCACGGTAGCACTGGAACCAATGCAGGCCTTCTCCACAGCTTCCTGAACAAAGCAATATTTCCTCACAACCAGCTTTTAAAAAGATTTGACAGGTGGTCTTTTCCTAGAGGAACTCACCACTATGGTGCAATATTCTTGCTTTTTAGAAAGTTCTAAGAACACAGGTTTTTGGAAGTGGAGGCTCTGGTTTCATCAAAAACTTGTCATATGGCTCTGGACACAAATTTCAGAATCTCAATTTCTATGAAAAACAGGCAAAGTGATTTTGTGTCCCAAATTTCTGGATGTGGTTTCGAAATCTCTCTGGCACAACTTTCAGAGAAGCTGTGGATTCACCAACCCTCCTACAGCAGAACTGAGTGCTCAGCAACTTCTGCATTGGGTATCTCAGAGGACAGTCCTTGAAAATCAATTTCTGCCCCTCATTTGCGCTGTCTGCTTCATGGCAACTCTCTTACACATCATGTTGGAGACAGGAGATTTTTCTACATTATTATTACCTCAGAAACACTTTGCATTTGCAGACTGGAAGAAGCTCTATGCTTGAACTGTTGGTCTGATCTGCATTTATGTTCAGGCCACCCAACACTGCTCTGGCTGCACTGGAGAATGTAACACAAGTACAAATACAGTTTCTGTTGTATGTTACCTCACAGGCCCACAGCAGGTATAAATTACCTTTACTTGAAGTGAAAACCAGGCTTTGCATGCAAAAGAGCTGTCAGTTTGACCATGAAAGCTGTGAAGCTCTGGAATGATTTCCTAAGGGGGGCTGAAGAAGCTGTCACACTTAAGGCTGAATTGGACAAGAAATGGAAAAATATATTTAAATGGAAAATACTATCTCATCAGCAGGAAAGATGAAGTGACCAAAAACATGTTCTCCAGCTCTAATTTTATGAACATTTACAGTTTACACCTAGTGTATGGTAAAAAAGGTCTACCAAGAAAGCTTTTGGTGAAGATGGAGACCCAGCTTCTGCTGACAGGAGAATAGTAGTTTGCAGCAAAACTAACAGGTTGATCCAAGGATAAATATCTATGATAAAGTTTGGCCTTTCATTTTTATTTGTTTTAAATTCCTGTCATTCACAACATTCGTTGTTAGCACACTATGTCATCCTAAGTCTTGAGGAGTTTCACATCCATCCTGGCTGTATCTACCCACCAAACCAGTAGGCACACACTACTGCAAACCACAGCTGGTCAGTAAACATGCCAGGTCACTGCCATTGTATTCACAGATACAAGAACTTCTTATAACAATAAACACCAGTTAATTGGTTACATGATTATTTGACATGCGAGCAGGAGGGCTTCAGAGTGGGAGAAGTTTTCACTATTTTCACTATTTCTCTGAAGCCACAATATATCTGTGAGCAGCACATTGCCCCACCACATGGGTTGATCTAGAACTAAGCAGAAGATGGATGCTGAAGAGAGCCATTTGCATCATCCCCAGAGAGACATGTAAAACAAGAGGGAGGGTTTTTAATTCCCTTCTCTCTGCAAGAAGCATTGGCTCCTTTCCACTTCCAATTTCACCATGGCTGCACACGACTAAACATCTATTTGGACATTAAAATGGAGTGGTGCTCTCTGCTAGCTTGGGTCAGCCAGCTCTCCTGCCTGACTGGCCAAGTGATTGTAAAATAATTAATGGTATATTATACACCTCATATTTCTTAAAAAAACATAATTACCAGGGAAATAATTCTTCTTTTTACTCTAGTATTTTTTTTTGTTTTATTTCTTTTTCCCAAAGACACATGTGCTCACTCTCTCGTAACAGTCAAAATGAGGTCAGAAACTTGAACATATGTGGCTTCGTGTGCTTTCTCCTTCAACCAGAAATGACAAAGCAGAGTTTGGCAAGGCAATAAAGGAATGGCCACAAATCAGCCAGGATTATCTGACTTCCTTTAAGAAAGCCATAAATTGTTTACAGCAGCATTGGTCTTTAATGGTAGAAAGTGTGGTGATGGGGGGAAAAGCTTTAATCTAACAATTTCAACACATTGCCAAAATCCTTTCCTGTAGTCTACAATAAAAGAACCTCCAAAGCATCTAACTTACACTAGCTGGATTTTTTATTTTCAGGGAAAAGTTCCTTCCTGTGCTCCATTCTCCTTCAATCCAGAAACAGACTGGAGCAAAATGAGGTTAAGTTTTAAAGCATTAAGATTTGGCAAAAATGCTTGCTAAGATTTTAGCATCAGAAAACCTCTAGAGAAACTGGACAGAGCCTGGGATAATACACAGCAGACTCCACTGAGCTTAATGCACTGAGAATGGGAAGTGCATTAGGATTTTGGCTGCAGCAGGGCTTTTTATGGCCACTGGATTCTCAGCACCACTGCTGCTAATAATACATAGGTGAGGAGACATGGAGACAGACAGCTTGCTGTGATTGCTGCTCACTGAGCACTGCAAAACAGTCCCAAACAGGAAAAGGCAGAAGCTTAAAAAAATGTTTTGAGAAGAATGTCAAAATCTGCACAATTCCTACATGTGAATTTGCAATGTTGAACCCTCCTTCCCCCTCTACTGCACTTCTGTATTCAAAGCTGTTTGGTTTTATCCTTTTGTTCCAGCTTATTCTAGAGGGCAATTGTGAAATCCAAAACCATTACTAGAATCCAGGCAATGAATAATTGCAAAGTTTGAGGGTGCCCATAGTAAGATTTTTAGAGATAGGGTCTGTGCCTCCTGTGCTCCTTTGTATATTTTGTCCTTCAGGGCCATTTCCCAGATGGCACGTAGAGCAACATGCATCTAACATGAACAGTGAAAGCATCTCCACTGCCTGGGATAGAAATCCCCAAAAATCCTTTCCTGCAGCTCCTCTGAATATTGGGATCATCCCTGCTGCTGCACTGGACTTCTTCAGTCACAGTTCATTTTAGGGAAAGGCATTTCCACTGCATTCTAATGATGTAAAATAAATACAGCACAGCTCACATGGCTTGAAGAGTTTGTCAACAGAAAACATCCATTCCAGACGACTGGCTTCTAAGAACTGGAATGTTTCCAAATCTATTTATCTCATCACTTTATAGAAGCATTTTCCTCCCTCCTCTTGATATTTCAGAAATTTATTTGCCTCCCTTTCTAAAAATAAATACAAGTGCTCTCTCTCCCCGGTGCCCAAACAGTAATTAGTTTTAATGATCACTATTTATGTTGTGGCAGTGCCTTAGAGCCCCACACATAGGCTGGGACATGATACGGTCATATGTTTATAAACCTCCCTCTACATGCTCCACAACAGAAGATTGCTCAAAAGTCAGCAAAAGTGAATTCTTCAAGTGTCCTAAAGGAGACTGCCAGCAAAGTTTCCCCAAAGAGTTGGATAAAAATCCAGGAAGCTGAGTGGTTCCCCATACTGCAAACTCAAGCTCTAGCAAGAGTCACTCAGCCTAGTCCAATTTTTTGTCTGTTTGGCTGAAAATACACTTAAAAGACTGAAGTACAAGAAGGCAAATGCATGGTGTTTTAAGGGCAAAAGAGAAACCATTCCTTCCTTGAAAAGGTTTTCTTGAATAATTAAGGCTGAAAAATTACTTATATTTTCCCCCGGAAGGAAGGAAGGAAGGAAGGAAGGAAGGAAGGAAGGAAGGAAGGAAGGAAGGAAGGACAAAAGCATAGAACAAAGTACTTTTATGGATAATTGCCATGTAACTCTGTTTTGTTTCTAGTGCCTAGATATTATTGAGTAAACCTAATTAGAAGTGCAAGAGAGAGATGTACTTGGAATTCTTCATATCCCCTGAGTGGTTCAAATACCATCCATTGGGGACTCTGCATTTGCTGGGCAGGCAAATGATTTTCTCATAAAAGTTTGGACAGCTCTTCTCATGGCTCATTTTCTCCTTTAACCTATCCTGTTACTGCTTCTCCTCCTCCAAAGTGAAATACAACCCCTATCAGTGCTGTAATGATTCCTTAACTATAGATGCAAGTAAAAAGCAAACCAACCTTCCTACAGAAGGCAGATGAGCACAGCTAGTTAGCCCTGCCTCTAATTAATGCATTTTGCTTTTCCTGCCAGGTGAGCTCTCCATTTCCCCCCCCCTATTTTCCCTCCCCATTCATTTATTCTTCAAAAGCAGAAGCAAATGATAGAAACAGAATCTGTGAAGTACAAATAATGAAGCAAATCAGTATTGGGTTTTTTTTTCTGTGCTGCTCAAGAACCTCGAAGATGTTTGGGGGGGAAAAAAACCAACCAAAAACCCCAACCAAAACAAAACCCTTTCCACTAAGTAATTGAGTCTGCACTCTTGTATCAGACATTCAATGCTAATTTGGAGTCCTGTCTTATCGCATTACAGACAAACACAAGGCCCCTTACATCAAGTGCAACAAAATAGCTACACTCGGCATTATTAATGAAGTAGATGGATTAATTTCCTATTTATGAGAAGCTAACCAACTGGCTAGCTTGCTGACAGCACTATTAATGATCCTTAATGCCCCACAGGCGGTAATGGGTCCCGCTGGGAGATCTAGGAGCGCTGCAATTTGTATTGAGGATTTAGACATAACAAAAAAAAAAAAAAAAGCCCTCCTGGGAGCAGGCAGTTGATCAGCGGCCGCCCCAGTGGAACACAGAGACAAATAATAAATGACAGCCTTGTGATTAAATCAAACCTTCTACTTTAAGTGTTAAAGTGTCTGACTGTCACTAACAATCTAGTGGTTGTTAAAGCCTCCCGGGGCCTCCAGGAATGGAGGCAGTGAGCTGGAAGGTAAAAGGAGGGGCAAGTGGCAGTGGTGGGAGCTTTGCTCTCTGCAGAAGAGAGCATTATGGCAGGAATTCAGACAACCACCGTCATTGTTTCTTGAGGTACCACAGAGCCAGGGCACAGGACTCCCAGAAGTCTACCTAATCCTTAAAATATTTCACCTGAGACTGAAACACCCTGAAGCTCCCCTAATCCCAGCTCTCCTGCTTTGCAAACCTGTTTACAAAGGTCTTTGCGGCCCCAAATTACTGTGACACCCTGATATAAAATCATGTCTTGGGTAAATGAACAGCCTTGCCAGCTGCTATCTAGGATTTCCATTTTCCATTTATATGTCCATGCATTTAGAATGGAAACCAGACATCTGTGTTTCTAGATTCAAAAGGGACAGAAGTCCTGGAGGCATCACAGATTTCATTCACTTAATCTTCTTGATAAATACAGCCATACACTCTCTGTCTTCCTTACATTTAGTTTCCTTGCTGCCCTGGACTGATCACATCCTGGGGCTGATTGGCAGCTTGGAGAAATCTCAGTGATTTCTCTTCTGGAGATCAATGTTCAGAGATAGAGATGAAACAGGCAAGTAGGTGAGATGAAAAAACCACTGGATGGGTCCTTTGCCTGTCACTCTCTGTTGAAACACCAAAACAAGAGCCAAGGCTTAGTGAGTCCAGGGGGCACAAGGCCAACATTTTGTCCTCACTGAGAAAATCGTCTCCCTCCTCTTTTCTGTCCTCTCCCCACTCATGACCACTTGTGTCTTCCCATATCTTCTCCCATCCCATTTTCCGTCCAGGAAATGGGACATTCTCCTTCTGGATGCTTTGACAACCTATGTGGAAGGTTTATGGCTCCTCTGAACTGTAGCTGTTAAGATTTCACAGGCACTACCAGGTGGTCCCTCTGTCAGGACACAGCAGAGGGGCCATGCAGTGGATCCTTCACATCAATGCAGCACATAGCTGTGAGACATGATGCTCCAAGTGAGGGAACTGGAATTTTGTCTGATTTTTAAACAGACTACCCAAGGCCACCATTTAACCAGTCGTGGGTGTGAGATGATATCTGTTCTGTTGTCTTGCAAGAAACTGTCATGCAATTTATGGCATGATCATACCTTGGTATTGCAGCCTAGGAAGGCAGCCATAAGTAATCATCTTGGCTTGTATATATCACTTCATTCTATGACCAATTCATGTGTGTTTTCTGGCACAATTAGTCTTTTCTCTTTTTAATCATACAACTTAACAACAGGCCACTGAAGAGAACTCTCTGGAAAACACAGCAGCCAACCGGCTGCAACTTTCTTCCCCTTATATGAGAACATGTAAGGGAAAAAACAGCACATCATAGAGAACTATGGTGAGCAAAGGCTGCCAAGAGGTAGCATCTATAGACCACATCTATTTATTTATCTTTCTGTTCATACAAGCTGCTTTATTATAGCCTCTGGGTGAGGAAGCATTGATTTTTAAACATCACAAGCTAAAGAACAGCCAAACTGACAAAATATCAGTGTGGAACAGAACCCTCTTCATGCAGGGAAGGCAACATGATACCCTTGCCCTTGGGCAGGAGCCTCAATTCAAAGGGTGAGAGATGTGCCCTGAGGCACCTGAGGACAAGAGACTGCTGCTGAAGCCCCCCATCAGATTGTTATCAGGGTTTAAACATGGGTGTAGCATGCAGGGGTGGCAATTTCTACAATTGCCTGGTTCCATGTCAGATACTACCTGAATTAATGTCACATCCCAATGAGCAAAAGCAGGACTGTGCAGCTTTGGAAATGTGAGGTATCTGAGATGCAGCACATCTATAGAGACACTAATGCTGGAGGGCAACAGCCTCTGAGTGGCTGCAATGAGGACCTGAGCTTTGGATAAGGGTCAACAACTTCACAACAGCTTTGGAAACCTCTTTAGGAGCTTCAGTTTCCCCTAGAAAGTCTCTCAAATTTTACTTTCACTAATAAACTATCAATTTTGGTCAAGTGGCCACAAAAGGTAGGGCTGTATGTACGTCAGATGATCATAAATTAATTAGATACAGAAAAAATACCCATCATAAGCCATCTTCCTCACATTGATCACACAAAGAGCTACAACACACTGCTAATTTCTTTAGCCTGTCCTCTGCTGTTTTCCTGGTGTTGGCACAAAATTTGATCCTGAACCTTGCTTCCCCTCCTCCAACTGGTGCTCTCCCCCTGCACGTCCCCACCACTTCGCCCCCATCATCCTTGCTCGGGTGGGGAAGGCACAAAATAATAGTGACAGCCCCCACGGGAGAGCCAAGAGGCCCTCGTAAAGTGCACTGTGAAAATGAAGGCGTCTGCTCACTCATCACATTTTGCATTCGTTCTGCCACTCGCTGTCAAATTAAAACGTGGCCAACAACTCATTTCTCCTGCTCTCACAGTTACAAATTAGTCCATTAAGCTGTCTGCAGCAAGCCTTTTTTCCTCTTCCCAGTAATGGCCTTCGAGAATTCCTTCATAATCGCCAAGTCCTCCTGGGATGCCCACTGAAAGCAGATGGAGAAGCTCCTGGGTAATACAAGACACTTTTTAATGACACAACATGCTGTGCATTTTTTTTTTTTTAATTTTATTTTTTATGTCCCTGTTCTCCCTTCATCATCTTTCCCCTTCCCTGCTCTCTTCCAGCAGGATGATTAGGAATTAGAAAAAAATAAATAAAAGAGAAGCAGGGATGGAGGGACACGGATGCTTCTGTGCAGAGGCTGACAGCTACAGGAAGGGGTGAGAGTGGGAGGGAATCAGTTTCAACTCCCTAATTAAAACCTCCTAATTGAATTATCTTTATTGAAAAATTAGATCTTTCATTGAAAGCTTAGAGATCTGGGAAGACAGATGATCAAGTCCTCCTATAGATGACTAGTATGTTTCATTTATGGTTTCTCCTTCCCAGGCAGAGACCATCTCCTCTGTGGGTCCAACCTGTGGCAGAGCGAGTTGCTCCTGACAGAACAATTTTATGCAGAATCTCCACTCTTAAGGGATGTTTTGGAGTGTCAAAAAGGACTTGAGTGTTATTAGCACATAAGGGGTTAGTATCAGCTGGGAGTTGTCTTTTATTTATTTAAAAGAGCATCTTATAAAGCGAAGCTGTTAGAGCAGCATGTCGGTGCAGGTAGGATGGGGAAGGGGCTGCTGACCTCAGCATTGGTGAGGGCACTGCAATGCCTCACAGCCACTGCATATAGAAATGAGCAGTTTAAGATTAGGCAAACATTTTCTGTATGTTGGTGATGCACAGGAGAAGATGATACTGACTAAATACAGCCAGCTGGTATCCATTCTGCACTTTAAATAATAGCAACTCCAGACAAATCTTTCCTGTCCATCTGTTAACCCAAAGACTGAGTCTTGGAGATGCTGCTTGAAAGCTGCACTACTACCCACACCCCCTGCAGCAGGTGATGACCCTGGTTAACACCTGAACTGCAGCAGGGCTATGCCAAGCTGAGACCCATTCCAAGCTCACACAGGTTCTCCTTCCTGACATGGGGGTTGGCAGCCCACCACACTGATCACAGCAATGGGCACATCTCTGAGGAGCACCAGATTCCAGACATCATCCTGCACTCCTGGTTAGGAAGATGCTTTGCTTGAATACAGTGCCACAAGAAAAAAACACTATTTGAAGAACCTGGGCCTCCACTTCCACATTACTGACTCAAATTGAGTTCAGCCCCTATGTCCTATTTGATGCTTACTTGACAGTCAAGAGAGAATCTGCCCCAAATGTAGCACCTCACAGAATCACAGCCTTTTCTGGAAGCTTCTGGAGATGGAGGATAATTGGTGTCTGAGAAGATCCCATCCTATCCC
>VZTY01009990.1:0-25453 GCA_013400935.1 Turnix velox
TACCTCTGCCAACGCACGCTCTTCCTTATTGAACGCTTTCATTTTCTTTTTTTTCCGGGGGGGGCACAAGTAAAACAAGGGACAGGCGGAAGGAAGGAGGATGGAGAAAGGGCTGAGGGTTGGGTTTGGGAGACCAGGGATGGAGATCAGGTTCAGAGGACGAGGAGAGGGGCAGAAGGGCGGTTGGGCTCAGGGAAGATGGGGTAAGTTGTGGCTGTCGCCAGGCACTGGCAGTTGGAGATGGAACACGGGCCATGGCAACAGGGACTCTGGGCAGTGGGGCTGGGCACGAGGGGGCTGCAGCTCCATGGGCGATGGGGGACTTTACCAACTGGCAGGACAAAGCAGGAGTGGATCCTGGTCTGTGGTGGAGGCAGACAAATGTGAAAAGCAGGGATTGGTTCTATGACCCCAGTGTGCTGGAGATAAATGTGCTAGTGAAACATTTTTGTCTGTGGCATGGGTGAGGCTGGAAGGGAAGGTGGGGCTTCTGTCAGTGACAGTAAGCTTGTAGGCATGCTTTCCCCAGTCCTTAGCTGCGTGATGAACCATGGTGAAGTTGACAGCTGAACCAGATGGAGAAAACTGAGTTGTGGTTCAGTTTTGGAAGGAAACAAAAAAAAAGAACCCCAAAATGGGCAAGTTGTTTTACGACTGGCTTATATCCTAGATCTGCACTGCAGAGCAGGATTGTCTCTACTACGTAAATGTCAGGTCTACACTGAGGGAATACCTCTTGTGTGCACTGCTGCACACATTGAATAAACCAAGCTCTGTGGAAGGTAGGCATCCCCATCTGTGGTGCAGGCTGCTAGTTTTGAGCCAGCAGATCTTATAGGAGGCAGTGAATGTATCCTGGGAGCCCTGAGGTCTTTGGAGCATCTGCCTCCTCCACTTCTGAATACTAGAGAGACTTCTTGTGAGTGGCCCGGAAGTGTGAACATCCTTAATGTGATAATCATTTGTACCTCACCCTCTTATTTGTTCTGTGATGTGCTTCATTCAGCTCCTGGGTTTTAACAGTATATTTCACAGGCTTCACTCTGGATTAAAATCTGCCTTCAGCCATCCAGTGGAGATTCTCCCCAGCAGGAATGCCTGCACCAGAGAGATCTGAGCTTTGTGTTGGTCCCCCTAAGAGAAACTGACAATGAGGATTATGACAATAAGTCTTGTACTCAGAGTTGCTGTCAGAAGGCTCTTCAATTTGCATAGTAAATACACACTTCCAACTGACATGCAACAATGCCTAGATTAGAAGGTGTCATATTCACAACATACTTAACTGCTTGTTCTAGGGGATGCAAGAGACCAAAGCTTGTGGTAGAAGACATTTGTCCCTTGAACCATGAACTTCCTGTATGTTTCCCCCCATTCTTCGAGATAAGTCATAGTCATAATAGATCAGTAACATTACAAACAGTTGTTATAAAATGGGATGTTTGCCACAAAAAAACCAGAAAATATTCTCTGTCTGGGTGACCTGGTATAACTTGAACAAGTGGCTGCTCCTGTGAAGGTGGCAGAACACTGGCACAGGCTGCCCAGAGAGGTCGCAGGGTCTCCTTCTCTGGAGACATTCAAAACCCTGGATGCATTCCTTTGTGACCTGATCTAGGTGTTCCTGCTCTAGCAGGGGGATTGGACTAAGAGATCTTTTGAGGTAACTTCCAATCCCTGACATTCTGTAATCCTGTAAATGTACATCCATCCTGTTCAATGACATCTTCTGGAGAACAATCCTGAAAAGACCTCAACCAGAGTTTACCCCTGCAGCCTTCAGGCTATGTGTGTTCTTCAGAACAGTCTAAAAATACCCAGTATCATTTAAAATAAGCTCTCAAAATAAATGAATAAATGACCTTTTCTAGTGTTCTCTTGATGCCCTGACCAAACTGATTCTGAGGTATCTGTGCTACAATCAGGGCTTAATCTTATCCTCAGTGTCACTTCAGTAATCAGTCGGCTCACTTAATTTCTCAAACTGGTCTGCTCTGGGAAATGAAAAAAAAAACCAACCCTGCAAGACCTTTAGAGCAAGAGCTTAATCAAACAGTGGGCTTGCAGTGATCTTTTGTCTTCACCCATTCTCTTCAATTTGCTCAGCTGCCAGGGCCTGGCTCTAATATTTTTAACTCTGAAGGTGAAAATCACTCCAGCTTGTTTCTAATTGTGTAATACAGATACAGTAAAATGCTACTACAAGATGGGGTGGGCAGGACTGAATTATTCATCTGGATTATTAAAATATCTAGCCCAAATCAAGTGTTTTTAAAGCAATGATAACATGAATGCTACACCTTAATACATGTTCAGCTTTAGGCAGTTCCCAGTGTGCCTGAATGAGTGTAGTTTTCAGAAGCTGAAGCTTTCCAGCCTTTTAGAAGGGTTAGCAAGAGGTGTAATGTATCTGTTCCCTTCAGTTGAGGTCTTAGTCCTGCAGGGTTTATGCTGGATCCAGCAGTGGAACTGGGTAGTACAGAAGATGCTGGGGAGCTGACAGCTGCACTGCTCTTTCCCAGGTATCTTGCTGGCCTTTAAAGTGGTCCTAAAGCCAAAGAACAGGGCTATATTTAAAGTGTTCTGGCATCAATGGAAAACAAAGTATTTTCAAAAGTCTTGGGGAAGGGGAAAGAACATAGAATCACAGAATTATAGAATTGGAAGGGACGTTCAGTGGTAAAATAGTCCAACCCCCTGCAGTAAGCACTATATCAGGTTTCTCTTCAGGCCTCACTTTGAATGTCTCCATGGATGGGGCCTCCTCCACCACCTCTCTGGGCAACTTGTTGTAGTGTCTCACCACTGTCATGGGGAAGAATTTCTTTCTAATATCTCACCTAACCCTGCCCTGCTCTAGTTGCAAACCATTGCTCCTCTTCCTATCTATAGCTCCATACCCTGGCAAACAGCTTTCCTGCAGACCCTTCAGGTGCTGAGAGGCTGCTATGAGGTCTCCCTGCAGCCTTCTCTTTTCCAGGCTGAACAGCCCCAGCTCTCTCAGCCTGTCTTCATAGCAGAGGTGCTTCAGCCCCCTGGCCCTCCTCTGGACCCTCTCCAACATGTCCTTCATGTGCTGAGGACACAGAGCTGGACACAGCACTCCAGGTGGGGTCTGATGAGAGCAGAGTAAAAGGTCAGAATCACCTCTCTCTGCTGGTCAGAGCTCTTAGTTCTGTTGCATCTCCATTCTCTTGTAAGCTATCTGCCAAAGTAAAAATCAAAAGAAAGTCTCCAAATACACCAATCCTTGATCTTATTACCTGAAGAATTTATAGTGCAGGCAGCTGCAATTTTCTAGCATCTTTTAAAACTGTACATGTAATGTAAAATGTTCTGACAAACAACTGTTTGCAGAAGGAATCAATGTGTTTTGAACATCTATTGGTGTAATTTCCCTCTAGTTCTTAAATAAGCAGGTAGGATCAAATGGCTTTGGAGAACCCTGTTAATAAGGATGTTCTGGTCTCAAGGAAGGAAACCAGAACTGTGAAGATTTCACTTGTCAAAGTAGAAAAGATACACAAAAGTAATGAAAAATATGTTAGTTTTCTCTCAGCTTTAATGCTCTGAAGAAATATAACCAATAAAAAATGCTAGCAACTGCTCAATGAATTATGTAGAATTTAATTTGTAGAATCTGGTACTCTTTCTTTGCTGTTATAATATTGCTGTTGTTGCTAGTCAAATTCATAATTGATTTTAAGTGCATATTATAGGTCCTTTTTAAACAGCGTGTATGTGTAGGTGTTTCATGCTCTGACTCTGAGACATGTATTTTGGGTTGGCTGCAACAAACTTTTTTACTTCTGAGTGGTGTGGAATTATTTATATTTTGAGGAAGGCATACCAGTTCCAAGTCCTATCTCCCTACTCCCTCCTTCAGCCTTTAATTATCAGAGTTGAAAAATCAACTACTGTTGGATTTAATAAAATTTCATTTGTTTTGTGTGAGAAGTTCAAAGCTGAAGAACCTTTTGGTGCCAAAGCTTGCACAGTAATGATTATACTTCAATTATGTACTCTAAAAATACCATTTAATAGATCATAGTAATGTTTTAAGCCTGTGATTACTGGTTCCTTGGGAACTTCTTACTTCTAAGGGATCCATAAAAACTGATTAAGAAAAGTGCATTACTTGATAGTCAGTTTAAGGTAGTTGCATAGTCTTTGTCCCTGCTGGGAGTTTCTTTCAGTTCTGGAAACTGAGACAGATTGAAAACCAATTTAGTGTTGCTGGTTTTGCAGATGCTACTCATTCTTGCAACTTAAAATCATGTTCTCTGACAGAACTCTTTTAAAACTGTACTTAGTAACAAAATGTCTGGTTATTGTTCCCCCGAGCCCATCTCCCAAGTGTTGACTGTGTCAGATTCTGTTCTACTTGTCTGTAGGAAGATGTGTTTGGTACCTGTTCAGCCACAAGTCATGGGTGTTGGGATGGAGGGTGGGAAGAGGATGCTGTTATGTAAGCATTGCCTGTGTGATGGTGTCTCAGCTTGCTGAGACCCAGACAGATCTCTGACACATCTCCTCTCTTTAAAATTGATGGATTAGCCTTGTAAGTGAAATAACTCAACTTTTTGGCAGGAATGACTTAGTCTGATTTTGAGGGAAATGATCTTTCTGATGGAAAGGGAAGCAAAGGTTAGAGGATTTCTAGACTGAAAAGAGAAGCTCTTCAGTGCCTAAAAGTGAAGAATTACTCTGTGTTTAGCAAACATGAAAGTTATTTTGCAGTATTTTTGCAGGCCCAGATGCTTACCAGGAGGTCATAAGTATATTGTCTATCTGTTCTTAGCAGCACATTAATGCAGTATAGGGGTGAAACTGCTAATTGCTTAATCAGAAATTAATAGTGGTGCTAACTTACCTTCCTAACAGAGGAAATATTACTGTAGATGCTACAATATTGAAAGATTAAAATCCAAATTTTGAAACTCAATCTAAAGCTTAGAGCTTATTAACCCCCTACTCTCAACTTCCATTAGTATTAATGATTCTTGTAAGTGCCAGTATGTCTGGAAATTGGACCCCTTGGATCTTAAGTCTTACATCAGCAAGCAGAAAGTTAACAAATTTAAAATTTACAAATTAAAGAGCCAAAATGAGGATGATGTAAATATCTTGAATTAGAATACCTCTTTTTGGTGAGAATTGCATTCCTTTCTTTAAAATGATAGTGTGACTTGTAATGAAGTAACTTTACTTAGGAAGTTAAACATCATAATGATCTTTTAATGGTACCTTAATGGCCTCTCTGAGAATTTGCACTGAAATAATTTTACCTTCTCTAAATTGCACTTCATAATGAACTGCAGCAGCACAATTGAAGGTCTCCCTAATTTTTTTCACTGGTTTGTTAAATTTAACAAATTCTAAATTCCCATTCTGTCAAACAGAGCAAGTATTAATTTTTTTTTTAATTGCTTTATAGGTGTATCTTCCATACCTATGTATTTACTCTGTCTTGGCAATAATGGCGTAGTTACTGATTTATGTAAAATTTTACGTATTTGGTAAAATACCAGCTAGTGTTTTGCATTGATTTACCAAGAGGAGAGTTTCTAATGATACTTTTGACTTCACGTGTATGTGTGACTCAGAAGCCAGGTGTATGAAGAAATTTATTACTACATAGCCAGTGCTTATGATATTCTGTGGAAATAACCTAAAAGAAAGGGCCCATTCAGCTCTGATATATTTGTGAAGCCCAAGTGTTAATCAAAAATTAATAGTGGTGATTTATAGCTCACTGGAAATCTGTGCTCAACAGACACAGCAACAGAGACACCACAATTAAAAGAAAATTTTACTGTGAGCTGCTTTGTCATGAAAACACTCAAATATAAGTGCTATTGAATAACTTTGAAAAATTTAACTGTGTTTTATTCCAGTTCTTATTGTTAATTTTAGGTAAACATCCTTTATAAACAAATTAATTCTAATCTGTAGCTTCAGTTTATAAAGGCAACAAGGCATATTTTTAGAATAATTATGTCATATGCTAGCATTGATTTGCTTTAATCGAGCATTTGAATGTGTTATTAGTGTTCTCATATTTTGTGTTGCATTATTTGCCAACACTTAGCAACATGTCATCAGACATGAAATATGTGTGTAACTGTGAAACATACATTGTAACCGAAGAATTGATGGTGAAGACCTCCCTCTGAAAGGCTTGT
The DNA here is from genome assembly GCA_013400935.1 of Turnix velox. NCBI lineage: Eukaryota > Metazoa > Chordata > Aves > Charadriiformes > Turnicidae > Turnix > Turnix velox. The sequence continues at coordinate 6,186 of VZTY01009990.1, forward strand.
GAAACACTAGGGAATGGAGCTTGTTTGCCCAGACACTGGGTAACAGGGGCAGAATATTCAAAGCCATCAACTGGAAATAATACCTTGCCCCAGCTCTCTGTCTTGTCTGACTTTCTATAATTCCAGACATGAAAACCATCCAACATATAGGAAGTCACTGGTGTCAATGCTTTATTTTTTTTTTTTTTCACTTCTTCCATTTCTGAATCCATAGGAGGGAGAAAAAACTTATTTGTAGATGAAGTTAGTATATCCTAAGAAAAATATAGCATGTGTAGTAACACTTTTGATGTAACAATGATATAGAATTTTAGTGATATATATTTCACTGCTTGCTGCAGGAGGGTTGGACTAGATGACCTTTGAAGGTCCCTGCCAACTATGATTCTATGAATTTATAAATTCTTTCATGGAAATGTCTAGGAAATGTTTAAATCAGTCTTGTTTGGCCTCTTATCATTACCCCTTTTTTTTATAATTTGCACTTTTCTTAAGAGTTGTGTTTGCCAGTTTTGACTTGAAAGACTCCTGTGGAGGCTACATTATTTACATAGTCAAAAACCCAGACAGTTTGCATCCTGTTATATATTTATGTGCTTGGTTTTGATTGGCTGATTAGATTTTCCTTGTGCTCCAAGTTGGCTTTTGAAGTGTGCAATTGTTAGGTGTATTTCCAAGACTAAATGGACAACAAACAAGCTTATAAGCTGTCCTTATTAAAGCTATAACAAGAACTGTCTTTGATTTTATATAATCAAATTCTCAGCTCTTACCAGAGAGGGGTTGGGTTTTTGTTGTCTTTTTACAGAATTCTGTCTTACTCCTCTTGTCTCACTCTTTGCCAACTGAAAATGTCAGTGTTTTATCTTAGTCTATTAGGTTTTTCTTAAAATTGTTCAATAGAATGCTGGCAGCTCAAAGTAGATTTTTGATTAGGTTTTTGTTGATGGCAAAAACTATCCAAGTGAGGCCTCACAATTAACAATTACACAGCCTTCCTTGGGGAGAAAGGGCTGCTGAGTTTCTATGGGAGGAAAAATTAATATAAAACACACCAAATAATTGGAAGTGTATTTCATAGGCATGCTTAGTATGTTAGTGCCTCTTGAAGCTAATATTGCTAGATTCACTAGGATTAAAGCTTGTTGGTGCATTTCTAAATAATTTTTCAAGTCATCACTCAGTTTCCTGTAGTGCTGGTAACTTGGTTAGCAACGTGCTGCTAGTATTATAGTTCTTTTTTCCTTTTTTTTTGGTTAAAGACAAGATTTTTCCATTGTCATTGGCTTGATAAATCTACTTGAAACATTTAAATAATACCATTTTTGGTATCAAACAAGTAGTGAAGTGAGACCTTGTGGTGGGACTGTCTCAGCTAATTGAATTTATTCTATTTTGCTACTTGCCATTCTCTTTGTTTCTACAGTAGGGAGAGCAGGATAGTAATAATCTATCCAAATACAAACTCTTATTAAGATATTAAAGTGACAATAAAGTTGTCTCTTTTTTGTTGATCCAGTGCTTTGGGTTAGTAAGATAACAGTTCATAGAGTTGTGTCTGCTGCAAGAAGGAAGCTAATGGAAGTCTGTAAGCAGTTGCTCAAATGACAGCATTCATATATAATTCTTACACCATGTCTAGATTAGGAAGATGATTGTCATTTCAAATATGTTCCCTAGCACTTTTAAACATTCCTGGAGCAAGCGTTCAACACGTCTGAAATTGTGTTAGCTTTGTCTCGCTTTACAGAATCCTGCTGAAAACTCCTTTTTTGGGACCCTTGGTTTACAAATGAAGCTAATATGCCCAAATTGTCATCAGTCATAGTCTATATATTAAACAACATGAACATCTATGAGCATCCTCTGTAACTGTATGAAATTGAATTTATTGATGCTTACATGTCCAAATTTCACAGTGGAATTCAGTTCTGCTGTTAAAAAAAAAAGAATAAAAAAATCAAATTTATTTTTTCTTCTCTTTAAAACACACCAGGGAGCAATGTTACTCCAAAAAGGGAAAGAAGAAGGTCATATTGCTACAGCTTCACAAGTCTGTGGAGCAACCTGAGCATGCTCAAGAAGGGACCAGCATGTGTTCTAGTCAACGTCTAACTTGATACTGTCCCACAACATCATTCCTGAAGAAGCCTGTTTCTTAAATGCCAACTTTCATTTAGATTAATGTAGAAGTTGTAAATTGTTTCTTTATGCTGTGTGTGTAGTAGGACCCACTGAGAAGAGGAATTTGGTAATTACAGGATGGTAGCACAACATAGTTAAATAAAGGGGGAATTGTTTTATAGTTAACATTAACTTGAATTGATCTTTTGAAATGTTTTTAATTCTGCTGTACATGCTTCAGAAATTAATTTCTTGTTTAGTATTCTTGATTGGCTCTGCTGTAGATCCTTTATGCATGCAAATTCAAAGTGCATACAGCTCAATTCCTGATACTTCCTTCTAGCCTCTGATTCACCACAATTGAGTCATTGTTCTTGGCTTCATTGTACAATTAGTGTCTGTCTGTTTGAATAGATGCACCTTTCTCTTTGCAAAAGTAAGGTAGAAGTATTTTCCTCTCTGCAATCCAATTTGCTTGGAGGCAAGTAAGTGTTACAGTTTATATATGTTATACATAAACATAGAATGATGATGGAAGAAATGTGCTCAATTCCTAATTTTTCAGTCAGAGTATGCTAGATGAATTATAAAATGAATTTAGTTACTCTACTTACATTTCTGTGACTCTTTTTTCTAGGAATGAATACTTAGTTTGGATGGTCAGTAAGACATCACAGACAACTTTATTCTGTGTCCTGTGAGCTTGCTGATAGCCTGGCAGACCCCGAATATTCTTCCCCTGTCTGCTTTTACTTGAGTAGCAAATGCTTACTTTTCCTCCTGCTTTCTTTCATGATTTACCAGTAGAGTTTTTATTATCTTCAACCCAGAATTTTGTTTCCCTGAGAGCTTTCAGTCTGAAAATAGGATCTGTAAACACATCATCTGTAATAAATCTCATCTATAATAAATTTAATCTGTTATATTGTGTAGTTGCTTACAGGATTTGTGAACTTTTGATCTTGAGGGCGAGGTGTTCTGATTATAAAACCTAAAACACTGGTTACAGTACTTTCCCAACATTCCTGAGCTATACAGGAAGGAACTTCTAAGACCTTTTTTTCCAAATGGAATGAAGAATCATAGAATCATAGAATGGTTTGGGTTGGAAGGGACCTTAAAGATCATCTAGTTCCAACCCCTCTGCCGTGTGTGCAGGACACCTCCTGCAATTTAATTACAAAGTGCCTTGGAGAAAGCAAAAAGGAAATTGCCTTTGTAAAGAAATCTCCAGTATAATTTTGTCATTTGGCTGTTTGTACCTGCCATTTTGGCCCCACATATTAAATCCTTTCAGATGGCTGTTGTAATCACCACACTTTCTATAATCCGAGAGGAAATAAAATGAAAGCAGCTGATGAAAAAGAAATGACAAGGCAATGTTATAAATGGGAAGTACAAAAGAGTAAGGACAAGTAGTGAAATATGAACCAGCTCAACACATTAAAAGCAATTTAAATAAAACTGGGAAAAATGCAATGAAAGTGTTCATGATATCTTAATGCCAGAAAGACACCAAAGAAAATCCTTGCGAAAGACTAGCTAATTTCAAAGCTTGAGTCTTGGCTGTTGTTTTCTTTCAAATATTGGAGAATTCATTAATTTATAATTGTAGATTTAAGGGAGATAATAAAGTAATATGTGCCTTTTCCCTAGCAACAGATGCACATTCTTTTTGGGATTCTTTGTAGGGAAATAATGAATTGATTATTGTTGTAACACAGAACATTGCTTGAAGATGTGTCAATAAGCAGTAATTCCAGAGCAGCAGGCTGAAATATGTGCTTTTAACTTTTTTAACAGAGCAATTAAAATCACATCTGACATCCGAAGATAAAAGCACAGTCTTAGGTTTAATGAGAATTGAGTATTTTATCTAGGAAAAAATACTGAATGTTGGCAGGATCTTTGAGGAGTTTTGAAGACAAGTGGCAACACTTAAAACACTTGATCTCTTGGTAAAAGTAAGTGAAAACAAATCTGTCCTCCTTTCAGATAGATGCATGATAGTGTCTGTTCCTGTATTACCTGACAGATATTTAAATGTCTGTGAAAGAAAATCTGTATCTAAGCCAGTGTATTTTTTATTGAACTGCCTCAGTAATTTGTTATGTACTAAATATGTAAGTCTTTTTTCCATACAGAACTTTTAGGTTGTTTAATAAACCTTTATTTTAAAGGGATTTATTATTAGGTATGCTTAAAGTTAGCAGCAGCCAAATTTGGGAAGCAGAAAGTTCCAAGCTTAAGACCCTGTGAAAACACAGTGACCTGGGGTAGGAACTGAGGAGGAAAAGTGGGGCCTGAGGAGGGAAGGTGATCCTTTAAAGTGTCCTTTAATTCTTTCTCTTTTTTCTCAGTATTTGAAGCTGTAGTTAAATGTTTCTGGTAATTTGCAATAAACTAAGTTAATTTCCTCAGTCAAGACTGCCTTGCCCTCATGATTCTCATTGAGGAGGGCATTGCAGCACTGCCATTATCTGAGCAGAAGGAGCTGATGGAAAGCAAAACAGTGGAGAGAAACATTGTATTTGTTATCTTGTCGCTTGTGCAGGTTCAGTCGCTGCCTCATCCACCAGAGTATCGTTTCTTCCTTTTTGCATAATGAAGGCAAATGTGTAGTTTCAGGGGTGTGCTTTTCCTATTTATACAACATTTTAAAATCTAGTGAGAACTCAGACGTATTGCTGTACTTGCATTACTTCACCCTGCTTGTGAAAATTGAGTTTTCATACTTAATCACTAAAACATGACAGAAAAATATCTGAAGCATGTACCACCTGTTTTTCCTTTCATCTTGATTCGTTCATTAGCTTCTTCATATTAAAAGCCCTCCAAGACACAATTAACCCTTTTTTAATACCATGAAGCTTGAAATGATCATTAAAACTTACTAAAGAGTAGAAACTTACTTTCTTTTCTTGTGTATGGAATTATTTCTTTTCTTGTGGATAAGAATACTTAGACTACGGCCATCACAGTACCAGTCTTAACTGACTGTTCAAGTAATTAATGATAATTGGTCGCTTTACATTGCACAACTGCACTCTGCGCTAGAATACTTTGATGAAATAATTTCCTATAATGGCCTGTTATGTTCTGAGTATGGACTGTGTAACAATGGTAATGTCAGTGAGTCCTTTTTATTCAGGAAGATGAAAATGTAATTGAAGATAAAAATACATTACTAAAAGCCTTGTTGATTTTTTTTTCTCTGCTTTACATTCTCCCATATTGTGAATTGTGCTGTTGTCACAAGAAAACAAACAAATCTACTTATGTTTTCTGATTTACTGAGTTGGTTTTGTGCTTAATATCCTCCAAAATGCATGAATATGCAGTCCATTTTACTTTGGTATTAACTTCAGTGTTTTTGTGTCAACATCCATAAAGGCTGAATGTGATCTTGCTCTAAAAAAAGTCTTCTTTTTCATAATCTGTTAATTGCCTAGTCTGCTCCCAGCAGTATGTGGACAATCTTAGAACGAAGAAATTTATTAGAATAGACAAAATGCAGAATAATCTCAGTTCACAGGCAACGTTGTTTTCATCTTGCAAGATCATCACAAAGAGAAGTACCATGAAGTAAAATGGTGGCTTTACAGCAATAGACTGCCTTGTGCTTACTGAAACTGCAATAAAACTATCACAAAGCCCTGAATTTATTGTACTCCTAATATTAGAAGTAATAAAATCTATGGTTTGCTGGTATAGATATAGCATTTGGTACCCATTTTATTAGGCAGCTCAACAGGTCATCTATCGTATAGTGCAATTGTAAGGTATTTCATAGTCTAGCTTTTACTGAAACAGAATATCCTTAGGGAATAAAGTTTTGATTTTTAGCCTCCTGTCTCAGAACGGAGCATTCTGGATCTTTATATGGGTTGCTAAACATATAATTTTAGCTTTAATCTATGACAAAAAGAGAATCACAAAAAAGGATGTGCTTTTGATTATTGTGAACTGTATTTGGTAACTAAAATTTTAATGCAGACTAATTCTATTTTCTAAAATGCATTATTTGTAAATAACTAGCTTTATCTTTAAAAATATGAAGACTATGTTCTGAAAATATCCAAGAAGCCGGAGTGACTTGTAGAATAGGATTTTCAGAAGTACTCAGCATCAGCCTGATGCTGTCCAGAAGAAACTGGAAAATGAGAGGTTTTAGACCAGTCCTTAGATGCATGATGAGATTCTTATCTGTCTCTTTGGTGAAGTTAAGATAAAATTCTACTTACAATTACAAACTGAGTGGCAAATACACAGACAGATGTGAAAGGTATAATCTGCTTGGCTTTCAATTACTCAATAGAGAGCAAGACCCGATAAGTGACACGACTTTGTCTGAAAAATGATTTAAAGTAAAAATGTATTTGGATGCATTACTGTAGAGAGGTATGTCAGCATCATGAATAGGAATGTATATGATGAGTTGCCATTGAAATCAATATGGATGTTTCAAGAAATAATACAAGTCATAAACATTTATTACTGATTTGAGCCTTGTTAACTAAATGCTCTGTTTCTAACCGTACAATCACAGAATCAATCATAGACTTGGAAAGGACCTTCAAAGGTCATCTAGTCTAACTCCCTGTACTAGATCAGGTTGCTCAGAGCCTCAGAAAGCTTGGCCTTGAATGTCTCCTGAAGGATGGGGCTTCTACCACTTCTCTGGGCCAGTGTCTCACCACCCTCATGGGAAAGAATTTCTCTCTAATGTCTAATTCAGCCCTCCCCTGCTGTAGTTTCACATTATTGCCCCTGAGGAGGGACTGTCCAACAGTCCCTCCCCAGCTTTCCTGTAGCCCCTTCAGGCACTGGGAGACCTGTATGTGATATCCTCAGAGCCTGGTCTTTCCCAGGCTGAACAGCCCCAGCTCTTTCAGCCTGTCTTCATAGTGGAGGTAATCAAGCCTCCTCATCAACCTCCTGGCCTCCTTTAGACCCTCTCCAACAGCTCCATGTCCTTCTTGTGCTGAGGGAACCAGAGCTGGACACAGCACTCCAGGTGGGGTCTCATAAGAGCAGAGTGAAGGGGCAGAAACCAACCATGCTGTTATTTCCAACAGACTTCTACAGCTTATCAGAGACTTTGGAATGTGAATCTTGCTCAGTGATGATGATTTGCTAAAGCTGTGTGTCAGTAGATTTAAAAAATATTGTGATTCAGAGTTGTCCTTATCCTTCTTTTTTAAGGTATGGGATGCTGTAGATACAGGCTGCTGCTTAAGAACATATTCCTATCACTCCTGTGCTGTTCGAGCTGCCCAGTGGTCATCTTGTGGAAGAAGGATCCTCAGTGGGGGCTTTGATTCTATGCTGCATTTAACAGATGTAGAAACAGGTAAAGATCACAGAAGGATGCATTTGAACCCTGTCTTTATTGAGTGCAGTTAATTTTGTATCTCACTAGCTTTATTCTTCTGAATCATAGATAAAATATATAGATTAGTATTAGAATTAGAATTAGTATAGATTAGTATTAGAAGTCACTAAAAAGGAGTATCTCAGCAACTAAGGCTAGTTGTAGATATTTAAGAAAACTCACATATCTAACTTAATCATTACGTGAAAATTCTCCTGTCAGATGCTGTGCAAATGAACAGAGTAAAACCTATTTTTTATGCTCTGTTGTGATCATTCATTAGAGCTTTTGAAGACATTTATACACATGGTTAACTGAAACATAGGCTTGTACCTCATGATTGGCTGGGTTGAGTTTGAGGTGTATTTTTTAATGAGGAATATAAAAACTTTGAAACCTTGAGACTGAGCCTGTGTTGCTTTGATGCAGCTGTGAATTTGGTTTGGGATTTGGTTGTTGGGACCTTAACAGCTCGTAGTTTCCTGGATACTATCTTTCCTCATGCTTCTCCACCAACTAAACTGCTTCTATCAGCTACTATTCCTTCTTTTTCAGCACTTATACAGCATCATTCATTGGGCTTATGCATCATAGATCACTTCTGTGCATATATAAATAATTAGTCCTAAAATGGTTCCTTTTTAACTGAAGAGATGCAATTTTGTTTTTTACACTTAATTTATTTTAAAATGTTTAACTTCTGCAGAGGTGCAATGTTTTTTTTTTTTGTAGGACTCATCCTCACAAAAATGACAAGAAGTTTTTGTCTATGGGGGTCTTTTCTTACTTAATAGTAAGAGGTACATTAAGTGTGAGTATCTGGGGAGCAGAAATCCTGTTCAGATGAACTGGAAAGTGACCAGGATATTGTTCACATGAAAGGAAGATGCTTTTTCTTGCTCTAAGATTTTTTTTTTTCATAACATTAGTCATAACAGAGGCATTTAAATTCAATGATGGCTGCAAGGGAACTGATACAGTTTTTGAGTGTGAGACATGTTATGCAGTGATGGACTAATGATGTTTTGTGAATATTCAGGTCTTGTAATATGGAAAAGAACTTTGTATTTCTGATGCAGTAGTAATCTATGAGATAGGTATAGCAAATCATTAATTTTGTCAGGTGAATTTTCTTTTTTTACTTACAGTCTCATTGCAGCAACCATCTAATTTGTAGTCTAGTATAGATCTGAACCTTCCTAATCCAAAGGCATTTAATTTTGACTGAAATGCTTACAAATTCTGAAAAGAATGGCTACTGCTGTTAATGGGATTTCTAGCTGTAGAGAAGATTGTATGTGCCTGTGTCATTCAAAGGGACTAAGGGGAAAATCTCATTTCATAAAATAATAGAACAAATTCCAAAGATGCATAGTTTTAATCATATACTTTATTTTCTACCATCTCTTTGACTTAACTGCCAGTAATAGGATAGCAGTCTCTGTTAATTTAATTTTTAATTGAAAAGAAAATATTTCTAGTGTTTTAGGCAATGACAACAGTAACAAATTATATTTATCAAGTTTCAAAATGGATAAGCCTATAAATGGTTCTTTCCTTACTGACCTCTCAGTGATGTCGTATTTCTAAATTACTTAATGTCTTAATTACTAAATTAAGCTGTATGTTTACAGGCAAAATGAATGCTTATAATTCTTGACAATACCAGATATTCATTATTGACTTATTTCAAGGACACAGGATTCCTTGTAACTTCTGTGAACTACAATTGTAATGTTGATGTTTGGATCTGACTTGCAGTAATAGGCACCTCATTTGAAGATGAGTATGCAACGAGTGACTGGAATTTTATCCTGATTTCTTTCCCTGTTGTAATGTTATTCTTTTCTTTCATACACTTCAGTTGATTCTTTTCAGAGAAACAGGGCAAGCATTTTGCCTCTGGAATCTCAATCAATTTGATATAAAAAGCCTCATTTCCATTTGAAAACCACTAAGGCAGATATAAGATTTTGATTTACATGCATTTACTGAATCATTCATTCCTCTTCACTCTTCATCAGGGCTGAGATGATTTCTTCTTTGATTATCTTCAGATAGATGTTAGAACTGTTCCTTCACAGAGGACTTTTAGATTCTTTTAGAGACCTTGGTCATAATTACTTTCCTTTGCTAGTCTGAACTAACTACCAATGTGTTTAAATACTGTAAATGCATGCTCATGTGATTTCATAAATAATAGTACTTTCTTTAATGCTCTTTGCTCTTGTCTCTTGGAAATGTTCTGCTTCTACATTTTTCTAGTCATGTTTGCTAAAGTATAATCTTACCTGACTTTATTTTCAGTATGGATTTTATATATTACAGGTATAATAAAAATCAGTACATGTCTTTCACCAAAAGAGATCTAACAGTCTGGAGAGAATGACTTTTAAAATTCTAGGAAAGATTTCAAATATAACTTTGTGCATGTGTGGTACTGAGCTGTCATTTTGGTTTGGTTTTCTGCTAGGAACATAGTTTCTGTCCTATTAAATTGAAATTGCAGTCTAGCTAAACATTTGTTCTGCATCTGATGACATCTAGTTACTAGATTATTCAAAGGAATGTGCCAGCATTGTTGCAGCAAACACTGCTAGAATAAATTCTCCAGGAAGTTTTGTTTCTAGCTTAGACTTAATTTTGAGTATCCCATGACCTTGGATGTTGCATTTTCTGCAGTGATTTCTTTTTCTTTTTGTTTAAATTGTTGTGATCTGAACAACATCAGAAGCAAACACTGAAATCTCATTAATTGGAAAAGAAGAGTATTTCTTATTGCTGCCATAGAAAAACTCATGTGATGGTGGAGACATCAATGAAATCTTATCCTGCAGATTTACAATATCCAACCTCTTCCCTTTGTCCTTTTAATGACATTCTTACCTATAAGAAGATCCAAGATGCTGGAAAATGCTGATGGGCTCTTCTGCGAGATGTGAAGTGAAAGGATGAGAAAGAAAGGACAAATGTAGGAACAAGGGGGAGTGGTTTTGGCTCAAACACCAAAACAAATTGTCCAAAGAGGCTGTGGAGTCTCAATATTTGGTGATAATCAGAACTTTGTTGGATATAGCCCTGAGTAACCTGCTGCAACTGGACAACTGGATCTACTTTGAGTAGGGGTTTGGAATAGATGTAGATGCACCCCATGTGTTTTGTTAGAACAGGGAAATAGAAGAATTCAAAGGATCAAGGTACAAGGAGTTCACTTGATCTCATTTGGTGAAAACAGATCTTCTTATATAAGTCTTCTTTTCATAAATTAATTTATTATGATTTGTTATCTTAAAGGGTCATCCAATGTTGTAATACCAGAATAACAAGATAAAACTCTCCACAAGTATAATTTTCTTAAAGGCTGTTGCAGGTAGTCAGAGTATGAATCAGTGAGACTTTCTGGGTTTTTTTTCATCTGTACTAACACCACACTTGCAGTCATTTTCTAGTGATAGTTCAGACACTTTGTTATTTAGGGAGTAGTGAATAGGGGTGTATTCAGAGAGCACTGAAAGCAAATTGCTTTTAAAACAGTTCTAGGTCAAGTACATTTGACATTTGACTTCTATTATGACCAGATGTGATGGAAATGCTCTGCCAACTTTAGAAGGATAGCTGTGTTTTTAAAAATTATTTATAACCATTTTATTTTTGGAATGCATGTTTTATTCATCAGTGGTTTTTTTCATTAGTCACAAATGAATTGGTACAATAGCAGAGGCAGAGCATTGACTGGCTTCATACTATTTGCATATTGTAGACACTCTTCATTTCTTTAATATCATGATAGAAGGAATGTTCCAAGAAATTTTGGCACATTTCCTGCGTTGCCAAATGCTGCAGTAGTATTTTAGTTCATGGACTGAGCTTGATTTCAAATATAACCACCTCAGATGGTGAATTTAAGTTCCTCATAATTTTGAAAGTTTTAGCATGATCATCACTAGAACATTGAAATTAAACTATTGAAGGACAGTTCAGATTACATATAATGTCACATAAATCTGATTTGTTTGGGGATTTTTTTAACCTATTTTATTTTACAGTATTTTGAGAATTTCGTAATGGAATACTTTGTACACCTGAGAGGGTGGTCGAGATTTGCTTTTCTATATTTTCTTCTATATTATAATTCAGTATTCCTATAGATGAAGGCTTTTTGTGACAACTCAGAAAAAGAAACCTCCAGTTGATTGATTTTTGTTTTTTGTGGTTTTTAGGGAGTATGTTGAATATAGTTTAGTGATCACTTTCCAGCTAGGAAATAACAGCATTTTGCTTTTTATTCTCACTTATGTAAAGTCCTTGCAATATGAAGAGAGGAAAATTGCTTACTTTCCAGGGTAAAAGAAATTATGATTTAATATTTCAAGCACTTTTTTGTGCCAGAAACTTGTGACAACGTAGGGGAAAAAATCTGGAAACACATATAGTCAGTATAACTTTGGAAAAATAATAAAGTTATTTGTAAGAATGCCAAGATAAAATGGATGAATAACAGACAATATTGGTTCATTAAGAAAAATTTATGTCTGATCCATCTAATTTTCTTCCCACTATCCTGCATGAGAGGGATTGCCACTGTAATAAGATTTTTTAAAAATATATTCTGTTATGTCTTTTATAAATACAGTAGGGAAATCTCTTCTGCTTGCCAAGATCACTGTGATAGTCTTGTAAGTTTTAGGCTTCACTTTCCTTTACACTTTTTTGGTGTAAGGAAGTGAATGTTTTTGGATGATACAGGTAGAGGTGAGCACCACTAAGCACAGTTGCAGGAGCATCCTGTGCTCGATAACTCTGCTGATGTTCTGTGAAAAATTTGCAATGTTAAATAGCCTTTAAAATACCTCATTTCATAGTTGAGCAGTTTCACAGTGGGCTGCAGCATAAAGGAGCAGAAACATATGTTGAAGATGTCCTTTAAGATTTTTTTTCATGCTGTGTATGTTGCTCGTGAGCTTTTAATGAATGAAGAATTGAATTAAAGCACTTTCAGAATACAAGTGTGCTGCAAAGATGTAGTAGGTATTGTTAGTAAAACTGTGAAAATTAAGGGCTGAGAAACACTGGCTGACTGCTTTGGAATAGCAACCTCTCGTATGGGAAAACAGTATGTGATATGGATCTTTCCCTCAATTAGCCCAACAGATTTTCAGAAGATGTAATTTTCCACAGTCTATGAGTTGGTTGAATCTTTGTTATGCTGCCTTAAGGAACTAAAATACAATAAATTGATGCATACACAATAGAGGTATATTAAAGCTTGCTGATTTATACCCACTGTGTACTCTATTACAGATAAAGGGAGTCTTCTGCTCAAAAGACATAATTTGCAATATAAAAATAAGGCCTGAAATTATTTAATGTTAAACAAACCAAGTAATTGTAGACAAAAATTATACTTTACTCTAAGTATCAATTGCCAGAAAGATGGAGCAGAGTCTCCAGCAGACACTGGAGCTGGATTTCCCAAGCATGGACCTAGCTAGGTTCCATCACAGCATGGTTACAGCATGGGAGGCAGCAAATTCTGCTCATAGTAATAAAATACACAAAATAGAGCTTGTGCAAAAAGGAGCCAAGATTTGAATTAATTCTTTTAAAGTACTGAATTACAAGACCTGTTCTGCCCTACATCATCTGCGGTGATCTGTTAATCTCTCAGGTGGACATTCTCCCCAAGTTTCTGAGATTCTGAAAGGTTTCTGGTGAGAGTGGTTTCATAGTTGTGGCATAAAGTTGCCTTAGATCTTCAGCCACGTAGTTCTAATGCCAAAAAGAAGACTGTTCTTGGAATGTGTTCATATAAATGATGGGAAAGTTCATTTTGCTGCATTCAGGCATGTTTGTATAGCAAGCAGTCCCATTTAGATCCTGTGTGTTGTGCATAGTAACACGAGGCTCTTCAGAATACTGTTTTCTGAGCTTCCAAAAGAGACATTTGATCCATTGTCACCTTCCAGAGTAAGAGAATGAAAGCTGTATTTATGAGTATTAATTGGAGAGCCTGAGCTTTTAAGATTAATGTATCCCAATTAAATTAAAATAGACCAGACCAGTCAAAAAGTGACCATGGTGAATATCTGTATCAAACAGGTTCAAATAGTAAAAGAAACTGGCTAAAGATTGTAGAGGTGAATGAAATGCTTAAGTTATTTGCTTTGATTTGTGTTTAGTATTGCAATGTAATGTAAAATTCACAGAATTGCACTATAATAATGACCAGTGCTGTGACAGCTTTTGGATAAATAACAGATTCTAGAAGAAGAAAATGGCTAGTGCCCATTTCTGTCTTAAACGAGGGGGAAATAGAGTAGGGGATTAGAGAATTTTAGTTTCTGGAGAAAAAAAATCAAGCAAATGATTGAATTCCTTGGAAGTAACGGGATGAAATTGCAAGGTGGACTAAGTTATAACAAATTATATTAAGTCCGTCTTTTTTTTGTGGAAAAGGTAACAGAACTTGTAGTTAGTAGATTAAATACATCTTGAATTTAGAGATCATCCTTTTTAGATTGTGTTTTATCTGGTTTTCTCATGCCTTCAGCTGGAACATTTGTAGAGGGCACAATGGCAAGAGAAATGTTGATGTTATAGGAGGAAGAGTTTTCCAAAGTCTTGTGGAGGTAAAAAAACTGGTTTCATTGAAGTAAGTTATGCAATTATTGGTTGTTAGAAGATTAGATGATAAGTTCCACTGGATCGCTTATGCATGTGTCTAATGCATATGTTCTCTTTATGGAGAAACAGAATTGCCTTGCTGTGTGCTTTGAGGAGCTGTTTGCCAGCAGTAGTACATCCAAGCTGCAGTGCTGCTAATCTGTGGCTGCAGTATCATTAAAACCTTGCTGATTCTACTTATGGACTCTTTATTAAACTAGGTACTAGCAGGAAGCTAATTTCCTGGGAGCAAATTGACTATTGAGTCTCCATGGGGAAATTCAGCATTTTTTCAGGTGCTGTGGATGAGAGTCAAATGCATGTGTACATGGCTTTTCTGAAGCCTGGTTGTACACTAGACCAGTACCTTCTTGCTCCTATACTGATGATTTTAATACTTTCTTCTTTTCTTATGGAGTCTTACTTTTCTTCTGTAGTTGTTTGGGTACTGAAAACCCTTGTGCTGAGCGATGGCCATTGCTGCATATGACTTGTAAAGGGAGGGCTTCTGCTACCCTTGTGACTTTTTCTTCTGGGGAAAGAGCTTATGGACAACAATGAATCCTTCAGTCAGTATTCTCAGGGAAGCCTTTTTGATCTTGCATGGGTAATCAGTGAAGAAACCATTAAAAAAGAACAAAAAAACTTACAAAAACCTGTGTTGACACAGAATAAATCTCATACCTCTGTTATGCTCCCTGTCGTTGATTTTGCTTCACTCTGCTAGCTTGAAGAGCACAAATGATAAAGCAAGTACCTATCCTCTTTAAAATGAATAAATAAATAATTTCACAGGTCTTAGTCTCTCCAGTTCATATTTCTCAGATGAGGAATATGGAATCTATGACAAAATCAAATAAATTTGCTGCAAATCAAAAAATAAGCTTAAAAAAATCTATATTAATATTTTCCTGAATTGTTTGCCTCACAGTAAGTATTTACACTGGTCACAAATGTTTTTAGCTCAAAGGACTCTCAGTTGTTGAAGAAAGTCTGTCTCAAAACAACTTTTACTTGCTGAAAATGTAGATCAATGGATATTTTAAGAAGCTTTTTTCATCGTATTTTAAGGGTTCTTTTTGACTTCTGCAATGCCTTCTTCACTGTGGCTTAAAGCAGTAGCTTTATTTAATATAGATCTTTATATGTGATATGTAGAATATAATGCTCAGTTGAAACCGGGAAACCAAGGAAATGTATTTATCTTAGTCCATGCTGCTGTTCCAAAAATTATACTTCACTGAATATACACTAAGGAGGAAATGAAGCAGAAGAATGTGACAGAGTCCTATAAATCAATGTCGCTGAATTCTGTTACCTTTAAAGTTTCAACAATCCAGCTGATACTAACCACAGGAACCTGTGGAAATAAGTGTACACAATTAATGGTTGGGAACAGTGTATCCATGGGAACAGCTATTGCTCTCATAATGCCTTCCTGGTATGCAGATTGTTTCCTACTTTCATGAAGTTTCACTTGTACCTTCACAGAAAGAGCTCAAGAGTTGTAGTATAGTTTGGGAGGTGGTATTGCAGTGCATCTAATATTTTTTTATCTCCCTGAGGGAAAGACTAGGCTTTGTAGGGAAACATTCCCCCATTAGATCTGTAGATTTACCTGTTGACTGAACTGGAACCTTGGTGGAGCTCTCCTTTTCAGTGTGGGAAACCATTTGTTCTCTCCTCCCAGATTATGCCTATGAGCAAAAGTGATTTCATGTGGATGGAAATAAGAGGGATTCAATAAATCAGAGTATCCCCAGATACTTGAAATATGTTAGTATAAACATTCACCTTTGACAACCTTGATATTTTTGAAACTAGATTGAAATGAAGAACATGTTTCATTTTATGCTCAAGTTTTAATATCCTTTTCTCACTGTGCTTTAGGGAAGCTGATATTTAGCAGCAAAAATGAATTTAGGATCAGCGTACTGAAGTTCCACCCTACAGATTCAAATGTTTTCATTTGCGGAGGATTCAGCCCAGAAGTTAAAGCTTGGGATATAAGGACTTCTAAGGTAATGTAGTTTTTTTATTTCTTAGGTTGGATGTGCTATGCATTATTACTAAGCTGCCAGATCTACTGGTATTTTGATGAAATGTTATTCTGCAGTATTTTCCATTTGTCATTTGCTAATGAAGCACATAGAGTAACACTGTACACAAAAAATATGTTTTATTTGTTATGTAGATAGGAGTAGTATGTAATTAAATCAAGCAAACAGCTTGCTTCAGGCTTGTGAAAAAAGGCTCTTATATACTAGGAAGCAAACTGCTAAGTTATTCTTCAAGCTTAGGTGTGGGTCTGGATGTTCCTGTACATTTTATCTAAAAGCCTGGACTATTTTTTACCTTCATAAAAGACCACAGAGAGGCACATACAGCCTCTGCCTTTACCTTGAGCCATACAGAATGGTGTGCTCCTGGCTGCCATTCAGAGCTTGGATAAGACCAGGCTGATAATGTGTCTCATGCACAGAGCAGCTCAAAGAGCAGTAGTGACTGTAAAGTGAGTAGTTCTTTATTTTCCTTTGAATTTCTGTGTGGGTAGATCCTACTCATCCTACTCATTGCAGTTAGCCATCTGCTTGCTCTTGAGGATGACAGAAGGAATCTGAAAGATAAAGTTGCTTACCCAAACTCTGTTCCTGACTTCAGTGTGCTAAGAATAATAGGTGAGAGATGTATACAGATGCATTTCAGGTATGAGGGCTCCAAAATAGATACAGGAGTCACATTACTAAGGAATCACAGCATTATTGTGCAAGTAATGGTGTAATTCCTGTACTGCAGTTGTTCCTTTGGATTTGTCACTCTTGTTTGTCAGACCTGTACCTCAGGCTTTCCTCACATGAATAAGTTTTTCCAAGAAAAGCATTAATAATATTTTTATCAAGGATGCCAAGTCAGAGGCTATTCTGAAGAGGCTATTCATGGTGGGCTTCAGAGTTATGGTGTCAGTGTGAAAAACTTAGCGAAGGGTCTGATGTGATTTATTTCATCCATCATATTTGTATGATGACTAGTTTTCCTTGAGAAGTGTATCAAGAGATACTCAAAGCACAGCTGAAGCAAGGAAGATGATTCTATTTTCAGATTGCAGAAATTATAAATACTTATGATAAAGAACACCTGTGTACCTTTTTATAAAGTTATGAGGTTTTCCATAGTAACTCTTCCTTCCCTTCCTCTGCCTTGCACTGGTATACAGCACACTGGTGTCAGTAAGTGATTTTGGCACACTGTCTTTAGGGTGAGTGACTTACAGAGCATGAAAGAGTGTATGACACAAATAGGGAATATGAGCAGTTCAAAGGGTGTTAATTCCAGATGATGAGAGGTTACGCTGTCATGTTACTGCAGAACATTATTTTTAACCTGTCAGGGAGCTGGAGAAGTGAGACTTAATAGAAATCTCTCCTGAACAGCAGGGTCAGTGGTTTCATGGCATGCAAATGAAGTAGGGAATAGAATTGTTCTCTCTTGAGATTCTCATAAGAGTAGACCTTCATTGTGGGGAGGAGGTGCAGTCTGTAACTGAACACTTAACTGTCCTTTTTAGCACAGAGAAGCTATTGTATGTCATGGTAGGGTGAACTTCCTTTAAAATGTACTTCAGGAACTAATAAATACCATCTTTTTCAAGCTTGAAGATAATGTTGACAAATTTGAGATATTTGATCCCAGTAAAGGAGAAGATGGCAGATGCAGGTGACAAAAGACTCTTTCTAATTTGGTGTAATAAGTTTCCCCTAAGTGTTTTTGTAGCTATACACAAAGTCAAATGCTAGCCTTGTTGTGAGCAAAGCCAGAGCCATTCTTTCGTTCACAACTCCCCCATAGTTGCTTTATAATGCATTTTACACTTGTGTATGTCTTTGAGTGACTTCCTACTCACAGAATGGGATGTTGGTTAGGTGTGAATCATCAGCATCATCAGTGATTAATGTCTACTTCTCCTTAGTTTGAGGGATTTCAGTGGATTCTCAGATATTCCTGCTTTCAGCTAGTGCTGTTATTTTTATTCAGAAAATAAAACAAGCATGCTTATAGTCCTTTCCATCTCACACTATTGTGGCCATATTCAAGATTAGATAATATTTGACAACATTTTGAAGTGTATCCTTTTCTAACAAGTGCCATTTGGTCTTAACTAAAATAGATGTCTGAGGCCTCTTGCTACTTTGCTTCAGTTTTGATGCAAACAACCTTAATGTCTTTCAAGTACTTTCATCCTAATTCATTACAAGGTTTGCCTGCTTTGCCTGGTTTTTTTGAGTGGTAACTTGTCATTCAGCTTGCAAGGATGTGTGGGTGATCTAACAGTTACTTTTGTTTCCATCATCATACTCCTTATAGCCCTTTTCAGGCTTTGCAGCACTTTTTGTCAATAGAGTGAGCAACCTAAATCAAAAGCTTGAATCTTGTTATTTGTTACACATTGAAAACTCAATATCAGCAATCGCTGGTAATTCAATTTCAGAGGTTATTTGTTAGGATGCTCTCCTGTGCTTTAACAGGCTGCCCACTTACACATCTTAAATTTAACTATGTGAGGCAAAATCATCTCATAGAATCTGAGTTTTGGAAGGGACCTTCAAAAGCCATCCAGTCCAGCCCCATGCAATAAGCAGGGACATTTTGTACTAGATAAGTTGCTCAGAGCCTTGAATAGCTACAGGGATGAAGCCTCCATCATCTTTCTGGGAATCCTGGGCCAGTGTCTGTCTCAACACCCTCATGATGAAGAGCTTCTTCCTAATATCTCATCTAACCCTGCCCTGCTCTAGTTTCTTAACCATTGTCCCTTGTCCTAACGCTCCATGCACTGGCAAACTTCTCCTCCCTAGCTTCGCTGTAGCCACCAGGTAGTGGGAGGCTGCTATGAGGTCTCCCTACAGCCTTCTCTTCTCCAGGCTGAACAGCCCCGCTCCAGCCCCCTTGTCATCTTCGTGGCCTCCTCTGGGCTGTCTCCAAGGGCTCAATGCCCATCCATTTTTCTCTCCAGTTTGCCTTTCAACATTCTGATTTCCTGTCTTTTCCCCCCCCCCCCCCCTTTTACACCCCTTTTCCACGCCCCCCCCCCACTAGCCCATTGCCCCAA
>VZTY01009990.1:25732-58562 GCA_013400935.1 Turnix velox
TGTGGGTGCTGGCTGAGCCTCCCTTTGTGCTGCCTGGTCCATGACAGGGCATCTCACTATGGGCCTTCAGTGAGGCAGAAACCACTAGAAGATGTGTTGTATCCAACTTGCTTTTTGTTAGATGGGCTAGAGAGAGGCCATCTGTCTTCTACCTGCCTTTTCCCTGAATTCACCAGGCTATTAAGGCTTCCCTTGCCTTAGCCCAAGCCCAAGGTGCTGAGCTCCAGAAAAGGAGACAGGAGCTGCCTGTTTTGCAGTTGTGGCTGTGGAGGCGATGAAGGTGAGTCACTGCTCCAGGTGATCAGACATTTGTCTGTCCTGTAACTATGGAGCGTTAAATAGCAGTGGGGCAGGAGAGGAGATAGGGGCTAAGCTGGACTTGAAACTTTCTATGAAATATAAAAGGATTTTCCCTTTTATAGGAGCCAACAACAGTGACTGGTGTGGACTGGCATTTGCAGCCTAGTGCATGAGTGTGGGATTATGAAAAGACTAATAGTTTCCCACCTGACACTGACATATCTCTGCATGAGGGATGCTTAAAGACTTTGCCTCCAGGGTCCAGACCTCCACCACCTCTCAAATGCTAAATGTATCTCAAGAAAGTAGGGACCTTTTTGGTAGAAATACAGAGCTAAGCGTCACAGAGAATAATAAAATCAGAGTTGGGAAGGGCCTTCAAAGGACATCTAGTCCAGCCTCCTGCAGTAAGAAGGGATATCTTGCATTAAATCAGGTCGCTCAGAGCCTCATCAAGCCTTGCCTTGAATGTCTCCAGGGATGGGGCCTCCACTACCTCCCTGGGCAACCTGTTCCAATGTCTTGTCACCCTCATGGGGGGGAAACTTCTTCCTAATGTCTCATCTAACCCTGCCATGCTCTAGTTAAAACCCCTTGTCCTATTGCTCTGTGCCCTGACAAAGTCCTTCCCCAGCTTTCCTGTAGCCCCCTCAGGTGCTGGGCAGGTGCTACGAGGTCTCTCTGGAGTGTTCTCTTCTCCAGGCTGAACAGCCCCAGCTCTCTCGGCCTATACTTGTAGCAGAGGTGCTTCAGGCCCCAATCATCCTTATGGCCTCCTTTGGATGCTCTCCAGCAAGTCCATGTCCCTCTTGTGCTGCGGGCACCTGAGCTGGTCATGGTAACTCCAGGTGCAGTGTAAAAGGGCAGAATTCTCTCTCCACCTGCTGGCCATCGCCCTTCTAATGCAGCTCAGGCTATGGTTGGGCACCTGGGCTGCAGGCACACCCTATTTGCTTGTGTCCAGCATTTCATCCATCAGTACTCCCAAGTCCTTTTCTGCAGGGCTTCTCTGTATAATGAGAATGGCTAATAATAAAGATGTTGTCCACAAGTACACAAGTATATGTGTGGTGGTTCAAATGGGCTGTTCTGTGCTGCATTATGCTTGCTGTTGGTGGAAAATGGCATAGAATAGCTCATACACTATTTTCCTCCATTAATCCTTCTATAGTTTTGCTTTGATTTCGGTGGAAAACAATATTATTACAGGAGCATAAATGTATTAGCAAAATGACTAATATTTATGTATTGAGTGTGGTATGAAACATTGAATTCTGAAGTCTCAGAGTAAATGTATGAAGATTGGTTTGGGGCAGTGTTTCAGTGACAAAAATACTGAGAAATGTACAGTGGACGATTAATCAGAAAGGCAGATAAAAAATAGAGGAATGTTGAAAGACATTTATTGCTATCCCTGCTGTGCTGAGGGCATAGACAAAATGAATGCAAATGTAGCATTGGGTATTGAGCAAGATAGAGAAGGCAAGAACAATATGGGAGTTAAAAATCTTCAAGATAAAGCCAAGCAATGTTCTTCAGAGAAATGAATGGATAGAACAGCTTGTTAACTGCTCAGAGAAATGTAAAGTATATGGGCCTCTCAAAATAACAGAGGCTTAGGAAAATTAAAAAAAAAGAGGCAGTTGAATAGTATGTAGAGTTTTATTTTAGTAGTATTTCTTTCTGTTTTTGTTGAACTCATTTTTATCTCTTCAGTGAAGAGATTATCCTGGAGATCTTCTATTGCTGTGTAACAGATTGATTAAATTTATGGAACACTTGGAGAATGCTTATAGGGACTTTGTGGAAAAACCTGGAAACTTGCAAGTGAGTGGCTCTGTTTAAAAAAAAAAAATAAAAAAATCTCTACTGTGTTTACTGAGGAGAGAGCAACACATGGAAAAGGCCTCTTGGGGTCTTTGGACCTCAGACCTGAACCTAGAAAAACCCTGTAAGTAGTCTTGTAAAAATGATTGTGCAATAACACCAAGACCTGAAGTAGTTCTGTATTTTAGAAATATTTTCTTTCTCTGAGCTGTGGAAGAATTGTTCAGTCACTCTCTGTTTTCTCTGATCTACATTGGCTAAAACAGGAGATAATGTACATTCCAGCCATTTATTCTACCTGTAATTTTAATATTCCTTGAAGTACCAAAGAGAACAAAAGATTAAGACTTGTATCCTTTTGCTTATCAATGAAGACTTAATTATGTTTCAAAAGAAAATACAACTGCAGATAGTGGTTTGGTTTGTTTTTTTTTTCTTTTAAATTTAGATTTCTAGGCTTCCACTGTTGTAATATCAGAGAAGGACTACAGGCAGAACTGTCTTGTACTGATGGTACTTCTAAAGGAACTGCAGTTCCTCATGTCAGGAGTGAATTGTCAGATTGAAATGAAAAGTTTTATTTACAGGTGTCAGCAAAGTTTGCATAACGTAAAACAAGGGTTTTAATACCTGCTGAAACAACATTCAGCACAAGAGCTTGCGTGTGAATGTATTAATTTAAATTTTCTAAATGTATCCATGTAAATCTGTCTGGATTTTGCATATTTATTATTTACATTGTTTCAATTAATGAAACTCTTAACATTTTGTAGGCATTCTGGAACTGTTTTTTTATGGTGTGCATACAGAACTGCACAGAGCTCTAAAGGCAGGGAGATCTCTAACAATTTTGGACTCAGCATTAGGAACATAGTAATAATTTATTCAGCTATTTTTGATCTCTAGTCTATTGATGTTCATGAGTTCTGTTTCATAAACCACTGAAGAACACTGGAGCTTTGCCTGGGGCTATCTGCTGTAACTGTCAGGACAGCAAGTCCTGATGGAGCACCATGGAGTGATCCAGAGGGGGATAAGTGGAAGGCAACAGGGCTGTGGCTCTGAGTTTTAAGCAATGTTTGTTGTTCTTAGACTTCCATAAACCCAAATCCTCTGCTTATGCTAAGAGAAAAAGGGCATCAAGCAGTTGATGTAATCTGACAATTTGGACTGGGAGAGGCTTAGATAAGGAAAAATTTTTACCGTGAAAGGGTTTTCAAGTGTTGCAACAGGCTGCCTAGGGCATGGCTTCAGTTACCATCTCTGGAAATATTTAAGAGATGAGTAGACATAATGCTTAGAGATATGGTTTAGGGATGGTTCTGATCAGCATTAAGTTGATGGTTGGACTCAATGATCTGAAGGGTCTCTTCCAAACCAGGGCATTATAGAATCATTGAGTTGGAGGGGACCTTTAAAGGCCATCCAGTCCAACCCATCTGCAGCAGATACTGACATCCTGCATTGGATCAGGGCTTCTTCAGGCCTGGCCATGAATTTTTCCAGGGATGGGGTCTCCACCACCTCTCAGGGCAACCTATTCCACTGTCTCATCACCCTCGTGGTGAAGAACTTCCTCATGTCCAGATCACTCTATGAGTCTATGACCTAACACAGCCATGGAGCACACTTTAAAGGAGTGATTAGTTAAAAATATAAGAATAAGTGAAATAATAATTTTAAAAGCAGTTATAAGAGGTAAGCAAAGGTAGATTGTATGAAGCTTGCTTGATGGTACTCTACAGTTTCTTTCTTAGGCTTTGGTAGAACAATTAGAAAAGGTGGAGGGTCTAAGTATGGTAAAATGAGAAAGGTTACTAAAGGGATGATTTCAAAGAAGGAAACGGAGAGGAATTTAGGTTAGTGCTTCAGGAAGGGCTCCAAATGGGCACAACATTAAATACCTTTGTTTTGAAAAACGTTTGTAACAGCAAGTAGTGTGCAAGCACAATCAATAATAGTAAAAACCAATAGAATATACTGCAGGAAAAATAGCAATGACTTCATAGAAATGGGATGAGTATAAATGACGTTGAGAGTTCAGACTTTTGGACTTGATAACATTTTGTCCAGACATAAGGAACATTTAAAAAAATTTTAATACACAGTCAACCTGTTGGAGTGATTAAAAAGTTTAAGGAAAACTTGGATTTTAAGATTTACACAGAATTCCCGCTTTTGAAATGGAGGTATTATAAGCTGGAAAACCGATTAACTGGAAAAATGGTTGAGGAAGTTACATTTGTTATTTGCAGAGGCTAAAGCAGAGTAACAACGTGGTTGAGGTTTTTTTCCTGTTTTGGTTTAGTTTTGGTTAGGTACAAAATTGCAACTGTCATCCATAACTGTATGCTGAAAACAGAAAAAAAAGAGAGATGTTCTTTATGTTGTTGATCTGTTTCTCCACACTTGAGGTTTTTAAAGAAATAAGCCCAACTTATTAAAGTGCAGTTAAAAAAAATTAATAAATTCGGAGTGTAAGTGCCATGCATTTGTTTCCTTGGAAACATTCTGTTGCAGTTTCCTCCAGATGAGGTGCTGCCATTTTAAGTTCCATGTATTAAGGAGACCTAATGAATTTGTCTCTGAGTAGCATATAAATATGAAAAAGGCTGTAGAAAAAGTAGAAGCTACTTGTGCTTCTGGTTTCTATAGAAACTATAGCCAGTACATTGTCATGTACTGCTGGTATTAGGAAGAACAATGTAATTAAAGGAAGGTGATTTATTCGGTGCTTTGGAAAACTGAAGTTATTCTTCTCACTGTGTTGGAGAAGTTCTTACTGAACCTGTGGGCAAAAACCTTCAAATAAATAGGGTGAGCGTACATATGTGTGTAACAGTATTTGGTTTTAAATGTTAGTATTCAAGGGGCCTTTCTGGTGTGATGGCATTTTTTATGTGGCTGTAACACATACCTGAGCCATCCTGCTGTGGTTATTTGGAAACCTCCCATGGTGGTATTACAGATTAGAACCATAGACCTGTCCATGCCTCTCCACTCCTGGAGAGAGTGAAATTGGCCAGGAGCAGATCACCCTTCCTTCTGCTGAAGGACTGTTCCAGCAAGAAGCTGCTGGGGAATGGCAATTTTATTTTCAGTCCATTTCTAGACAGATTTTACACCCCCAAAAAAATCCCAACAAAAAACATGAAGGTGCAGCGAACTTCTTTATCACAGCTCCCAGCAATGGTTATCCAAGCCTTTCTGACTCACATTTTGGAGACCCCCTGCAACGCACATTGTATCTTTGTCTTTCATGGCTCTCTCTGAGTTTTCACACTGTGAAATTGGTTGTTTTTTGGTTTGGTTTTTTTTTTTTTAATATCTGTAACATCCTGTAGTAAGGAATTAATCAACTTAAATCTGCCTTGTGTGAAGAAGTATCTCTCTCTGTGTTTTGAAGCTTGCTTCTGCTAGTTTGGAATCTGAATTCTCATACTGGAAGAAACCATTCATGTTCTCTGTGCTGCTTAGACTTATTTCCAATTTTTTCAAATTCCCTTAGTAGTCACATTTCTGGACAGAGAAGTTGTTCCTCCTAGAAAAGCCATTCTGTAACTTGAGGCTCCCTGTTTGTTTCCTGTATAAAGATTTAATTTCTTGTTCTATTTCAGATGAGGATATAATTTTAAAGAAAGAATCTGATGGAAAAATTTTTTTTGTTCCTTATAAATGGTTGATTGTTTTGATCCCAAGAGTCTTGTGTCCTCTCAAGCGATCTTAAAGTTACCTTAAAAAAAAGAATGTACATTGTATATACGTGAATTTTTATAAGTCGACACTGGATTAAGCTCACACACTTATTCATTTTAATCAGTCTCCACTTCCATTTAATTATTCTCCTTGATAATCTTGACCTATGTCTGAGAATAGCAGTTACAAACAGGAAAAACTTAAATAGAAATGCAAAATACTTTTTTTCAGTAATATAAAGAAAAAATACTTTGGAAGAATATAAAACTGTAGCATGCTTGATCTTCCTGTCTCTGATATTGTTATGTGTTTTGATTAGACCTGCCATTATATATTTCAGATGGAGATCAGAGACATGTCATGGGATTTTGTTGTGAACATGTAGCTAAGAAGCAAATAGGTGTTATCTGCTTCAACACCTTTCCCTATAGAATAGATCAACATATTTGTCTTGTACTGCAGTAGATAAAAATGTTTGTTTTGTGCAAAATTAGCCTTCCTTGAAGTTGAAATGCATTTGTGTTACTAGTAGAGGTGTAGTACAGTTTCATAGAGGAAACTGAAGTCATTACCCAACATGTCAGCAGAGGAAGCAATTCCCTGCCAAAGTACTCAGTCTAAAAAGGCAGTACAAGAAGTGGAAGAAAAAATTTTGCCTATTTTACATGTTGGCAATGATGGCGCCAACTCGTCAAGAGTTTTTATCCATGACCATCCAGATTGCCTATTGTTCTATTAGTTTGGTTTTTTTTCAGACATTATCTCCTGATGACTAGGACATGTTTCTTTCTCATCCCTTGCATTAAGCCTGAATGGATTTCAGGAAAGAGAAGTGCACAGAGATTACAGGTGACCTGCATGGAGCTGAGCAAGCTTCTGAGTGGCTTGTGTGGAGGCTTTGAGCTTCTTGACAGACTTAATAACTGGCATTACATGAGCTTTATGCAGCAAAGTGCTATAGACTACCCATCTGAAAGATATACCTTGAATTCTGCATCATAGCATGCTTTTCAAATCACCAGAACCATAAGAAGCTGTTTGAAACTGATTTAATTCGCTTAAATTACCTTTCTTGTGGAATGCCTGCAGCCATGGACTCCTGCCTTAGTGGAGAAGCTTTATTATTATGTTGGATTGTGTTGACACCAGATTACACCTTCCTTTGAAATGATTTCTTTTATGTCCAGAATAGATTTAAGAAGTGGACTGCGGTTTTCCAATGCTTATGGGTGATAAATCTGCAAATAGAAAAAGAGCTGAAGCTGTTATTAACTACCTAAAGCCAGCAGGGTAGGGGAAACTGGTGCTTTCTTGAAGCAAGTTCCACAGGCGTGTCATGAATTAATAGCCTAAGGTAGAACAAGGCATTTTTAATTATGAGTACTTTTCTGAGCAGGGGTGTTGCAATTAGTTATTTTGGAAAGCTATCTTTATGGGGGAATTTAAATACTATGTGCATGAAGTTCCCAGCTGCTGTGCAAAGTGTTAATTTTTTGTTCTTTGAGTCTGTTCTTACTGTGTGATTTAAAGACTAAACAGCATAGTTTTTCTGAAGTGTATGGATCAAGCATATAGAAAAAGGTCTTTTGTACTTACTTTTACGAAGACAGTTTCCTGCTGCAGATGTAAGACATGCAGGAAATTTGGTTTGATAGCCTATTAAATGTCAGACAAGCAAATATATTTAATGATTAGCTTTGAAAAATGTTGAAAGTTGATTGTGGCAGTTTATGTAAGAGCCCAGCCAGAATTCAGCACAGATTAAAAGTATGTTCACATTACCAACTTTGCAGTCACTTCTTTTTTTCTTACTGAGTGATGTCTGTTGCTATGTGATGGTGTTAAAAACAAGTCCCAAACCTAAGCTCTCACCCCTTAATAGTACTGGACATCCCCAAACCATATCTCTGAACACATCTACCCGTCTCAAATACCTCCAGGGATGTTGCCTCACCCTTCCTGGGCAGCCTGTTCCAATGTTTCATAACCCTTTCAGTGTCAAAATTTTTCCTAATATCCAGTCTAAACCTCCTCTGCTGCAACTTGAGGTCATTTCCCCATGTCCGACTGCTTATTACTCAGGAGAGGAGACCAACCCCCACCTTGCTACAGCCTCCTTTCATGTACTTGGGGATAGCAATGAATTCTCCCCTCAACCTCCTTTTCTTCAGGATGAATGCCCTCAGCCATTCCTTGTAGAACTTACACTCCTGACCCTTCACCAGCTTCTTTGCCCTTCTCTGAACCTGCTCCAGCACCTTGATTTCACAAGGGTGAAATTTGACAACACATTTCACAAGGATTTTTAGAACCTCATGCATCTCAGTTTGCTTTGTCTTCATAAATAAAAAACCATTAAATAATCTCTACCTTGAATCACCATTTGTCAGTTTATTAGACTTAATTTCTTAATTTTCTGGCAGCAACTGGCTTTTATTTCTCCATCTCTGTCCCTGTTCCTACATATGTGCTTCTCTGATCTTCTCTACTCCCCAGTTTGGAGTGGTCACTTCTGTGATAGTGGCTGCTGCTAAGTAGCTGTCTCCTTTGGTTTGTTGGGGTGGGAGAGCCTTTTGTGTCCCCATTTCTCAATTTAACTTGTCAGGTCTCTCTTGGGATTTCCACTTCTCCTGGCAGCTGTAACATATCAGTTATACGTTGTGGGGGTTTTTTAGGGTTATTTTCTTTGATTTTTTTCCTATAAAATAGCTTAGTTTTCTACTTTACCAATTAACTATGGGCTTCCTTTTATAATTGTGTGCAGAAACAGCTGTACATTGTGATTTCTCCATAGCCAATGCTATAAATGTTCAAATATCACTTTGGCTTTGTGAATTTAATTGCTTTGTTTATTATGCAGTTTCCTGGGCTGAATGACCTGACTAGAGCAAGTCTGTGTATTCACTATCTTAAAACTGCAGGTAGATCATAGAATCATAGAGTTGGAAGAGACCTTCAAAGGCCATCTTACCCAACAGTCTGCAGTGACCAGCAGCATCTTGCACTAGGTAAGGTCGCTCAGAGTCTCATCAAAGCTGACCTTGAATGTCTCCAGGGATGGGACCTCCACTGTCTCTCTCACAATCTGTTTCAATGCCTCACCACCCTCGTGAGGAAGAACTTATTCCTAAAGTCAAATCTAAACCTGCTCTTCTCTATTGTAAAAGGTTTCTGCAAAGCATGCCATTTTTTGAGTCTGCAGGTTTGCCTCTTGCTGATGCTGTTATAGGATGTGTAGGATGCTGGAAGTTTCCAATTTTTGAACAGCTGCTGCTTTCCTTCTGTGTCCTGGGATCACAAGTAACAAAGCTGGCGGGGAACCTAAGGAAATCCTTGAGTCTCCCTCTACCTTAAGGCAGGATCAGCTACTCATTGTTTCCAAACAGTAATAGATTTTTGAGCTGGAGGCAGGAAATTGAAAAGTTCTCATTTTGTGTTTGATATTTGCAATGATTTTCCTTTTACTAGTTGAAGTATAAAATGTAGGTATAATCTGGCAGCTTGTATTTATTTATTTTTTAAAAAGTTTGTGCTTAAAGAACCTATAAAAGCTCTAAGCCCTGAACTCTGTAGTCATGTGCTGTGTTAGGAGTGTGAAATGGACACTGAAATGCCTCCCCAGGTTGGGAACCTGTTCATTATAATATTTCAAGCACTCTTTCTGCTCAGCTGGTATTTCAAGTGAGGTTAGAAGAAGAACTAACCTTTGAACAACCTTTTGGAAGTATAGGCTGCTATGTTTTAGCTCTCTTAGAGAGAGATGGGTATTTAGATATTAATAAGCAGGAGTCTTCCAGTGTCCTAGTTTCTAAGGATCACTATATTCAGAGAGATGGACTGCTTTGATCTGGCCACTTGCCTTAAAGTTTCTCTTCACTGGAGGCAAATGGGAGAAAAAGGTAGAAAAGGTATTGATTTGCAAAATTCAAAGTAGACAACACATATGCAGACTTCATGAAGACAGGTGCAAAAAAAAAGGAAATCCAAATTATTCATGTATTCCTTAGCATAGTTCAAAACCTCTCTTACTTTTTAAGATCCAACTCACTGGCTGTTAAAATATTCAGAATCCTGTGGTTGAGGAGCTGTTTTTGCAAGAATCCAGCCCATTTTGGTGTCCCATCGAGAAAGTATCTGGATTGAGGAACTCCAGAGCTTTTGATTCAAAGAGAAGATTTAATATTTGGTATTGGGAACTTTTCTCTTTCCTTTTATGTTGCAAACTTCTCTTGAGAGTGTTAATATGCATGAATTATGTGATTGGAACTAGTGGATGAGACACATTATTTACTCTGGAGCCCAGGTGTGCTTTGAAGTGCGGATGACTTTCTTTCCCTCCTGCCTTCTGTTTTCAACACAGTAGCCAAAAAAACCTGTGCTTCAGCAGAAGGGACCACCTCTTTCAATGGCAGTTGGTAGGCACATGAGATGAGAAGTGTGGGACTGAAGGACATGGACAAAGACAGGATCTTGGCAGTGTCTATAAAGCACTGATATATTGAGAGCAGTGCTTCTGTCACCTCTATCCCTCCCTCTCTTGCAGCACTTTGAAAGAGTAAACTCTGCTTGGATTTCTTTTCTTAAGAGAGAGTGTCAGACCAAGTCCTTGAGGGATATTCTGCTGGGGAAATGGGTCACTCTTCTGCTGAGCATGTCCATGTTGACCTCGTAGGACATTCCTGACTGAGCACGCAAACTTTGTTCACTTGCTGTATGGTCTTTACTGTCTCACAGCTTGCTAGTGAAATGATGTCACACAGCAGGATGGAACAGGGGGCGAGCCTTGAATCATCAAGTTTACTCATCCTCAGTCACAACCAGGGATTTATAATTAAGTCAGTAATAATTGACAAGAATATTCACTTCCTGCTGTATCCTTTTCATATCTCTAAGTTACAAATCCCCACTAACCTAATTACTTTCTTTTCCCTGGCTTTATAACTAGCTGAAGGTTTTTAGAACAAAAAGACCAGAAAGTTTCTTGGAGTTTCCAAAGAGCTTCCTGGAAGGAGGAAGGAGAAGTCTACAGGCCAATTCTCAGAGCATTCTGAGGTCATAAAACAGTAGGCAGTTTGTGCAGACCCAGCCCCACAACACTGTGTTGGATGACTTCTTTTTGGACCTAATTCCATGGGAACTTGTAGCAGAATTTTATGTATATATAAATATAAATAATAAATTTTAAATATTAGAGATTTCTTTTATGTAATTTCATTTTCCTGTATCTAGAATTTTTAGATACATTAAAAAGCTATGTATACTAATGCTTCAACGTGGTGAGGGGCAATGGTTTTAAAACAGAACAGGGCAGGTTTAGATTAGACATTAGGAATGTTTTCCCCATGAGGGTGGTGAGGTACTGGCCTAGGTTTCCCAGAGAGGCGGTGGAAGCCCCATCCCTGGAGACATTCAAGGCCAAGCTTGAAGTGGCTCTGAGCAACCTGATCTAGAGCAGGATCACTGCTCACTGCAGGAGGCTGGTCTAGATGGACTTTGAAGGTCCCTTTCAACCCTATGAATCTCTGTTTTAAAAATAAGTTACTTTTTTACATTTAAAAGTAGTTCACAGTTTGTTGGACATAGTTATCAGCACACCATTCTTCTGATCTGTCAAAAAATAACAAACTTTTTTATCCCCTAGGTGTTACGAGTGTACAAAGCTGCAGTACAACAGACACTGGATATCCTTTTTCTACCTGAAGGAAGGGAATTCCTCACCAGCACAGATGCTGTGAGCCGGGACTCTGCTGATCGAACCATTATTGCCTGGGATTTCCAAAGTGCTGCCAAAATCTCCAATCAGATTTTTCATGTAAGATTCTTTAGGTTATGATCTAGCCCTTTCGTGCTTGTCAATGCTGTAAAAAAGAGGTTTTGATTTTCTGTGAGTTTGCTGCCTGTGCATAAAGTGATCTTAATGTGAGTTGCTGTGTTTGTATATTTTAAAAACTTGAAGACTGATCTATCTCCTCATGTTAAAAATATTTACATTTCGGTGCTCATTCGCTGCCATCTGTGCTATATTTAGGCAAGGCCACTGCAGTGCCATTCTGGCTTGCCAGTGGTGCGTGGCAGCAGTTGCCATAGTGCCACTTTTCTTCTCCCACACTTTTTTCATCAGCTTTAATGAGGGCTATTGACAAATTGAGTTTAATATTCACATAGTAATAGCAACCTGCTACATGCATGTAGATATCTAGTATGGCATAATCACAGAGGCAAGATGTACTTTTATCAGTGCAGGTGCAGTATTTCTCTCAGTAATCTATCCAGGCAAGATATTTAGTGGACTAAATTGTCTAGGAGGGCTGACAGCTTCAAAGGAGATTACCAAGGAAGTTAATAGATAATTCTAACTCCCTAGGTCTTTTTTGAAAACCTGAGTCTAATATCCTGTGTAGTGTAATTTAATTAGATTGTATATAGATGCTTTTTGGCAGAGACAGGGACATGTAGTTGTTGATCTCATGGGATTTTTTTTATATTTAATTTTCGCAGTTATATCTTTTTCCAGTATTGAATCTATCAACATCTTGGATAGCAATAGGAAAAAAAAAAGTACAGACCAGTTTGATTCATCATGAAGGAGTAAAACCCAACTTTTCTTCTCTTTATCACCTACAAAACAAACAACCCCCTCCTATTTCCACCCCCCAATCTACCTCCTAACAACTGCAACATTTCTCAAATGGACTTTCTTCTCCCTTTTTTGCACTGTGAATGAAAAAAACTTGCTAGTGTTTTTGGAATCTGCTGTTCTGAATTTCACTTCTGAAGCCTTCAAGGTGGAGGAGAACTTCTGGGCTTTCCAAAGAGATTAGATCCCAACAGTACCTGATCTATTGCTTGTCAGTATTAACAAATGAATAGTTAAGAGCTCTAAAATGTCCCATTTCTACACTATACCCAGCATAACAGCAACTGTGTTGCATGTTCTGATCACTTACTGTTGGACCTAATTCCTCCCTTAACTCTTTTGATTTCTTTGCCCAGAACTTCCCTCCCAGTTTATCATTTCCAAACCATCTAACAAAACCAGCTTGATGTACTTCCCACCCTACCATCCATATAAGCCATTATGGTTCAGAGTGAAATGGGATTTTAGTCAATACATAGAATATAGAGTGAAATGGTATTTTGGCCAATACATAGAAAATCTGGGTAAAGAACTGATGTGGTATTTCTCTTGGTGTGGGACTTTCAGCAGATTGTAATAAGTTAAGTGTCTTTGTATATGGAGATGACTTTTGTATTACTTGCCTTTTATGTTCTTCAAATTCCAGCTCAAGAAGATTTGTGCAAATGAATTGTTAATCTTCCTTTACAATTATTTTCAGGAGCGTTACACTTGCCCAAGCCTGACTCTGCACCCAAAAGAGTCTGTGTTTGCTGCTCAGACAAATGGGAACTACCTGGTCTTGTTTTCTACCCAGAGACCTTACCGAATCAACAAAAAGAAGAGATACGAAGGACATAAGGTACTCTCCCTTCCTGGGAGAGACTTGTATCCAAGTCTAGAAGATAGCAAAATACTTGTGATTTTAATATGTAGTAGTGTTTGATTATAAGTCAGAGACAGATATTAATTGGCTTCATTTGCTTTCCTGTGTGTGGGTCTATTTTAAATCAATGCACTCTGAAGAAAATAGTTATCACTAGGATTTATGAATACCTAATAGCTTGATTATACAGGGTTTCATTATAGCTATGTCTTAAACACCTGGAGAGGTCCTCAGTGTATATTTATTTAAAGACAGAAATTTTTTTGGATGCCTTATGAATTTTCAGTATATCACCATGAACTTTTCTAATCAGCATCAGGAGTTACAGTGTTACTGATTTTCACAGGTGGAAGGATTTGCAGTGGGCTGTGAATTTTCTCCAGATGGAACGCTTTTGGTGACGGGGAGTTCAGATGGCAAAGTGTTTTTCTACAACTATCACACTGCGAGGATTATTCGCACTTTGTCTGCACATAAAGAAGCTTGTGTGAGCGCAGTTTTTCACCCAGTCCTGCCTTCTCTCCTTGCAACGTGTGACTGGGCGGGAGAAATCAAGATCTGGCAATAAGAAGCAGAATTACTTTTCAGGGTAAGAAATAAAACATGGTATGCACAGTGAAATTTTGTTGTGAATTGTTATAAGTGAGAGAGCTATTTCTTCTATGACATCCGTGTGTGTGCTGTCATAATGCAATTCAGCTGGTGAGCAAAGAAAGTGGGTTTACTCTCTCTCTCCACCCTGATGACAAATTTCTACTCCTTTTGTGTCATTCTTCTGGTGCTCCTCTAGCCGAAGCCTGCTTTGAGGAGTAAAACTTGAAGAAAATTATTGCTCTTTTTGTGCAGCTTTTCAGCACTACTTTCTTTAACCACATTAGAGTCATAGAATGCATTGAGTTGGATGTGACCTTCAAAGACCATCTAATCCAACCCCTCTGCAGTGAGCAGGGACATGCTGCACAGCATCAGGTTGCTCAGAGCCTCAGCAAGACTCACCTTGAACAACTCCAGGGATGGGGCCTCCACCATCTCTCTGGGCAGCCTGTTCCTCTTTTATCACTATTTGGGCTTTGTGACATGGTCACTGAATAGTCAGACAAGAAGTGTTGTAGTTCTGGGCAAAACAGCTTCTATGTGTAAGGAGGAGGTAGACTGTAGGGTAGGTGGGGCTGCTTCTTTTGGAAATGGGTAGCTGTGACCAGACGAGATTATTTCAAAATGCCTTCTGAGACTTCCAAGCAGGGGTGTGCCAGATGATTCGAAGCTAATGTTTAAGGCAATAAATTTGTATTCGTAAAATGTCAATGCTTAAACTTTGAGTTCTAAACTTAAATTTATGGCATGTGACACCTGTACTTACACAAATCAAAGCTCTGTAAATGATTTTAATGAAAAAAATAAACTTTCTTTACACATGATGTCTATACTTCACTGTCTTACTCCTCCTGTTCATCTTAACAAATTCATCCTCGGGACTACCAAATACCATGGAAAGTTGGAAACAATCAATATGCTACCCCAATTTATTGCAAACACACAAACATTTCTCCATACCTTGTATATCCTAAATTGTCATCATGCTATTCAGTGCAGGAGATGTTCTTTGACATTCAGACAGGAGCTGGGCTATTCTGCAGCAAATAGAAAAAATATTAGGCCCTAGTTTTTTCTTTATGTATGCATAGATCGCTAGTAAATGTATTTGAAATTTACATTCCCTTTAACTGTATTGATTGGTTCTAGAAATTATTATCCATCTCATTCTTGTATGTGTGTGTATACATAGATATGTTGCTGAAAAAATTATGTCTGTGCCTCACACAAACCATGTATATTCCCAACCCTGACTCCATATAAATGTGTTTGTTCTGATTAGCCTGCAAGGGGATTTTAACACATACTGGATAATTACTTTGAGTAAATTGCTGCAGCATTTCATGTGTAACTTTGTTTTAGTCTTAAGAGTTTTTATTGGCACCCACTACAATGTTGGGGGGGGTTTAATCTATTTTTCACATACTCAGTTCAAACAGCATTTTCAGACAAGAAGTTCCAGAACACTCTTGCACCTGGCAGATTTTAATTAAGTCAAGAGGCAAATGTACTCCACTGGTTTTATAGTTTGTGTTTCTGTTAACTTTTAGTAAGAAATAAACCAGTAGAAAGATTGTGGTTATATTGTTGGAAGTCTGGACTGAGGTCCTGTGGTTGCATAGTGTTAATCACAGAATCACAGAGTTTGAAGGGACCTTCTAAGTCCAACCCCCTGCAGAGAGCAGGGACTTCCTGCACTAGATCAGGTAGCTCAGAGCCTCATCGAGCCTGGCCTTGAATGTCTCCAGGGATGGGGCTTCCACCAACTCTCGGGGCACATGGGCCAGTGTCTCACCACTCTCATGGTGAAGAACTTCCTAATGTGTCATTTAACCCTGCCCTGCTCTAGTTTAAAACCATTGCCCCTCAGTCTATTCCTGCACTGTTGTAGCTTGAGTTTAACTTATGTTCTGAGGCATGAACACGTCTTGATATTTATCTCTCCTGAAGTTATCTTCTAAGTATAATTCTTAGACTGTTTATGAGTGAGGGGTAAAGCTTAAATTTGATTACAGGTAGTGGAGAAAAACCAAAGAAACGTGATACTGTATAATCTTAAAGAATATGAAAATTGGAATTGCGTTTGTTTCAGATTTCCAAGATGGCTGGAGTTTTAATTATTGAGATCCAGCTGAAGCAATGAAATTATGTTCATAACATTATCTTGTTCAAATATCTTTCTAATATAAAACTGATTAAGACACAGACTGAAATTTAATAATTGGAAACATTTTAGCATAGTGGTGTCAATTAAGTTTTCATTGTGATTCGGAGACAAATTCTTCCTTGTGATCTTATGTAATGAGCTGTGATCAAAAAATATCCACATTGCTCCATCATTCTGCAATTAACCAAATAGTGTTTGGGCTGCAACATGAATTATTATGGCCAGATGATGCTTTTAGGATGTAATGAATTGTTAGTTAATTAATTTTATTCATAAAATTGTAATCTGGAAATGTTTGAGTCTTCTGGCTTCATGTAAAGCTCTCAAGGGCATAATATATTAAAGCCAAGGCAGAGAGATCTTTAGCATTTTGAAATGGCCCAGGCTGTGTAGCTGAACATCCAGATTAGTTTTAATCTATTTTATACTGTACCAAAAAGTAATAATGCCAGTCTCTACCTCTTTATTATTTGCTACTGGAGCATTATTAATTTGTGGGGTCAGAGGAGGGAAGCTATTCAGCTGCCTTTATCGCAAAACCCTGCTAATTAATGAGCAGACAGTTATTAGAATGGTTGTGTGCACTCAGCTGAGATGCTGTTGGTGAGTCACTCTGTGTCTCAGCCACAGGTCTTGTCACAATAACGCAGTATGGCATTACAATGGGATGCCTGTTTCTGTAGGGGATGGGCAGACAGAAAACCACCAGATTATGGTGGCAGGACAGAACAAAAGAGGAAGATCAAAAAAAATCTTGGGACTTTATCTCTGCTTGCTTCAGATAACCTGCATCTTGTGTTCTTAATCCCAGCTCCTCCTTGGCCACTTCTTGCACCCTCAGGTTTTCTGTCCTTGTTTCAGCACTTTGTCTTTTGCTTTTAGAAGTAGAGCAGCCCTTACGCTTAAACTGCATTCATCTTCCCTTCAGTGCATTTCATTTTGCTGTGGCTTTCAGGCTTTCATCCCAGCTGTCATTAGAAGGGTAGGCAGAAGTACCAGAGCACTTTACACTTTATTCTTTTCTTTCTCTATTTTCCAGTTTTAATGAAGATTATTACTTCTGGAGAACCTCCCCTCTTTCTTAGCTTCTCTTCCAGCCTGCTCTTTCTGCCTTTGATTACTGCTTTACTGTCTTTCAGTCCCTTTCTATTAGAGCCTCTCCTGCAAGGTACCTACAGCAGTGTTTTAGTTTGTCAGGAATGCACTTTTTGGTAAAAAAGTAACAAAACAGATCTCCTGGTTACTGCCTCTTTACAATGTTTTGGTTCATAGAGTGCACAAACTGGACTTCTTGCAAAGGAACTGAAATGAGGATATGCTCCAAGTCCACAGCTGGTAGGACTAGACTGGAGATAGTTCAGAGCATCTCCTCCCCACAAATCCTGCATAGTTTAGATGCTTCATTTTCAAAAGTAAGACAAACTCTACAGATTTACTCATGTTGGGCCTTACTGCTTGCTCTAACATAAACAGAGCCTCAGGAGTTTCAAAGAGTCTTTGGCACTTCCCCTGTTCTTTGATAAATCTCTCACCTGTCTCTTGATGACTCACCTCTCCCTGCAGAGTGGTGGCATGTCTGATGTTTTCATGCTTCAAAGAGTGGAAATGCAAGAGATCAAATTAATTTATGAAGGGAAAATAAAGCTATTTTAGAATCACTTGATCTCCAGAGGTAGTAAGGCAAACTGGCCCCAGCCCAGAGCTTGATGAATTCTGCCTTGTGTGATAAACAGCTGAGCTGGGACACAGCAGCCTCATGTATAATGGGAATGGCGGGTGTCTAGATGGGAGCTGAGCCTCTCAATGAGCTTGTTCACTTCCCTGACCTAGACCCTGGATGTCCTTCTACATGAACATATTTAGAAGCCTACCAGAAAGTACCTAGGCACTGCACAAAATAGATGAAACTTCATCCAAATGTAATTCTCTCCACATTTTCACCATTTTTGACAATTGCCACTTGAAATCAATCTAAAAACTCAAGCAGGAACTCCTCGGAGAAGTTTGAAGCTCACTAAGTTGAAAAGGCCTGAAATTAGAGTCCAGGCAGATTCCATTTGTTTGGGCCATTAAACTCATGCAATGCTTCTAGTTCTGAGTAAGGTTTATACTAAGAAATTGTTTGAAGTATGTCCTTAGAAGAGCAATTTATGTAACTGAAATGCACCATTCCTGGTACAGACCCGGTCACCTTTTCTTGCCTTCAGGTTGTTCCCACTCTCTTACAAGCAAGCACCAAACAATTGCCTCAGAATATTGTTCAGATGTATCTTCACCCATGTACTATGTTGTTTTTCATATTTTACTGCATAACCATCTCCTTTTTTTACCTCCCCATGAAGTGATACAAGTAAATTCCAGCACCATTCCACCTCACTGTCCATAAGAACTGATTTAAACTTAATATTACATGATATCCTTCCTTGTGAAGCAGATGAGTTATTTTGATTCTTTGCTTTACTTTGCTTATCCTTGCTTAGGCAAGCTCTTCTTGCTTCCAAATGGAATTTCTCATAAGTGAAGATAAAATCAATTATCTCCACCCGTCTGGATTGTTCATTGGCACACCTTTGCTACTTTTTTTAATACAAGCAATTAATGGAAATGCAGTAACTGCTTCAATTCAGGCACTGCTTTAATTATTTCAGAAATGAAAGTGCTTGTTATGTCATTAAAATTACACATGCAGCCTGTTAACTTGGAGACATGACATGGACCAAGTTCTTTTTTGTACCAATCCGAAACAGATGATATTTTGAACAGATATGTGGCCTCTGAATCTGGGCAAAAGCAGTGAAATGAAATCTTAGTTGTATCCAGAAACTCACGTACAGATCTTCATTTCACTCAAAAGTCAAACATTAGAGAATGAAAAAAAAATTTATTAAATCGTAGGAAGTAATCAAATTGGTGAGGGAAGAAGATATGGAGTTCCTTCTATTAGTACAAAGGAAGTAGCATCTCTCTTCAGTTCACTGGTATTAATCACAGACTCTCTTCTCTGTGGTTTGTCTCCTAATTTTTAATGCCTCAGAGACTAAATGGCTGTTGATGAGCACTCAGGTGAGTCATACCTTGATGTAAAAAGATATCTGAATCATTCCGTGGTGTCCACAGAATGTATGGTGTGGTGTGCATGGATTGAAATACTTAGAGGAATACAGAAATTCCTTTTTTTAAAAAAAGCAAGCTACTATTTTTATGTATATCACAGATCATAAATCAAAGGCTAATACCAAGCCCCAGAAATCCTCTTGTGGTCCAAGATTCAGTTTTGCAATGCTTTTATGTCCTGCTACCACTGAGCCTGTGCATGAGCATCTCCAGAGCTGCTCACTGAGAGCGGGAGGATAAGCAACGACGTGCTGTGAGCAGCCGAGACTGTAAAGCCTTGTAGAATAGGAGGAGATTAGGAGGATGAAGGAGAATGTGCTGGGAGGATGAGCAGCAATGTCAGGCGAAAAATAGCATAAGAGAAGATAAGAAGAGAAAGGTGAGATGAGAGGAGAGAAGAATGGATCGCAGAAGCTGAGAAGATGTGAAGAGCTTAAGCGCTGATCACAGGAGTGTGAATGGCACAGCTGTATAGGGAAAAGGAACAAGCCTAGCCAAGAAAGTGAGGACAAAAATATGAATAAGAAATCCGTAAGATCTACTTCTAGGAAGACATTTAGCAGTGATATCTGCTGGTGAAGAACCTGTTGTGCTCTGGGCCTGGAGAGTGGCTGTTTGGGGCGGTTCAGCAGGCTGGAACCATACAAGCTGAAGTCCATTAAATGGGAAGGTGCATCTTCTGTACTTCGTTGTGAATTGTAGAAAAGCCATCAGCAGCTGCAGGTCAAATTGGGAATCTTGATCATGGATGACACATTAACAAAGCATGAAGCAATCTAGGGGCTGGTGTGGGTGAGGAACAAGCTATTTTCTCCTAATAAATAGCTACAGTTCTGCCTTGGTTCAGTGGAAGTAAAGTCAAAGTTAAAACACTTTTCATATCAGTCAGTCACAGAAGGAACATACCAATATAATCTGGGAAGTGAAGCACCTCCAGGTACCTTTCCCTCCCAAGCCATTCCAGCACCTCATCAGCCTAAAGCATGCCATCACATGGGGATACAGGATTCATTTCTCAGGAGCTGAGGGAGAAAATGTAAATTCCATTATATCTGGATATCCAAGTGTCTCCACTGTTTGTATTTAAAGCTTTCATTCAGGGTGTTAAGAGAGAAAACCTTTCAATGCCATGTGGACCCATGGCCAGGATGACAACTCCAGCAGAGCCTCTCTGCTTGCCATTGTCTCAAGATGCTACAGCTAGGGGTAACTCCAATACTCATTTTCAGATGGGCTAGCTCATACTGTCACCCTTCTGGAGTGGCGGAGCTGCATCAGGATCATAAAACCACAGAGTGGTTTGGGTTTGAAGGGACCCCAAAGATCATCTAGTTCCCACCCTGCTGCCACGGCAGGGACACCTCCCAGTAGACCAAGTTGCTCAAAGCTCCATCCAGCTGGGTCTTGAACACTTGTAGGGATGGGGCATCCACAGCTTCCCTGGGAAAACTGTTCCAGTGTCTCACCATCATCCTCTCATTAATAAATCCACCTCTTGGTTGATGTAGCTTTCTCAGGCTGTGTTGCTATGCCAGCCAGCGCTGAGAGCTTCTCTTTGGCACAAACTGCATCTATGTGTAAAAAATACAGCATAAATTTGCCCTGGGTTTGTGGCAACCCTGTAGCAGATTAGTTTTCAATTAGCAAGCTCCAACACTGCTATTGCAGTCTGGGCACAGCTTCTTCTGTGGCAGGTGAATTGCAAAGTTCACCCGGGAGCTGTGTGCTTCCCTGGGTAATTGGCATTTTGAAAACATTACAGAGAAAGCAGTAGGGACATTGTATCATTATAAAAATAAAGACAATGCTTTTGGGATTCCAGCGTCTGAGATAATTTACATTTGGACCTCAAGTCTCTCCTGGTGCGATTTTTCATAATCTTTTTATTAATGATGTATAGACTGTTTTCCTTGTTTTTCAACTCACTGGCTGAACTGCAACATTAATTATGCACCTTCAGGGGTTTTTGCTATTTGGTGCATTTAAAATTCCCATAAGAGAGGGAGGTTTGCAAGTGAGAAGTCTGACAAGGTTTCTCTGAGGGAATCGATAATTTCTCTTCTTGCTTTTACAATTGCTTATTTTCAGTTGCATTCTCTCTTTGGTGCAAATGAACTAAATGCCACCGGAATAATGGAAAATGCAAAAATACAAAATAAAAATGTATCCAGGATGTGGACAAAGCAGAATCCATGGCTTAAATGCTTTCATTTTGGATTATTTGACAGAGCATGTAATGATAGGATGAGTGGCAATGGTTTTAAAGTAGAGCAGGGCAAGTTTAGATTACATGTTAGAAAGAGGTTCCTTCCCATGAGGATGATTAGACACTGGCACAGGTTCCCTGGGGATGTGGTGGAGGCTCCATCTCAGGAGACATTCGAGGCCAGGCTTGATGAGGCTCTGAGCAGCCTGATTTAATGCAAGATGTCCCTGCTCTTTGCAGTGGGGTTAGGCTAGTTGGTCTTTGGAGATCCCTTCAACTAATTTTCTATGGTTCTATGCTTGTGTTTATGGGTCTAATAGAAAAACCCTGTGTCCAAATTTAGGTGTGTTTATACAACTGCAAAGTAGCCTTTGGAAATGGTGTTCCACCAGATGAAAGCTCTTAATTCCTTTTCCATTGTGACTGTTTAGTGGGTGTGGGCTGTGACACTGGAGCCATTGCTTTTCTCTTCATGTTCTGTTGCTGTAGGAGCAAATTGCAGGTAGCCCTGAGATTAATTTCATCCCTCCCCCTTTTCTCAGCCCTCCCATTTTCCATGTATTTTAAAGAATGATGAGACATTCCCTCAGGGATCATGAACCTAAAATAAAAATGTGGATATTGACATTTCAATGCGTTTTAAATTGCTTTTTACTTGGGTGTCTCTCAAGGGAAAACTTTGAGAGAATTCATATTCTTTACAATCTGCACTGAGATCTGATGATAGAGTTTTAATTCAAGGCTGGGAGCCTACCTGTACTTAACTTTCCATCAAAATTCTCTAGTATAATGCACTCCCATTAGTTTTGCATTAATTATTCCTCAACCTGAGATCTTCTTGGAAGGTGGTAACTGTGTTTTGTCAGAGAATTTGTGAGAGAATGATTTGGGCAGTAATTTGAGTAAATTATGGCAAAAATATCAATGGACTCTTCAGATATTTTCTAGAGGGATGTTATTTTTCTTTATAACATAAGAGTTCATCATTTGCTCCTGAAATTAATAGCTCTGTTTTTTATTTTTAGCATTCATAATTAGGCATTAATTTGCTCTCTGAAAGCTTACATTTCAAATTCTGCAATCACTCCCCTTTGAGCAAGCACTACTCAATCTCTGTGAGAAAAATCCATGGCAAGGAAGTACGTTTGAAGTGTTACTATATTATCTGGGTGATTTATGACCCAATGTCACTACACAGATCTAACTCCCATAAGCTCCTGCATAAACCTTTCTGCTTTTAAATATAACTTCTGACACTTACCTCAAGAACTGTTTTAAATTGCTGCACGTTTTCTTCCTTTTTTTTTTTTCCCACTGCTTCTACTCTTTTGCTGCATGTTGGTCCTTCATATCTCCATGGGACAAGGTGTACTGTGTCATTGAATGCCCAGTGGTGCACTCTTCCCATTGTGGTCACAACCACAAAGAAACCTTGTGTTGGAAAACTTTCATCCACCAGTTTGACATGGCTCATAGGGAACATGCTGAATTGTGGTGGTAGGAGTTGTGGCTGGGAAATTATGAAATGTGTACCAACACAACAGTGACATCACTGATCTCTCTATTTTGAACATCATTCTTCATCAACTGAATAATTTGCTAATCTGTGAAAACCTAATAAATTCTTTTTGTTCAGCCAGGTGTGGTGTCTGGTTTCCTAAAAAACAGCCTTCAGAACAACCAGGCAGTTATTTATGAACGTTTTCTTGGCACCAGTGAAATGGTAAGGCAACATTTTAACACTAGAGCAGGGCAGTTTTAGATGCACTACTGATGTAGTTCAAGATGTCTTTGCTTGCTGACTAGATGGCCTTTGATGGTCTCTTCCTACTCTATGACTCTGTGATAAAACTTGTGTTCTCTTTATTATGTCTTTGACCTATTAATGCATTGAGGACAGAGATGATAGGCTTAACTTCTTTTGTTTGCCATATGTAACACACTGCAAAGGTAAAAGGGATATGTTCACTTTATGAGATTGGTTATGAAACAGGAGATTCTGAAGTTTTACTGTCAGAAGGCCACTTGCCAGGAGAAAACAGGAGCCTGAGATGCACGTAAGACACTTACCACTTTTCTCTCTAACTTCCGGGGAGAGCCCTAACTATGGGATTTAATGTCAGGTCTCTGTGTGCCAGAGCAGTGCTGTCTTAGCAGCAGAGACCCAACTTTGAGCAATGTGTTGCCCCTGGAACTGGCAGCTCTATGATTTTCTCTCCAGAATTCCAGAAAGACTGCCACTGTTGAGTGCTTATCACACCCCTGCATCCTCAGGTGGCTGAAACTCCCTTGTAGCTGCTACGGGCAGGACAGACTCCACTGCACCAGTGGAAGGTGTTTGTAATTGGAAGTCTCTCTACTGTATTTGTGTGGGATTCCTCAAGTTGTA
Source organism: Turnix velox (assembly GCA_013400935.1). Taxonomy (NCBI): domain Eukaryota; kingdom Metazoa; phylum Chordata; class Aves; order Charadriiformes; family Turnicidae; genus Turnix; species Turnix velox. The sequence continues at coordinate 49,528 of VZTY01009990.1, forward strand.
CTTTGTAAATTGCTTCATAGGGTTTTGGAGTATTTGAGAGCAGATGTTTTCAGAGGATATGCAGGCCATGGGCTGAACACTTGACATATGCCCTTGTGTAATTGCAGAGAGAAGTCTTGAAGACACTGGCCACCCTCAATGACTGGTCATGCAGTCTGCAGGTCCCAAAGTGTAGCTGTGCAATGAGTTGTTTACTTAGTACAGCTTTAATGGAGAAGTTAATCACTAGCTTTGGCCTGTCCAAGCCTGTTACAAACCTGACCCTTTGAAGAGATACTGAGAAGCAGAAGAAATATGGTATTAGGGGAAGGAAATCAAACTGCTATTAAGTTTTTATTATAGTACTGTATTGAATACTTTAGTACAATAAGGAGAAGAGGGAGAGCTAATAGGTTGCCTTGCACCTTTATGATAAAGAGGGAAGTAGATAAAGAGGAAGTAGATAGCTCCTGGTGGTGGAGCATGTCCAATGATGGCCTGACATGAGGAAGTGTCTGCTGTGGGCTGCAGGAGAGCCACTCCAGGGCTGGCAGCTCTTGGGTAGGAGTGCCTTCCTCAGGAAGTGTGTGTCAGGGGAATGAGCTCTTCTTTCCTTAAAGAATCACACTGCTTAACTGATGTATTTGTTCCTCCTTGTAATGCTGTTGTAGAGTTTTCGATATTGATTATTTTCTGTTGTTAAATTAGGCTTTTATTGGTGTGTTAGCAGCCTGCATTTAATGTCTCTTCTGCATCTGGGGCTAAGAAATGTACATCTAGCTTTTATAATGCAACCAATTTGCTTCTTGGCTTTCAGATCAAATGCACTTGCTGTAGGGCTGAAGCTCATCTAAATTATTAATAGCAAGTTTTTAACAGTAAGGAAATTGTCATAACTTAATATATGGGGAATAATACATGTAAGTCTGCAAGCTTTATGAGAGAAAATTCTTCCTCCTAATCAGGATGTGGGTATACATGCAAAGATAGCGGAGTAGCCCAGCAGAACTCTCTGCTATTTTTCTCAGTAAATAGCACAATTCAGCAGCCAAATGGAAACTGGTTTGTTGAATAGAATACAGAGCAGGTTATTTTAGCTGCTGGAGGGGGTTCTGCTGGCAAGGATCAAGATGAGTAGTTTATCTGCAGCTTGTATTCTAATTAGTCTAAATTCCTGAATAATTCTAACGTGATTCAGATGTGTAAGGTAATGAAATGTGGCATTCCACAGCCAGAGAGCATGGTCTGTATCATCAGTAGGTTTAAAATCAGCCCTGAAGCCTTTATGAGATTTAGTGTGTGGGATGTTCCTCAGATGGCTGGAGGCCTAAATTGGGCATACTGTAAATAAACTGTGGCATGAAAACTTTCACTAGTGCCCAGAGAGGAGAGAAAATGCTGATGGATGTTGAAACAATAGCATTTGAATGCAGAGGGTGACTCTGGCCTGACAGGCAGAGGGCTGGAGCAGAGAAAAGTTGATTAATGCAGCCAGCGCAGAGGGAGAAAAGTCCACACTGACATCATTAATTAGGGAAAATTTGGAGAGGTAAGTTCAAGTTATGCTGTATGTGGTTTCTGTCTTTGTTTGATGTGTCTAAGGAACCTGCTCTGCAGATGTGGGGCTATGACATGAGAGGACTTGATGACTTTCTCAGGCCTGACCTGTGAGCCAGTGATCACATTCAGAACTGATCGATCCTCTCTCCATTTCCAGGCTCTATTGCCTAGACAGCAGGCAGCAGGCTTGGCAATAATAATGGTAAATTTAACTGTTGCCTGGATCCTGAGAGGTCTGGAGGTCCCCAGGCTGGGCTGCTGATTTTCCCCTTGTTTTCTGATATGTCTCACTTCATTCTGTAGTATGTCATTGTACACCTGTAGGCTAGGATATGAAATATAAACATGCCTCTCTCTTGTGTGCTTCTGGCTTATTTTTTACCTTTTATCTCTCTTTTTCTTTTTTCTTTTTCTTCAGTATTCACATATGTGCAGTCCTCTTGTCTTATCCATACTCCACATGCCATACCCTGCCCAGACATCCCATGGGACCTTTATCACTGAATTAATGAGGAAATGTTGCTGTGTGGAGTACAATGTACTTTAAAGCAGCTGCATAGCAACTGAGAGCCTTAAATGAATCAAACTGGAGTTTTTCTGGTGTAAACACACTCAAAATCTGACTGACTGTCACCAGCCTCTGAAAGACCCACTGAAAGAGAAACATTGCTTGTTGTCATCTGACAGCAATATCACAATCATGAGGCTGTTCTAGACTCTTATTTGCTTACCACCAGCTGAAGAGTATGAGCTTGCTCTTCTCTGAAGTGAATGCTTCTGGAAAGTCTTTCTCAGATGATGGGTACTTCCTCATTTCTCTGTTAATATCTGTACCAGAACAATCCTGCCTCTTTGAAGACTAACCTCCAATTTCCCTCCCTTCCCCGAGGAAAGAAATAATAGAATCATAGAGTTGGAAGGAACCTTCAAAGGTCATCTAGTCCAACCCCCTTTCAGTGTGCAGGGACATTCTGTACTAGATCAGGTTGCTCAGAGAGTCATCAAGCCTGGCCTTGAGTAACTCCAGGGGCCTCTGTCTCTCTGGCAACCTGTTCAAGTACCTTGAGGAGTTCTTTCTTTCAACAGTTGTGTTAGACATTATCCACTCAGCAGGAGTATATGAAGGGATTCAAAGCAATCCATGAGTATCAAATGTCTAGGTAGCCTGGATGGGAAGGTTGCCTGAAATTCTCAACTCTGCTGCTGCTACACTGGACAGTTTGGGGATGGGTTGTAATTTCACTGTCTGGCAGTGACAGCTTGCTCTTTTGGTCTATGATAAATGGATACCCCCTCCCTGGAGGTGTTTAAGGAAAGGTGGGATGAGGCACTGAGCAACCTGGTGTAGTGGGAGGTCACCCTGCCCATGGCAGAGGGGTTGGAACTAGATGATCTATAAGGTCCCTTCCAACCCAAAATATTCTATGATTCGATCATTCTATGGTGCAAGCACAAATGTATCAAAGTAGTTGGTAGTAGCCTTTTTGAGTAGATCTTTTACCTGGTAGATTTGATAAATAGCTTTGGCTTGGAAGGAAGTGCAGTGTCAGTGCTTGTAGAAACACGAGGTCGAGCGTAGCTGCTCTGAGGTAAATTGTGATTACTGTGTGATGAGACATTTGCTCTGCTTAGGATGGAGGGCCTTGTAAGGAGAAAGGACTGTCAAGAGAAAGGGGTGATTCGCAGGAATGGGCTTTCTGTAAATACTAGAGGACAGTTAAAAGTCTGTGACAAATCCCCTGGCTCTGAGTCAGCTTGGCTTTCTTCTTCTGCCAAGCCTACAGGAATGGAAGGACTGTAGTTGGGATCACAGGGACTGGAGAGGTTTCAAAAATTACTGTTCAGAGATGGGGTGAGTTACTTGAGGGGACAGGAATGAAGTGTGGGCAGCCACTTACATGTCAAAAGAAATCATCCTAACAGAGGTGGGTCTGGGAGTGCAGGAAACAGACATGCATCTTATTAACTGCCATTTTCAGATTTCAACAATAGATTTGGCCTCAGAAGGCTGAAAGTCCACTATATTGACTGTTTGAACATCATCCAACGTATGAGTTATATGCAGCTGTGTGGTAAGGTGTTGCAGCCCAGTGACTGGCCTATAAATTGTAAATTTTAGGTTTCAAGGCCAAAGGGAAAAAAAAGCTAAGGATAAGGACAGATAATATTTGGTAAAGCTGGGCAGGTAATGCAACATGCATGGTCTGTGCAATTACAATCAAGAGACCGTTATGTCGAGTACCATATAATCAAGTAATCAGAGACAATCCATCCTTCATAAGCTTGTAAGATAAAGAGATAGAAGAATTATCCTAACTTGTATAAAATACAAAGGTTGGACGAATGTACTATTTGTCAGGGCTTGAAAGTTGTCTGTGTATTTTCATGACTTGAAAGTCAGGTTGCTTGAATGGAGCAACACTTTCTTTCTAAACAGAGCAGAAATGTAAAGCTCAAAACAAAACAATCTTGGAAGTGAGAGACAAGTGGAGTTACAAGGAGCTCAAGGAAGAAATCAAGTTTAATTGGTGCTGTCTAGAGTGCCAGAAAGTGCATTTCATCTTCGTCATCAATAGAGAAGAAAAGAAAAGTAAAAAGCGGACTAATCCTCCTTTAAATAAAGTACTTGTTTGGGGTCTTTGCAAAGTGTGACTTCACTGAATTTGTTGTGTTTCCACACCTTGCCTTTCTGAGCTCTGAGATCTCAGTAATGAGCTGTTTACTGTCAGTCTTTTCAATTAGACCATTTCTTTTGTGTAACAAATGTTCTTCTCTTAAATTGATTTATCCTTGGGACTGTTTTTCCCTACTGGCACAAGTCAGGTCATTGAAGGCAGGAATGACAGCTCGAGCAAAAAACTCCATAGCACTGTAGCTTGCAAAACCTGATTTTTTTCACCTTTAAAATGAGGGAGGGGAAGAAAAACCAAAGTGAGAGTGAAAGCAAATAGTGTTGCTAAAAGCTTTTCCCTCAGTCTTGTTTGTCCTGTACCCTAAAGATCTGGGGAATACAGTAAATGCTGTGACTGGAATGTTTTAGTGCATTTTCTCCTGAAATCATCCCCTCATCAAGGCTAACCAGGATGAGTTTGTGTGCAACCTGTTCCAGTGCAAGATGTCCCTGCTCACTGCAGAGGGGTTGGACTAGATGGCCTTTGAAGGCCTCTTCCAACTCTATGATAATATGATCCCCACTCTGCCTCCATCCCCTGCCCTATTCCACAGCACATTGGGAAAATTCAAGCTGGTCCAAAATAACATGTTCTCAGCTCCACTACATACTTTCTCTGGGCAAGTACATATTGCTCTAGTCTCTGGAAAAAATATGAGAAAGCAAAGTTTTATGGTACATGAGCACTAGAAATTATTTGACATTTGAACAGTTTAGATACATATTTTCTTTCTTTCAGTTTCTTGCCCTGCTCTCCTTCTGGACTCTGAAAGCACAGGTATGTGGGGATGAATCAGAAAATGATGACTCAGTTCCTGTGCTAAGACTTGAGAACTCAAGCTCTCTTGCTTTATTTCTTTCTGAAGTTATAACATAAACACAAGGCCAAGATTCTTAAAGCCTGCTAAAACTATAATAGGTAAATCCTTGCTATCTCACTGGGATTAGGCATCTCATCTCACTGTAACTCTCTGGGCTTCGGGTATAAGAGCATTTTCCTCACTTGTGCAGAGGATAAAGACTATGAGGTGCTGGAGGTCCATTGAAATAAATTGTCAAATTCTGGTCAAGTGAATCATAAACCCTGATTTATCTCTCTGCTGGAAATAATCTCCACCAGAGCCAACACTTGTAATTTCTCAGCTGGAAGTGCTGCTTACTGGTGTCCCTGTATCTTCAGGTCTATGGCACAGCAGCTTCCTTGAGGTGTCTGGACATTCAGCATAGGGGTTCCTCCCCACACAAACCCACTCAGCTGGACTCCAAACTAAGAAAATTTCTACTGTAGGAAAAAAAACAACTGAATGTGGGTTTGATTGGGAGCCCATTGAAATTCATAACCCTTATGTGCTGAGAATACTCTTTTACTCCTTGCAATCTGTTTTACACTTTCACTCACAAAGAAGCGGAACGGGAAAGACTGCTGACTGACACTGACATTATAAATTTAATTAATTGGGGACTTGCTGCTGTTTCTCTTCTTCTAAATCATAGAGTTGTCACTGCTCAGCTTGGTGTAGTAAATATTGCTGAGGCTCTGCAGCTCTTATGTGCCTCTGCTCTGATTCGTAAATTACAAAGAAAAAATCTGGATTGGTGGCTAAATTTAAATCTGAATTCATTAGAGCTGACTTCAAAAATAAGAATTTGTATCAATGTATACGTGTCAGTGGTGGGTGTGCTGCCGAGAAGGCTTTTAACTCCCATCAGGGAGCTTTTCCAATGGTTACATCTTGTGTCATTCACAGATTTGGCCCTTGTAGATAAAGACATTGTCTCTGCTCTGGGACTGAGGGGCTGTTGGCAGCCTTGAGGAGCTCCCATCTGGCAGAAAGCAGAGTGCACTTCTCTGCAGCATTGGTGTTGCAGAAGCCTGGAGAAGAGAAAGTACAGGGTTCTTCAAAGCAGCAGTCCTACTAACAGCACATAGAATGATACAGTTGTAAGGGACCTTCAAAGGCCATCTAGTCTAATCCCCCTGCAGTGAGTAGGGACATCTTGTACTAGATCAGGTCACTCAGAGCCTCATCAAGCCTCACTTTCATGGTGGGGGGGTCCCACCTCCTCTCTGGGCAACCTGTGCCAGTGTCTCATCACCCTCAAGGGAAAGAATGTTGAAGATACACTGGTGCTCAGCAGTAGAAGGATGAGGATGTTCCTTAAAGAGAATTAGAAGCAGCTAAATTCCTGAAGGGAGTGTTCTCCCAGGAAAAACTGGGAGGACTGTAGCTGCACAATTTTAGCAATACTTAGGGAGGGACATCATAAGAGTCTGTAAGGATTACAAGGCTGCAAACATGAATGAGGAATAAGAATCTTATAGGAAAGTCAAAAGGCTGTTAACTAGTATTTTAAAATTAAGCAAGGGGAAATTAATCTAAGTAGCGGTGCAATCCTGCTCTGTGATATATGTTAGAAGGAAAATTCTTCTCAATTAAAAATGCAGGAAGGGGAAAGGATTTGTTTCTTGAATTTTTCTAGTTTGGAGGAAGAAGTTAAAAACTGTTGAATTGAAAACCTACCTGTTTTGTGACTTACCATGATTTAAACTTAGACATTTTAACACTTGATAGGCATCTAAAAGATTTAAAAGGAAATGGTGGGTGATATTCAAAATTACTGAGATCTTGCATTGCATTTTAGCCTTAGTTAGGACTGAAGACTAGTTTCGTATTTCAATAAAATGCCTTTGCTTTTCATGTTTTCATAATACCTCTGCACTGTTTTTCCAAGTGAATTGTATCCTATTTCCCTGCTATCTTTTTTCCTATTCTTGTCTGGTTTAATTTGTGCTGTGGTGTGCCTCACTCCCTTTCTTTCAGCCTCCTTTGTTTTCTCCCGATCAGTGTTCTGTGTCATGTATGTTTTACTTTCAGTTTTTCTTCATTAAAATGACATTTCCCATCTTCTGCTTCACTGCATTGTTGAGGACCTGTGCTTCTTTTTCCTCACTCTCTCTTATTCTTCCTCACAGCAAATGAAATAACTAATGAAAGTAAAAATCCTCCTGTAAGTACCTACAAATCCCAAATGTAGAATCTGACTACATCAGGCATCACTTGGAAAGATGAGATTTTGTGGTAATATGGAGAAAACAGCCTTTTTTATACTTAAGAGAAAATTGGGCATTTATGTCCATGGAAAAAGATATTTTGAGGCAGATTCTCAGCCACTGAGTTGGAGGTGTCAACACTTTTTAGGGCTGAGTGTCTGTTATTCTGCATTTCTACAGTCAATTTCTAGAGTCAATGATTAGGCATATGGCTAGGGTCCAGTTCATCAAACCACACTTGCTTAAATGAAAACTGGAAGTAACCTGTTTTGAAGACAGCATTTTAGATGCTTCCCTCCATCAGAAATGTCCTACAGAAGGTAAGTTCTCTGAGGAACACTGCAGCAGACAGGTCCACCAGCCCTTTCACTCAGGTCAAAGCCTATCTTCCCCTTCTGAACAAGACATTATTGAATTTCTTTCCTACTCTCTAGTATAGTGTCTATTTTTAAGCAGGTTCAATCGCCTAAAGCCTCGGTGATTGTAAAATCTGTACATGGGTCAAAAATGTTGCACAACAGAGAGCCCTCGAAAGGTCACAGTGAACCACAGTAAGACTGGAGAGACCAAGTGAAAAACTTAAATTTTAAATACCATCAGTGATACACCCTTAAAATCTTCCACAGGATTTTTTTGGGTGTCTTTTCTCCCTGTGCTAAAACTGAAGGTAAGGAAAATATTAAAACAGCAAATATATTGTGAAAACAATATTATTCTAGTCTTGTTCCCCAGATCTCTCTCTGTGGTTGTCCAAAAAATCAAAACTTCATGTGCCAGAAAGAACAGGAATTATTATTCATCATTATTATTTTATTTTTATTATTCATTACTTTATTCTAATATTTTATTATAATCCTTTGAAAGTTTGAAAAATTAGTACAAACCATGGTTAAACCTGTAAACTTGAAAAATTCCAGTGAATTGTTGGAGCTTTTTTCCCCCTCACATTCATTGGAAATTTGCAAACTTACTGTCAGTTTTTCTGATTAAACAGAAATTAAAATTGACATTAAATAACTTTCCCAGCAGTTTTTATTGATTCAGTTGGAATTTGTTATAGGGTTACAAGTTGTTCTGTAACAGAATTCGTTACAGACAAATGTTACAAGGTGGTAAGGTATTTTACAAGGAAAATCCAGTACTAATTACCTGGAAGACTGGTTTTGATCTACACATTAGTGCACATAAAGTAGGAAAAAATGTCAGATGATGTATAGAAGCAGACTTTGAAACTACAGTAGTATAAAAGAACATGTTAGAACAGGAAATTAACTAATCAGATATATAATATCTAGCAGAAACTTCATGTTGTGTAATTGCCAAAATAGCAGTTTGGTGTCAAATAAGGACTGATGTTATAAAAGGATTAGTCTGATACTTTCTTCCAGTTCATTAATGTCAGGGTTTATTGTTCTGTAGCTTACATATTTTTTTAGGTGAGATAACAGTTAATTTTCACTTCTTGCATGCAAATCCTTGTAATCATTGCACAGAGAAATGAATGTCTTGCCTTAGAGATTGTGTAAATCTTATATACCTGAGTGAGCCAATGAAGAATTTTTTTTTTTCCCATATATATTTTCTATATCTTAGTGTTTTGAGGTGGAAAGAGCAACTTTTTTGGACCTTTACGTTTATTCACTGTAGATGAGATTTGGCTGTAAGAAACAGTTTGCCATGGGGGAACTTTATTATAGAATCACAGAATAGTTTGGGTTGGAAGGGACCTTAGAGATCATCGAGTTCCAACCCCCCCCTGCCATAGGCAGAGAC
>VZTY01009990.1:59325-78537 GCA_013400935.1 Turnix velox
AGCACCTTTGGAAGGATCTGCTCATGATTTTGCCAGGCACAGAGGTGAGACTGACTGACCTGTAGTTTCCTGGATCTTCTTTTTTCCATTTTTGAATATGGGGATTATGTTCCCCTTTCTCCAGTCAGTGGGAACTTCACCAGTCTGCCATGACCTTTCAAATATGACAGACAGTGGTTTGGCAACTTCATCTGCCAGTTCTCTAAGGATGTGTGGGTGGATCTCCTCAGGTCCCATAGACTTGTGCACCTCAAAGTTCTTCAGGTGGTCTTGAACCTGCTCTTCACTCACAGTGGTTGGATCCTGCTTCTCCCAGTTTATGCTCTTGATTTTTAAGACTTGAATTGTGCAAGCAGCAGCCTTGCCAGTGAAGACTGAGGCAAAGAAGTTATTAAATATCTCAGCCTTCTCCAAATCCCCCATGACCAGCTTTCCAGTATCCTTTCAGAGAGGGCCCACATCTTCCCTAGTCTTCTTCTTGTCATTTACATACTTGTATATGTTCTTCTTATTCCCCTTTATATCCCTGGCCAGCTTTAATTCTACCTCTGCTTTAGCTTTCCTAACCTGATCCCTGTCTACTCACACAACCTCTTAGTACTTCTCCCAGTTAACCCTCTCTTGCTTCCACTCCTGATACACTATATTTTTCCATCTAGTCAATTCCAGAGGCTCCTTGCTAATCCACGGAGGCCTCCTGGCATTCTTGCCCATCTTCTTCCTCTTTCTTGGGGTGCACAGCTCCTGGGCTTGGAGGAGANCTTGTATATGTTCTTCTTATTCCCCTTTATATCCCTGGCCAGCTTTAATTCTACCTCTGCTTTAGCTTTCCTAACCTGATCCCTGTCTACTCACACAACCTCTTAGTACTTCTCCCAGTTAACCCTCTCTTGCTTCCACTCCTGATACACTATATTTTTCCATCTAGTCAATTCCAGAGGCTCCTTGCTAATCCACGGAGGCCTCCTGGCATTCTTGCCCATCTTCTTCCTCTTTCTTGGGGTGCACAGCTCCTGGGCTTGGAGGAGATGGTCCTTGGATACTGCCCAGCTGCCAACAAGATCCCTATGTGGTTTTTATGGATTTAATGGAATTACTGGTGGCATGACCCACTCCTTACACACACAGGGAGCAAGTGTGGGGTGTTATAGCTTTTGTATTGAAGTAAGCCCCAGTTTAGAGTTAAATTGAGCCTTACCTACATAATGTTATTAGCTATGGCTGCTCTTCACAATGCTGCTACAGATCTCTGAGGTACTGCCATGAGACTGGATGCCAGAGCTTCAAAACAGCACAGCAAGTACTTGCACACATCAATAGCAGTTAAATTTTTATAATGACCATGAAGAATACCATGAAGCAGTGAGAATTGTTGATGCCAAATGAATTGAATCTGTGGCCTTATGACTAAGGATACTCATGTGAGAAATAAGCAATTCTATATTACTTTTCGTAGTCACTTGCCACATGACTGATTTTGAAGAATAAGCAGAAAATACACAGATTTTTAATAGGTATTGAATGGTAGGTCATTATTTTAGCTTTGTAAGGAACTATTTCAGATTTACACAGAGGTCTCATTGATTCCTACCACACATTGCACCAAGTATAGTCTTTCCTCATGTGTGAGCTGGTAAGATTATTTCAAGTACAGGATAGGTGTTCAATGAACACAACTTAAAAGTATTATCAAACATTTATTGTTGTATTTTTCCTGCTCCCAAGCAGCAACATTGAAGCCAAGAAGCCTCCTTCCTCATCTCTCCCTTCTGTTGCTGTCCAAGCTGTCCCCGCGTTTCTGGGGAAATGATGAGAAGCAGAAAACTCCTAAGGAAATGCAAACACTTGCAAGTAAAATCATGTCATCTTAGAGCCAGCGCTGAGATTCCCATAGGCTACAAAAGGCCAGACTTCCCCGAGATTTATAAAAATCTCTTTGTTAGGAATACCAAGCTACATATGAAAAATTGGGCAACTGTAGAAGGTAGCAGTCCTGAAGTCCTAAAAGACTAGGTCAAGTATGTGTGTGATGGAGAAGGAACTGAAATTACAAGTTTTCAAGATTTTCTTTTCAGTATGCTTTTCTTTCAACGTGGATAAACAGTTTGTTTTCCCCCTTTACTTCTCACAGGATAGAGAGAAGCTTTCCTTACATGTGAGGGACTGAGAACCAGTGCTTGGAGCATACAGAGAAAGTGGAGTGAGACTCTTTTAGAAAGCACACTAACCCAGGAGCTTTACTCACTAACTTTTGCTGGACTGATGCCACCAATAGCAATGATACATTCTGTTGTCCAGGGTATGTTTTAATGAAGGGAAAAAAACCACCCCCAAAATATCTCCACTGGTGTCTTTTATTAAGTAACGCAAAATACAGTATTAATTATGACACTGCATGCATTTTAGACAATATAAATGCAAGCCTACAGAAAATGTGACAAAGAAACCCTCAATTAATTTTGAGGTAGTATACAAGGAAAAATAGGAAAGCAGAAACACAGTGGATTAAAAGAACAAAATATTAGTGTCACTTTGTGCATACATTAGTCACTCATAAATACATTTGTATGAAATAAATTAAGATACAATTCCATTCTTGTTAAAAAATATACTTCTTCAAATTCACCGCTCTTGTTTGTTTGTTTTTGTTTTTTTCACATGACATTTTATGGTATTTTATCAGATGGATTTATTTTTGACCACTGCCATCATGATTTTACCCTTTTCCTCCAAGATTTTAGGCACCAATGGCCTCATGCACAAAAAATAAATAAGAAACCTGCTTGAAGGGAAAAGAATTTTGCTCAAATAGCTGAGGGTAGTCTAATAAATACCATTTTGTTTATAAAAATATTTCAGGTTTATAAAAGAGGGGAGGGGACGGTCTCCCGTGTGGAAAGGATGTCAAGTGAAAAGTGCTGTATAACATTTTCGAAGAGATTTTTGTTTTAAACATATAGTACCATTATGAATATATATTTTATAATAATCCTGTTTCATAGAACCTTAATGTTCCCTAGAAGTTTGCTTCCTTTTGTTGGATGTCTTATTGCCATGTTGGACACTGCCTAGTTCAGAAGGGTCCCATATAATTGTGCTTTTGTAAGGCTGTCCTTCCGACTCAAACCAGTGCTCCCAGTCCGCTGAAACTGCTGCTGTTTGCTGTGAACACCCGGATGGCTTCCTTGCTCCATGGAAGACTGGTGGATTTCTGAAGCCTCCATTGAACTCTGGTTGAGGGACTCCGCTGAGCTGTTGGGGCTGACATCCACGTATTCCCTTTTCAATACCGGGCTGTTTTCAATGTTTTTGCTGCTGCTGCATAACTGGACGGTGATCCTTTCATTTTTTTGGTCTCTTGATTCTTTAGTTTTGTAAGTGGGCAGTTTGTCCTGTTTACAGCTAGTGCTTATGTCGATGTTCAGACCACTGTCCGTTCTCAGGAAACAAGAATCCACAAGTCTGCTTTGACAGATGTCATCCCCCTCCGAGCAGCTGTCAGCTTTGTAGCTGGCATAGATGGGGCTTGTTCGACTCTCTCCCTTCTTAATGGGGCTGCTGTAGTACTGCTCTGAAAAACTACAGGGAGACAGCCTGCCAGCGTTCCTGTAAGGATAGGCCCCAATGTCCTCCACACTCAACTGCCTCCATCGCCCTGGAAGGTCTTCTTCTGAAAGGTGGGTGCTCCTGCACTCATTCCTCATTTTCTGGTTGGCTAGAGCCTGCTGTGGCGTTATGGCTGAGAAATGGAAAGGTTCGTTTGCATAAGGAGACAGAGTCCTGGTAAAAGTGGGCGAGTTCTCATTGTCGTCAGCAAGTTCCATGTGCTGCCCAGGTTTGGACTTTGCAAACCTAGGACTTCCCTGATGCTCATAACCTGCAGGTGACTTTCTCTCAAAGAGTTCATCTCGGTTGCTCATGTAGATTGCTTGCTGAGAGGCTGTCAGAGTGTTGGCTTGGGCATTCTCCTTCTCCTCAGACGTGACACTGAAGCTGGAGTAGGAGCTGGAGGTCGGCAGCGAGGTAATGTACTCTGGGAAGGCTTCATGAGAGAAGCTGGAATGGAAACCGTCTTCCTCAACTGTGCTGTCCGTGGAGTTCTGGGACCGTAGGAACCCTACATCTTTCACCTGTGTGTCCACACTTGGCCTCCTCTCCCTTCTCCTCTCCTCAGGGCAGTACAGAGCGGTGTCGCTGCAGTAGATGTCTGACTTGTACTGGGGCCTCTGCCCAAGTTTTCCAGATGAGTCCTGAAAATTGATATCCCTGGTAGATGGGCTTGACAAGTGTGAAGACAAGCTGTTGGGATCTGGTTTTTCCAGGACTTTGGCGATGACGCAAGTGGGGATGGTATCGGCGTAAGATGTGTGGCACAAGGGGACAGAAAGGCTGCAGCCGTGTTTTTCCAGGTGGATGCTGACTCTTTCCTGAAAGTCAGATGGCAGCTGAAACACAAAGAGATGGCAAAGGGGACAGGAGAAAAGGGAGCATGTCAGTACTGGTGTCTGTTTGGGCACTGAGTGCTGTTTCTGACATTGCATTGCTCACTGCATGTGGTTCTTTGACTAATGTGATGGCCACGATCTTTTTACATGCATTTATGAAAACAAATTTAATCTAATTACTTTAAGTTATTAAGATTTTACTTTCATTTTTTAACACCGGGGCTGCTCAGCCTGGAGAAGAGAAGGCTGCAGAAAGACCATACAACAGCCTCCCAGTACCTGGAGGGGCTACAGGAAAGCTGGGGAGGGGCTGTTTGTCAGAGCATGCAGTGACAGGACATGGGGCAATAGTTTTAAACTAGAGTAGGGCAGGGTTAGATTAGACATCAGGAAGAAATTCCTCCCCATGGGGGTGATGAGACACTGGCCCAGGGTGCCCAGAGAGGTGATGGAGGCCCCATCCCTGGAGACATTCAAGGTCAGGCATGATGAGACTCTGAGGAACCTGATTTAGTGCAGAATGTCCCTGCTTACTGCAAGGGGTTGGCCTAGATGGCCTTTGGATGTCCCTCTGTGACTTGTAAGTCTTAATCTGCTTCCCCTTGTGTAAAACAGTGTGAAATAGAAATGTTTTCTTCACAGTTAATTCAAATTGCATAGGGGTGACATAAACAATGCAGTTAAGAATGATCTCAAAAGGGCAGGTAGGGAAGTGTGGCCTTGGGCAGCACCTTGCAGACTGGGGTTGATTTGCAGTTGAACTCAGAGGAGTGCAGTGGTCTATGCCAGGATGAGGGAAGAGGAGGAAGAGAATAGATCTATTCTGTTCTTCTTTTGCCTGTCTTTTAGCTCCTCTTGCCTCCAACCCTATGCCAAATTGGCTCCTGCCCTTCAACCTGGCATTTGATAAGCAATGCTATTTGAAGAGGCAGAAAAGTTTGTTTCACTGATGCTTAAAGCCAGAGTAGTGGGTGCTATGACAGAAATGTTCCTGTGCTGGGAAAAAAGCAAATCAACCTGGTTACCTTGTCCCAGCACCTGGACACTGCTTGTAAGTTCCATTCCCATATAAGCCTCAGTATGCTTCCCTCTTCCAGCAGCCAGTACCTGAATGCTTTTCTAGTTTCTTACTACACTACTACCTGAATTTGCATCATGATTCCTGTGACAGACTGGGTAGAATTAATCAAAAACTATCAAAAAACAATCAGAGATTGTATAGTTTTGGGAGAAGTCTGGATCAACTCTGTGGACAGTGGTTCCACCTGCCATTGTGTCATGTGGAACAAAAGAGGTTGAGAGGCCGCATCCCTTGGTGCTGCCCAGAAGCCTGGCAGCTAAACTCACCAGTCAGGTTTTATTTACATTCCACATTTCAGAACTCTATCAATGATCTGACAATGATAAGAGATCTTACAATGCTCGATGATCTTTAAGGTCCCTTCCAACCCAAACTATCCTATGATTCTATGATTCTAAGATGATTGTCTCAGTATTTCTTACTGGAAATCAAATGAACTAATCTTTGGAAGTATGACTTGAGTCTGTGACTGTGATCTCCCCTTTGCTATCTGTGTTGATTTATGCCACTTAAGAACTCAGCCCCTGAATGCTTGGCTGAACTCTGATTTACTCAGCACTTTCTTTTTATGGATGGAAATCTGTTCCTCTTTATCACATAATCAGTGATAACCCTTACAGCCCTAACAGTCATGCTACCTCCCTTCTTCTCCAGTTGGTTAATCTTCCAAGCTTAATATATTTAAAATATGGCATGTTATGAAATTGCGATCTTGTTAATATAGAGCAGGATGGGTTTTTTTTTCCAAGCAACAGACCTTCAAGGATATTTTGTTGTTAATTATCTCACGTCTTTCATTGGAAATAAAGCATGATACTGCCAATCTGCTGGCAGACAGCAATCTTTGTCATAGTAGCTACAGATGCAACAGAGATTGAATAAACAGGCTGGATAATAGTGCTGCTGTAAATTGCCACAGTAATAAGGAAAGGAAATACAGTTGGTTTAGTGTGAAACTTCTGTATGGGGCAGCTATTATTATTTTTTAATCCTCTAATACCACTACTTGATCTACTTTATATACATTCCTTAGGTTATGAAATGAATTAAGAAAAAGTAATATTATTTTCTGGATAATGCACTGGAAACTGGAATTACTAAATGATATTGCTTCACATTGCAATATTGTACTATAGTTTAAGTTTCAGAATAGTGTAAAATACTTTATCAGGCAATACTAGAATTTGTAACAGCTGTGACAGCACATTCACACTTTCTAAATTAATAAATACTTGGACTTATGAGTGGAGATGTTGACTATTTAGTTGCATGTATGGCAGGCTGGAAAATTGTGGGGAGATTCCACATTTGTGACAGTTTCATGCAAGTCAACCACTAAGAACTTTTATGGTCCTAATTTTTGCTTACATATAGGGTGCTTTCAAGTGTGAATAATGTCATGATAACTCCTAGATATAAATTGCTGAAGGAAATCAGCTACTAGAAAAAAAATAACAGGATGGAGTTAATGCTTAATTTGGAAGTTCTGTCTCAGTTCCAGGAAACCATTGCCCATTTGATAGAAGCAGTCTACTGGCTTAGAAATAGTTTATAGTTTCCACATTCAATCTGGCATTATTCTGTCACAGATTTGCTCAAGAGTGTCCATCTGGGGAAGATGTTAAATTGGTGAGATTGATGAAGGCAGGGCTTTTCTCCATGATCTTCACTGAAGCAACATACATGTGGAAGGTGCATCTTTGTACTTGTTGGAGAGGGTCCAGAGGAGGCCACAAGGATGATTAGGGGGCTGGAGCACCTCTCCTGTGAGGACAGCATGAAAGTGTTGGGGCTGTTCAGCCTGGAGAAGGCTACAGGGAGACCTCATAGTGACCTCCCAATACCTGAAAGGGAGGGAGAGCTGGGGAGGAGCTGGTTGTCAGAGCATGGAGCATTAGGACAAGAGGCAGTGGTTTTGAACTTGAGCAAGGCAGGGTTAGATTAGACATTAGGAAAAAGTTCTTCCTCATGAGTGCAGTGGGTAGAACAGGTTGTCCAGAGAGGTGGTGGAGGCTCCATCCTTGGAGACACATGTGGCCAGGCTTGATGAGGCTCTAAGCATCCTGATCTAGTGCAGAATGTCCCTGCTTACTGCAGGGGAGTTGGACCCTTCTAGCTTGAAGCATTCTGTGGTTCTATGATAGCTTTGTATAGGGGCTGCAACCCTAAAGACAGTCTAGTTCACCAAGAAAAATATTTGCCTCTCCGTTAAGGAGTCTGTTTTTCAAGCCCAGATTCCTTGGAAGTGAGGGTTGTTACTTAGAGTTTGCACCTTGGAAATCAATCACTTGGTGCTCTGTCTGCTTTAGAAAAAGATATTTGTTCTATCAGGTATAGAAATTACCTGGACTGGAAAATAGCTCCTGGAGGAAAATTGATTACATCAGAATCTCTGATGCCTGTCATTTATCTGGTCTCAGTCCCATGCTTCCCACCAGAATTTTACAGCCTAGAATTCTCAGCAATTTGGTTTTGCTAGATATCTTTATTTTTCAATAAAATGCTAGGCTTGTTCTACCCAATAGCAGGGGGTTTGGGGAAGAGAGTACCTCCAAGTCCATTGCTGACTGTGATCTTGCCAGCTGCCCAGAGTACCAGGAGGTACACAAGCCTCCTGCTGCTTAAATACTGGGAGGGAGAAATGTGGAAATTAAAACCTTAAGGGCCAACAACAAGTTCTGGTAACAATACATGTGAATTAACCTGTTTTCCATAAAATATTTTTGAAATCTCCATGAATTTCTGAAATATTTCTTTGAATATTCACCAGCTTGTGTCACATTACCTCTGAAAGCTTATGTGCCCTGTCGTAATTCTTGCTGCACTGGAGCAACTGAGCAGCTAAATTGCAGTCCTTCCTATAGAGCTCCTAGAAAAATAAACAAATAAAATAACCTGTTTTTTTAAGTTTGCAAACAGCTTGCTGCTTTCAGCCATTCTTCATTTCAGCATTCCTTTAAAAATTGACTCTGTGAAAATTTGGATCGTTCTTTAACTTCCAAATATAGAGACTCCATGTTTCTTGCATGGTTCTCAGATGCCTTTTTGCTCCACGAGGGCTACTAAAAAAGACTAAAAATGAAAATTTTGAGAACTGTTGCTACAGAACAGTAATCTGCATTTGAAAAGATGGATACTTACTGTTAGGAACTGGACTTTACACTGATAACATGCACCACAATATGAAGGCTAAAATAAACACGATCCTTTAAGCAAAAAGAAAATTGAAGAACAGAAAATGCTCACTGGGTTTTATCAAGAACACTGAGATACTACTTTGGAAAATGCTTTAACAATATTGTGAGACTTTGGGAGAAATTCATTGCATGAATATACAATATAGTGGGTTTTAAAAAAACCCAAGGCCATTGTTTTCTTAAGAAACTTTCTGGTTTCTTGTTCAGATCTTGCAGCATGCAGCTATACAAATATATTAAATCTCACTGCAAATATTTGGTGCTGCAGAACAGGATATGTTTCTGGGTGAGAAATTACCAGGAGGATTCTATGCAGGGAAAAGGAGAATTTAAACAAGCCATTTATACTATTTTTGTATTGAATGGCTCCCACAGCCTATTTGGTAGAAAAATTCAGTACATACACTTGCCCTTCATCTAAATGACTAACAATCTCTCAAGAAGTATCTTTGGGTCTCTGTAGGTGAGAGCTGTATGTTGCTTCTCCTGATGTGGGTGCCATTAAGAACAGTTGGCTTCAGAGATTTTCATGAGGGGTGCACACAGATGAGAGGTAGGCAAAGCATAAAGGTGGTGTTGACACTAGGCTGTGTTAAACTATAAAAATCAGAAAATACTTACAGGGAAATGGTATTGAATATTGGAGTGTTTTAGTTTTATTACATTACAAATAATTTCATTACCACGAGGGTTATAAGACACTGGAACAGGCTGCCCAGAGAGGTGGTGGATGCTCCATCCCTGGAGACATTCAAGGCCAGGCTTGATGAGGCTATAAGCAACCTGATCTATTGTGGGATGTCCCTGCTCACTGTAGGGGACTGGACTAGATGGGCTTTGAAGTTCCCTTCCAATTCTATCATTTTATGATTCCATGAT
Source organism: Turnix velox (assembly GCA_013400935.1). Taxonomy (NCBI): domain Eukaryota; kingdom Metazoa; phylum Chordata; class Aves; order Charadriiformes; family Turnicidae; genus Turnix; species Turnix velox. The sequence continues at coordinate 68,928 of VZTY01009990.1, forward strand.
TCTATGATTTTAAATGTATTTGGGTGCAACAAGATGTTCCTTGGTAGGGCACAAGGGTAGTACACGCATTTTTTCCTATGATCGTTTCATCTATATATTCAAGTGGCCTTTAGGTACTCTGGATTTGTAAGTTTTCCATACTTGCCAACTGCCTTAAATGCATCACTGAGGTGACACGTTCATTTATGTAGGGGTTAAATTTGACATCAATACACAATATTTTTATTCCTGAAAACAGTTGCAAAGAGTAGGAATCCAAGAATTTAAATTTGAAGCAAAATCTGCCAGAAGAATATAACCAAATTAAGAAATATCATCAGGGAAATATAACCAAAGTAAGAAACATCTTCAAGACAAAAAACACATTCTCCCTATCTAGGATGCTTCAGTTTAGCATCATTTCTACTTATTAGGCTTAATATTAATTGTCTCTTTAACAGTTCTTTCCTTTAAATTTTGTATATTAACCTTTGCTTTCATTAGTGGTGCTATGTAACCTAAGGGCAGAATTTTGTCTGCTAATTTGTGCTGTTATTTCTGGTTTCATACCATACCTTCAGATTCAGAGTAGGTTAGAATAGTTCTTGGAAAAAGAGTACTCAGTATTCCAGTCCAGCCTTAGCTGCCTTTTAAAAACTTTGAATATTTAAAATACTTCTTCAAATGTGGGCTCAAAACCTGACTCTATGAAGTAGTGCAAATGCATGAATAGTGACTGCAAGAGTTCTGGGGCTTTTTCTCCTGTCTATTTTAAAATAACTCCACTGATTTCAGCTGAATTAGCCTGGGTGTGTGCATGTACTTCTAAAAATGAAATCCAGCTCATTGCATTTACTGTATTCTGTTCTTTACAGCTATTAGGGTTATGCAGTAACTGTTGTTTCAGCACAGTTTCCATAGAAGTAAAGTCTCAGACCCTGAACTCTTTGTTTCCTTTGGAAAATTATTAATTGCATTGGCATAGTTCACATCAACAGCCGTATTAATGAGATCAAATGCTCCCTACTATGACTGAGAATTCGTATGAAATATGGCAAGATTGAACACAACATGCTGAAAAACAAGTGCTAAGAGAAACATGTCTGCTGTAGATGAATTTTTTATTAAGTGCCTATGGAATGGGAGAATAATGAACTAACTACTTGCAATCTTCCTTTCTCTGCTGTCATTTTAGGTTTGTCCCTGGAAGGTTTCCACAGACTCAGTTGCCAGCTGCAGTACATATGCCAGTTTTCAGTAGTGTTTAATGAGTTGCAGGGTGACAATCACCAGAAATGTTCCTTGTTTCATTCCATGAAGGGAGAGGTAAACTATTACACATGAATCACAGCTGGGGAAAACCTTGCTCCTGCTCCCTGCAATGATCTGAGTGACCAGACTGTCTGTGTCAGTCCTTCCTTCTGCTCATTTGTGCTGGGCATCCAAAGCTGAAGGATCAAAGGGACTGCACAAAATGTAACTCTCTACACTGTACCTATAATCCCTATGAGAAAGCCTTCATCCATATATATGTTCATCCGATAACTCTGAACATGTGCTTCTACCAGTTTGCTGTACTGGAATGAAACCCATGGCAAAACCAATGTGGGGATATTGCCATTTCTTAGAATTATTTTTTAAAATCTGTTTTAAGTTAGAAACAATAAAAAAATACCAACGCAAAGGTTTAATCCTGACCCAGTTGCTTAAGAAGAGATTAATTTACAGAATGATGGGAACATCCAACACACTGTAACTGTCAAGGAGACAAGTTGCATTGAAGTAAACAGTAAGAAATTATTCTATAATTCAATGGGAAATGCATGGCACACTTTATTTCTGGACATAATATCAAAATGTACCCACAATTAAATACTTACATTGTCTTCTGACAACTTATCTATTGTCACCTTGGCCTCTATTAAGTGATTATTGAGTGCAATTATTTCATGGCTCAAAGCCCGTTTTTCCTCTTCATAATGTTGACCCTGTGTAGAAAATGGAGTAGTCAGTATTTTTTCTAGTCAGAATATTTCAGGATGATGACATTCTCAAATCCAGGCAAAAGCACGAAAGACCAATCAGACTTCTTTTTCTTTTTTTTCACAGAGCAGATGAGGCAATGCACCTTGGAAATATGGAGGTCAAATTGAACTCACATGAAGGACTTTCACAAAGCCTCTAGACTGCATTCAATTGAACACCAGCTTGTACTTATTCAAGGCAGAATTTCCAACCTGGATCAGTCTTGGGGTGCTCTATACTTTTGCTGCAAAAACATTTCACTCACACAATTAGCTCCCTTTTTCACTGAGGAGGAAGAACAATATTTAAAATGTAAGCAGTTGTGTTTGAACCAATTTCTTTTTAGCTGTTGACTCTGCTGTTTGCTTTAAAAGCCCTTAATGGGGTTGCTCCCTTCTCCAGATCATTGTATGTCTGATTGAAGGGTTAACACTCATTAGCGGAATGTGGCCTGCTGTGGGATAACAGAAAAATAGCCCAGTTCAGATTCTTGCTGCCCACTAATCTAATCTGGTCACCAGTAGACTGTAACTATTATAAATACAAAGAAATCAGTGGGACAAGTGAAGTGACACTTGCCATTCCTTTACTATGTCTAGTTGTCATGCTTTAGTGCTTATTATATATCAAATTCTTTATAGCAATGTTTTATAACCTTGCCTCCTGTTAGAATTAAGAAATATAGGAGTTTATGAACACTTCAGCTGAGAACAAGGCATCTTCTTTGTGCTGAACAAGACCATGGTAACAAGGAGGTTTGCCAGTTATCTGTAGGGATCTCCTGGAAAAGTAGTATTGCAATAAGAACAGGAGGTAAACTTTCCTGTACATCCCATTTTGTTTTGTAAACTCAACTCAGTTATGAATTCAGAATCTCACTTCCTGTTCTAAATTGTCAGAGAAATTTGTGAAGGACCTTTTTCCCCAGCAGGTTGATCGCATTAGCTGATATTTCCCAAATGCCACGTTGCCAGGGTCACACAAAAATCTTCCATCAAGGCACAGCTGGCATTGTCAGCTAATTGACAGTGATGGGAGCTGTGTGTTTCCAAGTCTGAATGAGTATCAAGGTTAATTACCCAACTGCAAAGCAACGGGCTGTATTAAAGAAGGGTGATTGAATTGCAAGTGGCAACTCTCATCTCGCATTCCCTTAGACCACCTTCCCAAGTGGTCTAAGCAAACCCACAGCTTGCTTTAAATGGAATAGATTTGATTGAAGCCTCTTTGTAAAGATCTGGACTGGCCTGTTTTAGTATCTGCTTTTCAATGGATCGTCTGTTGGAAGACCAGAGATATCTGAGAGCCCAGCTGTGCTGGAGGCTGGACACCTCTCCTCTTTCCCTTCCACGGATCAGGTGCTTCTGCTGGTTTTCTGGGGTCTACATCATGGCAAGCTAAAGCATAGCTCTTGGAGTTTGCAAGACTTCCAGCCTTACTGGTTTAAACAAGACACATGATCTTAGGGGATGGGTTTTTTATTTAAGTGGACCAACATGGTTTCTTTCATATAAGGCCCTTACTTCCCATTGATTTCACTGTGAACTAAATATCTTGGCACTTTGTGAACCTCCTGGACATATGGACTTTTAGAAATCTGTCTCCTTATAGAGCATGACTAGTGATTACATTTTCAAAGGCATTTAGCTGCGTAATGAGGTAGACAAGGGCTATATTGGTGTCTCTAACTACCTGGGAAAAATGTGTCCCCTCAATTTTCAAAGTGATTTCATGCTTTTGAAGGACCCAGGCCTACCAAGTACAGATTTGATCTTCCAAATAAACATTTGTATTGAATATTTTATTAATCCTTGTATGATAAGTTCTCATCAATATCAGGAGAGCTGATTTATAGGACCCACTTTTTACTAAGTGCCTTTATTTTCAATGAGCATTGCTCTTGCCTAACCAAATTAAACTCACCTCAGTGTGTTTTACAGTTTGGGAAAGATCATCTGACCAGGGATTTGTAGTCACCAGCACACAGGGGAACTCATAAAAGGGCAGCACTGCTTTGTGAGCAGTGCTTCCTATTGCACTGAGTAATGCTGAATTTCACTGAATTATGATTTCATTTTGTTTCAGTTATGATAACTTTGGGGCTGATGTTTTCCATTTCTGTCTGATCAAGTGTGACTTAAAAATAATAGTTTATATGTGTTGAACTATAAAATTCTCCTCAGTCCAATTTAATGTGATCTAGGTCAGCAGGTAGTCAGAAACATCTCAGCTCTGCTGAGGAGATAGTGAATAAGAAAGACCAATCCTAGTCTTCTCGACCAGTATATACTGCATTTTTTTCTTGAAATCAGCATTGCTGGCAGGAGCAAAGAGTCTGTCTCACTGTGGAAAAATGCAGTAGCCATGAGGTGTACACGACCCTGAAAAACCCTGGCATATTGACTAAATACTGTGTGTCCATCTTTAAAAGCTGAGGGCTTCAGCCAGGTGCCGTTGTATTCAAGTATGAGTACAGAGACTTAATCCTGACACTGCCTTGGGGCAAAGGGTTGCAGCTGGAATAGATGATGTAGTAGTGCTGGATCACTGCATTAAAAGGTGTCCTGATTTGAGGTGGCCAGTCCATCCCAAACCATGACAAAAGGATTATTGATTTCTGAGGACCGTAACTTTGAGCACTTCAGTGCCACATTTTCAGCATCAGGTACAGATATCAGAGGGATGAAAGAGGGACAGGAATCGTAATATCAGTGCTATGATTACAAGTTACAAATAGAAAAGCTTATTTGACTTCTGAGTACTTTTGGCAAATCCCTGTATGTCTGGTAGTATCCCTGTATAAGGCTAGTGACCTCTCCTCTCTCCTTTTGGCAATGCTTTCTGCTCTGATAAGGTGCTATCAACCTGTCACTCAAAACTCAATAACAGATTAAGCTAATGTTGCTATTGAAATTCCAATAGCTTGCAGCTGGGCTGAGGGATCCTGGAGTCCACTCCAAAACACCATAGCTGCAGGCTGAGGTGGCCTGAGCTTCTGGTGGATTTTGGCTCAAAAATCTTCATTGAGTCAGGTCAGGGCATCTTGCCCTTCCTTCCTCCCCCACCACACAGCCAGCACAAAAGAATGCAGCTCCCTGTTGTCTGACTAACTCCAGAGAACAGTAGTCATGTGCCCATGCCTGAGTCTCATCAAATTTGTGCTGCTGGGTGTCTCCAGTGCCTGAATTTAGCATGAGCCTCACTGCTTCCTTCCCAGATCTGATGAAGGAATTGGCTATCTGCCCTCCACTATGGGACCAAATAATATAAAAAAATGACATCTCTGACCAGAACCTTATTTTTCCTATATTTTGTAACTATCCTGGTGACAATATCCCTCAGATCTTCACATATCCTAAGAGCATAAGGCGGGACTTTCAAAAGTCTCATCTAGTCTCTGTGGTATAAGTGGAGAGAAAGCCTTTTGGTAGGTTGGTACAGTACGAAATAATGAATAGCTAAGTGGTTTTTGGAAGGTAACAGAAGCTGGATGAAAAGATTTGCTTTTTTTCTTGTGTTAGTGGAACCACAAAAGTCCCTACTCTAGACAGTCAGCAGAAATGAAACAGCCTAAAAGTTGCCTCTCTCACTGTTAATGTTTCAGTCTCCCTTCAATGCTTTCAGGTTGCCTGAGAGTGAACTACCATGCAGCAGTGTCAGGCTATTAGTCAAGGCTAGGCTGCTTGCTGTCACCTCTGCTGTCCTGTGGGAGCTCTGAGTTGCCAACAGATCTTTTTTGAAATCAGACTCAATTTTGCAAATGAGGAGCACAATGCATGGAAATGTCAGCCCTTTCAAACATGGCAAAAGAAATATCTTCTGGATGCTGCTGTAAGGAGTGTCTCAATGGATAGCATTTCATTGCAACTGTGAGAGTAATATAATGGTAGCAGCAACCATCAAGGCAAGCCAGAACTTTCTTTGGAAATATCTCTTTAATAAGTAGTGCCTGGATGACAGACAGTTTTTTTCTGTTACAAATGCCTCCAAAGTGGCTCTGGTATCTCATCCTGAATGCCCAGACAGAGGTTTGCTACAACTTTTTTCTATGTGGAGTACAGGCTGAACTTAGTTCTCTTTTTTCATTACTGCTGTGCTTGCCCAGGAGGAAGACAGCACTTCCACAGGAGAAATTCCCCACTGGTCCAGTAATAAGGTTAACTTGGTACTTTTCTCTCAGAGCAATAGTTATGATGTTGTCATTGCAAATTTTAATAGGTGCTGTAAGGTATCTGCTAAGCAACAGCACTGTATTTCTGGTTGTACTGCAGATTGTAGTTGGTGAGCAAGCATACTTTCAAAGCAAGGATCATAGGAAGGATAAAAAGGAACAGTTGCTGGTGTCAGAAAAGAAAATGCATCTGATACAGCATCTGACACAGAAAAGAATCATGCTGTCATCTGGAGAGACAACAGTCTGGGGAACTGGGCTGACAGGAGCCTCTTGAAGGTAAAGAAGGGAGAAGTCCAAAATCTTGCATGTGGGGAACAATCCCATGCACCAGTACACTCTGGGGGACACCCACCTGGAAAGCAGTTTTGCAGAAAAGGGTGAAGGGATCCTGATGGACAGCAGGTTGAACATAAGTCAACACTAGGAATTTGCTACAGAGAGGGATAAAGGTAACTGGCTGCATTAAGAGAGCAACTTTTCTCAGGGAGGTGACCCTTCCCCTCTACTCAGCACTGGTGAGGCCACATTGGAGTACTGTGCCCAGTTTGGATTCCTCAGTACAAGAGGAACATATTCAAGTCCAAGGAACAGCTAGGAAGATTATTAAGGGATTTGAGCACCTCTCTTATGATGAAAGACTGAGAGAGACTTCTCCACTGGCCTGTAGAAGACAAGTCTCAGGTTGGATCTTATCAATGTGTATAAATATCTGAAGGAAGGGTACAAAGAAGGTGGAACCTGGCTCTTCTCAGTGGTGCCCAGTGATGGGAGGAGAAGCAATAGGCACAAACTGAATCACAAGTGGTGCCACCTAAACAGCAGGAAACCTTTTATTCAGAGGGTTACAGCACTGGAAAAGGTTGCCTGGAGATGTTGTGGAGTTTCCATCCCTGGAGATATTAAAAAACTTTCTAACACAGTCCTGAGTACTTGCCCTAGGTGCTTGAGCAGGAGGTTGGACTAGATACCTCCAGAGATCCCTTCCAACACCTGTCTTTCCATGATTCTGCAAATTCTGTAGCAAATGATGGCCACCACAGCTCATGACCACTGAGTTAGCTGTATGCATTATTTGGAGTATTATGAGACACAGTATTTTATTAGCAAATAATGATATCTGCCATAGAAGCAAACACAGCTATTGTTATGCAAAGATGATTTTATCAATACATCTCCAAGTCCTAAGAAAATAGGGGGCAAGTCTGCATTGAACATGGGAAAAGTTCATTTGTGCTTTTATCTAGTATTCCATCAAGATTTCAAAAAAGCCTCAGGTTAGACAGTGCATGTGAATGCATGTTTTTTGGAGCTGGCAAAACAACATCTAATTATTGTTAATAATTACACTAATAATGAGGAATGAGAATGTGATATCATCTATCACAAAGAAAGGGCACATATGTGCTCCATGTGTTCTCAGCGACTGTTCACTGACAGCACTTCAAAGATGAGTGAGGATGAATTAGTTTTATAGCATCTGCCAGTGCATCTCTCATATCCTAGTGAGTTATAAGTAAGAAGTCATGCCTTGGGGAAGTTGAAGGTTGGGAGAGTACTTAGCAGTCTCTCTCACCAGCTGTGGAAACTTTTCACTGTTGAAAGATGTAGAAGTCTATCTTAATCCAAGTTTACGTGTGGTCTCCTTCCCATCCAGGTCTGTTGTGGTCTCTACTGAACAAGGCACAGTTTTGAAATACAGGGTTTTAATTGAGTGGTCTCTTAGATTTCTCAGTCTTAAATAGAAATGGGCTGGTGAGTGAGATGGCTAGTCTACAATGTAAAGAAAAGAAGAATGAGAAAACTTATTTTTCTATTCTAACTCTTAAAGTTAACAGCTGCTCTATTTACAGTACTTCCCAATAGACCATATGCACAACATATGTTTTATCAATTGACTCATAAAAAAAGCAAAATATGCTTTAAATTTGAAGGTATTATAGCGTATTCTCTGCAGAAATTAATGATTTTAAGCATTACTACATGCTACTTTCTGCTCTGCAGATCTTCACATTATGACAACAGATTATGCATCTGTGTATGTGCGTGTTTATGGATGCTTTGGAGCTCTGCGAATTTATCTGACAGTTAAGAGCCCAGCTATGGATATCCCCTACTTGCACTCACTCACACACTTGGGCACAAACTTTAATAAAGAGAACTGAAAGGGGAGGACAAGAAGTAAAAGTAATGAAAGACATTTCAATAAATAATGAAGGAGTATCAACTGATACCAGTTCATGACATGATCCTTGGGGTGCAGGATTTGGTACTAATCATTGCTTGAGAGCACCATTAAAAACAAATAGCATTTTTTGTTTTACTTCTTTGTATAGAAATTGTATTTTGTATTTGACAGTAAAATGAGTATCCAAAGGAGCTCTTCACTTAGACTCACTGAACCCACAAGTCTATTTAAGAGTATGCATCTTTGAAAGCAGCTGGAGCGAAGGAGCCAAATGTTTATCTAATTTATTAGGCAATTTGCTGTCAAGCTCCAAACAAAACTGCAGGAATGTGTAGGGACATATGCAGAGTCTTTGGCAGCATCCTGATTGCACTTGATGACGTACCACTCATTTTGCTTCCCACTGTCTCATTTTGCCTCCCACTGCAGTGATCCCCACAACACCCATCCTTGTCTCAGCACCTCTTCATGACACTAATAGAAACTTACTTTCAGGAAAGCAGTTACATTATGGTAAGGAGGAGTTAATAATTTAGTATATTTATTCTGACATATGTTAGGTATTTATTTAAAATTATTTTCTGATTCCAAGCTGCCAAGGGTGCAGGCATGGCTGCAGTCTCCAGAAACAAATATTTGACATATTCAGTTTTGTGTGAGGGTCAGAAAAAGTATGTTGTAAATGTGCCTTGTGCCAGAGGCTTTACCTATGCCAAAATGTTGTGTCATGTTGGAGATCTTCCACTCAAATGAAATAGTGACAAGAGCATTATTCCAATATGACAGGCTTTTCTTAGGATGAACACATAGGATAAAAGGAAGTGACAGCTGTATGATGTTTGCTTTGACTCAGGAAGAGGCTTGATGGTCTGCTCTTGCCATAGTTTAACATTTTTTCTGTGATTGATTCTATAATTTTAACTAGGAGCTTGTAACATAATTAGAGAGTAATGATATGGTCACACTGAAATGAAAAGAATGGGTATTTCAACTGAGGTCTGGTAAGGCGCAAAAGGTTTTGCAAAGAAAAAAACAAAATAGGTGAATTAAGAGAAGTGTGACAAGCAAATCGAGGGGTGATTTTGCCCCTCTACTCGGCTCTGGTGAGGCTCTCGAGTTATGTGTCCAATTCTGGAGTCCTCAATATAAGAAGGAGGGCCACAAAGATGATCAAAGGGCTGGAGCAACTGCCTTATGAAGGCAGGCTGAAGGAGTTGGGGTTGTTCAGCTTGGTGAAGAAAAGGCTC
>VZTY01009990.1:78689-199277 GCA_013400935.1 Turnix velox
GGAGTTGGACCGAAATTATTCTATGATTCTATGAATAGATAGTAAAAAATCAGCATTCCTCCAGGCCACACAAGGTAGGCTTCTCAGGTTTGTTGCTTGAAATTGTCACTCAAATGACTGACTACGATGCTCAAACTTTCTGGACACATAGGTTCACCTGTGCAAATGGAGAAATTAGCAGAGACAGGATATAGGCTCATAGAATGGTTTGATTTGGAAGGGACCTTAAAGATCATCAAGTTCCAACCTTCCCGCCATGGGCAGGGACACCTCTCACTAGACCAGGATGCTCAAAGCCCTCTCTTCTTAGTCATTTCTTAAATAGACTGAAAAGCGAAAGTTGCATTAATTTCTCTGATTAAAGGAGTAAAATCACCTAGGAAGGAAAATGTGTAATTGTCAATTTGGAATCTTAATTAATTCACAGTAATATCAGATCTTTCTAACATGCAAGTGAATTCTAATTACAGTTGACTATTTAAGAGAGTTCATTTCCCTGACCAAACAACAAAACTAAGGCTAGACTGTTGATAGTACTTTGCTCTTTAAAACTTGGTTCTGCTCTGGGAATTTTTAAGTTCACATTTCCTGTCACCTTTTGGCATCTTTTCTTAGTAATTAGTTGTGTAGAAGAAAAATGAAACTCCCCTTTCCTTTCCCCCTGTAATTGCCTTCTTAAAATAACCCTTTAGCTAAATGCTTTTTCTTGGGAGTTAATATATTCCTCTCTCTGAAAAGTTTGCTCTGATTTATCATGCTCCTGAGGGAAGGCTGACTTTTCCCCACTAAGTTTATACTTGCATTTGACTGTACAAGAGCCATTCTAGGAGGAAAAGCTTGTACTGAACCAGATTTGTGTCCAGGTCCTGCTTGCTGGTGCCTGGACATCTTGAAGTCAGCCACAGCAGGTCTGGTCTTCCCTGCTGTTCATCTTAGCTCTGTATTGTTAGACTATAGGCTTCTCTCTCCTTAATATCCCAGATAACATCTAGGACTTTTCCTCATGTTGACTTTGACCCCTATTAACATGTCAACATCCAACATATGTATAGCTTTTATATTTTGCACTTAAAAACTCTTAAATCTGTTTAATATACATTGAAATACCAGATGGGATTTTGATTGGAATGATCTGGTAAGCTGGATGAAAAATTGCAAGTACAGGTACAATGAATTTAGTTTCTCCTTTTCTATTTTTTTTTTTTTAATTAAAAAATATTTTATAGACTCATAGAATTGCAGAGTTGGAAGGGACCTTCAAAGACAATCTAGTCCAATTCCCTGACACGAGCTGGGACATCCTGCAGTAGCTCAGTTTACTCGGAGCCTCATCAAACCTGGCCTTGTATGTCCCCAGGGATGTGTCCTCCGGAACCTCTCTGGGCAACCTGTCCTAGTGTCTCACCAACCTCATGGGAAAGACCTTCTTTCTAATGTCTCATTTAACCCTGCCCTGCTCTAACTTAAAACCACTGCATCTCAGCCTATCACTTCATGTCTTGGCAAACAGTCCCTCCTCAGCTTTCTTGTAAGCCCCTTCAGGTACTAATTTTTCTTTGTAAAATCTCATGTTGGGTAAAGCTATTTAAGGTCTTTCCCCCACAGCCAACCCCACCGCCCTGAGAAGATTGTGAGAAAATCCCTAAAATCTCTTTTTAAGGCAGAGAAGGGAAAAGTTCATTAAGGTAAAATATTCTGCTCAAATATCTAGCCCGACAGACCCTGCTGAATGCTCTCTTTTTGGCAGCATCCCAGTTCAAACTACCATAATCAAATATAACAGCTATATTAAATAGCTAGTGCGAAGAAAAGGTCTAAAAATGACAAGAACTATTATGTAAATTGCTTGAACAAAGAGAGAATTTCATTCCTAGTCCTGCTAATGTGTTACTCAAGTCTCCTCTACTTCCTAAGGGTCTCTGAAGAGCTGTTTGGTGGTTGTTGTTGCAGTGCTTTTTTTGATATGAGTTTAATTGTGTCTGTTTGGAATTCCTGAGGAACCCTGGGGGGAGAGACAGACTGGAGCATGCTGGAGTGGAGTTTGCTACATGGCTGGGGTCAGATGAGGCTTTGCTAGATGCAGTCACACTTGGCCCTCACATCAGGCCGGCTGTTTCTGCTGACTAGTGTTTGAGGAGTAAACTCTTCAGCGTAAGGACAGGCTGCAGAGTGGATCTCTCGCTGCACTGATTAAGCTCTGCTATAAAGGGAATGAAACACTTCCTCCCCATCTGATTACTGGGATCACATCCAAATTAAATAAAACATGGATATATTTTTATGGAAGGATTTGCTCCTACAAGCAGATAGGAAACTCATTGCTGCATGTTCCTGATTATATAGTTCCGGGGGAGGGTCAGTTAATCTGCTGCACCCAGAGTTGTGTAGATGAGGGAGACTCTACCTCTTAGTCAAGAGAAATGTAACCTTCCTTCCATGTTGTAAGATCAGCTGTCTACTGCAATCAGCTCAAGTCTCTGTGCTGTTTCAGAGCTGTTCTGGATTTTCATTTGCTTCCTTACTACTCTGCATTATACTGTAAATCTACAGTGCATTTTAAGTGATAAATCTGGCCTTAAAAGCCTGCCATACAACAGTTCAGGGCCCCATCAGGTGTCCTGGCAAAACTTTGTCACCATTCTGGTAGCCAGTTTGGTGAAAAATAACTATTTAAAATGGAAAAAAGCCCCCTTTGTTTGCAAAGAGATCTTTCCAGCTATCTTTCCATTAAGGCAAATTACACAGATTCAATGCCTTCAGTATTGCTTTGAAGCATTCAGAGATCTGGCTCACAGTCTCAATATTGTCCTGTAGTATCTTGAGACTTCATTTTCTTTCACTCAAAAGTTTTGCAAAATTTCAACACTCTGATTTCTTCATACCCTTTATCATAGCTATTCACGTATCTCCTAATAAGCCTCTGAGGTATTATATTCACTGTAGCTGATAAATATTAACATCTTTTTCAGCAGAGGCTAAGGTAGACCTTCCCTTATTTATGCATCTAGAGTGTCATTGTCCAAGGTTAAGCCAGACACCTTCCTACCTTAGAGAGAGCTTCAAAACATGACATTCCTCATCATACCACTATTTTTTANAATGAATTTAGTTTCTCCTTTTCTATTTTTTTTTTTTTAATTAAAAAATATTTTATAGACTCATAGAATTGCAGAGTTGGAAGGGACCTTCAAAGACAATCTAGTCCAACTCCCTGACACGAGCTGGGACATCCTGCAGTAGCTCAGTTTACTCGGAGCCTCATCAAACCTGGCCTTGTATGTCCCCAGGGATGTGTCCTCCGGAACCTCTCTGGGCAACCTGTCCCAGTGTCTCACCAACCTCATGGGAAAGACCTTCTTTCTAATGTCTCATTTAACCCTGCCCTGCTCTAACTTAAAACCACTGCATCTCAGCCTATCACTTCATGTCTTGGCAAACAGTCCCTCCTCAGCTTTCTTGTAAGCCCCTTCAGGTACTGATTTTTCTTTGTAAAATCTCATGTTGGGTAAAGCTATTTAAGGTCTTTCCCCCACAGCCAACCCCACCGCCCTGAGAAGATTGTGAGAAAATCCCTAAAATCTCTTTTTAAGGCAGAGAAGGGAAAAGTTCATTAAGGTAAAATATTCTGCTCAAATATCTAGCCCGACAGACCCTGCTGAATGCTCTCTTTTTGGCAGCATCCCAGTTCAAACTACCATAATCAAATATAACAGCTATATTAAATAGCTAGTGCGAAGAAAAGGTCTAAAAATGACAAGAACTATTATGTAAATTGCTTGAACAAAGAGAGAATTTCATTCCTAGTCCTGCTAATGTGTTACTCAAGTCTCCTCTACTTCCTAAGGGTCTCTGAAGAGCTGTTTGGTGGTTGTTGTTGCAGTGCTTTTTTTGATATGAGTTTAATTGTGTCTGTTTGGAATTCCTGAGGAACCCTGGGGGGAGAGACAGACTGGAGCATGCTGGAGTGGAGTTTGCTACATGGCTGGGGTCAGATGAGGCTTTGCTAGATGCAGTCACACTTGGCCCTCACATCAGGCCGGCTGTTTCTGCTGACTAGTGTTTGAGGAGTAAACTCTTCAGCGTAAGGACAGGCTGCAGAGTGGATCTCTCGCTGCACTGATTAAGCTCTGCTATAAAGGGAATGAAACACTTCCTCCCCATCTGATTACTGGGATCACATCCAAATTAGATAAAACATGGATATATTTTTATGGAAGGATTTGCTCCTACAAGCAGATAGGAAACTCATTGCTGCATGTTCCTGATTATATAGTTCCGGGGGAGGGTCAGTTAATCTGCTGCACCCAGAGTTGTGTAGATGAGGGAGACTCTACCTCTTAGTCAAGAGAAATGTAACCTTCCTTCCATGTTGTAAGATCAGCTGTCTACTGCAATCAGCTCAAGTCTCTGTGCTGTTTCAGAGCTGTTCTGGATTTTCATTTGCTTCCTTACTACTCTGCATTATACTGTAAATCTACAGTGCATTTTAAGTGATAAATCTGGCCTTAAAAGCCTGCCATACAACAGTTCAGGGCCCCATCAGGTGTCCTGGCAAAACTTTGTCACCATTCTGGTAGCCAGTTTGGTGAAAAATAACTATTTAAAATGGAAAAAAGCCCCCTTTGTTTGCAAAGAGATCTTTCCAGCTATCTTTCCATTAAGGCAAATTACACAGATTCAATGCCTTCAGTATTGCTTTGAAGCATTCAGAGATCTGGCTCACAGTCTCAATATTGTCCTGTAGTATCTTGAGACTTCATTTTCTTTCACTCAAAAGTTTTGCAAAATTTCAACACTCTGATTTCTTCATACCCTTTATCATAGCTATTCACGTATCTCCTAATAAGCCTCTGAGGTATTATATTCACTGTAGCTGATAAATATTAACATCTTTTTCAGCAGAGGCTAAGGTAGACCTTCCCTTATTTATGCATCTAGAGTGTCATTGTCCAAGGTTAAGCCAGACACCTTCCTACCTTAGAGAGAGCTTCAAAACATGACATTCCTCATCATACCACTATTTTTTAGAGAATTGTCAGAGGAGAGTCTCTCCAGCAGTACCTGCTTCTCCCCACTGGCTGTTAGAGAGGCAGAGGATAAAAATGCTTCAGCCCTTTACATGTTAGACAGACATTTAGTTTTCAGATACCTAAAACTAGGTAAAGTGGAAGTTACTTTAAGTAACAATCTCAATGGCACACATATCATGTTTGGCTGAATCCATATCTCCCAAGACATAAGTCTTGTAATTCATGGGAAGCTCACTTCTCTGGGTTTGTAATTGTCCTCAGGGAAGAGAGATGTGAAGGGTTTTTGCAATTAATGTGATTGTAGTTGACATACACTTTCATTTAATCCATGGGAATTAATCCATGCCATACCAGTTTTGATGGTAAAAGCTCAAGAAGTAGAGCATGTGCTACTTCTCTTGCTAAAAAGAGCTTTAAGTCTCAGCAGTTGCAAACTTTTATCCCTATTTGAACAGATCTGTAGCTGGTTTTTGTGGTTTGTCTGCTTAAAAAGCTGTCTGATATTTACATTTTCTCCCTATGAAGATATTTATAAAAGTTGTCCTTCTTCACTGTACAAAGCAAGCGAGCTCCCAGAGTCTTTTGCTGAGGCAACTTCTTCACTTCTCAGTCTTAATTTTCAGCTGTCAGTCAGTCTGAGTGATTTTCCACACCTTTTTTAAAAAAGCAAATATTGTAAAATGTAAATTTAAAAATTAATCAATTCAAACTGGATTTTCCTTTGCCTGAAACTGTGGCAAAATCATCATTCTACTCTATTCTCTTTTTCCATGGTTATATAAGTACTCTATTTGTCATCTTTACTGATAGAAGCTCATCTTGAATAGAGACTTTTGGACCTTTCCTCAGTTACTGGTTTCCAAAGTAGGGCTCTCTCCCTCTAATCCCTTATTCAATTTTTGGTTATGTTCTGCAGAGCATCTCAATAGATGTTGTGCTTCAAACTGTCTGTGGGAAAACGTATTTTGACTGAATTGGCACTAACTTATCATTTAACAATGTTAATCCTTTTTATTTCATTTTATCAGCAATAATTTTATGTTTACTTTTAGGACACAGTTGAAAGCATTGATTAATGTTGAGAGCTGTACCAGCCACTGGGTTGCCCTGATCTCTGCCAGACCTCTGAAAAAAACTCTTTTATGATGGAAATAAGATATTACCTGGTACTTTTTGTGCTGACTTTTAGTAATTCTTACAACGCATCTACTGAATGCTTTTTGTGTCATTGTATTTTTGTAACCACAGTCACAAGTGGTACTTGTCACATCTTACTATCTCAATATATCTGCTTTTGCCTTTGCTAAAAAAAAAATGTTTGTTTAATGATTTTTGATAAAAAATTGTTGACTTCCATTATTTATACTTCTGTGATTTAGTTTTCCAGTAGCCAAACATAATTGCCATAAACTATCACTCTGTGTTTTGAACAACCTCTACTCCTTTCTATGCTTGACCTCTTGCATGTTGGTACAGACAAGCAATTTTTTCAACCTCTAAAAATTATCCCAACAGTCAGAGACTTATTTAAAATAACCACCAGCTTAACATACTAGCATGTATTTTTAATTTGCCTTGGACTAGGAAGCTAGAAATCTGTGAAACACTTATAGGACTTCTAGGGGAAAGACTATGTAGGTTGCTGGTGTGTTTTATAAAAATTTCTTGCAAGTGTTCCCTTAGACAAACAGCTCAACATTGTCTGTAGTTTCCATTGAATTTGGTTTATTGGATTACAGTTGGTAATTCCGACTGAAAGTATGGCTTTAAAAGCTTTTGCAAAGCTCTGGCTCCTGCTAAGAGCAGCAGAGGGAAGATGGAAAGATCCTTGTTTGGGTTCTGATCCATGTGGCCTGGCAAGGACTTGAAGTGACATGTGTTGCCTCATTTGTGTCAGAAGGAGACATTGTCCAGCACAGAGAGCCTGTGATAGTAGCTTTTCAAAGCTGGTATAAGGAGAACATGACAGCGAGGAGCTGCATCACATTTGGACCACAGAGTTAAGGTGGGGGGGCCTTGACCAGTATTGTTGCTTAGGATTTGTGGTACTTTCAACAGCAGAAATATTTAATAAATCTCAGATATTAATAAATCTCAGATGCTGTTACACTTGCCACTAGACCTAGAAACTGTATGTAAAAAGCTTTTCAATCTAACCTTAATACACTTGATTTCTTTTTTAACTGTCCTGTTTTTTGAGTGGCATTGCTCTGCAAGTTAATTACTGCACATAATTAATTCATTTACTTTCAGACACAGCTCTGTGTGAAAAAGAATAAACAAAACCAAAACCCCAAATCAAACCAAAACACAGAACTTAGTGGTAAACAGACAATGTTAAAATGAATTTATTTTAGTTTTCTCTTCTGGTAATTTCTTTTTTTCCCTTTCTCTAAGGGATGGTCCTTCAGTTGAAGATGCTGAAATTGTTTGACAGCTACAATTCCTGTCAAGGGAATATGAAAGACCATGGGAGTCTGGTACATAAACTATTGTTTGGAGTTTAGAAAATCAGATTTAGATGCCATCATCAAATCCTCTCTCACTGTGAAGAGTAAGACTACATAGGCTTATGGGAAAGGTAAGCACTGGGCAGGATGATGTGCCTCTGAACCTATCAGGAAAGGAAGGAGATAAGACCAGATTTATGCTTAAGAATAGTGCTTGTTGATGCTTATGGCATCCTTAGGAAGGAATTTGAGGGGGGCTCTCTTAAATTGTAAAGTTTGATAAGGAATGAGAATTATTTAGCAAAGAAAACGTTCACAAAATCAAAGTCTGGAGGCCAGACCCAAAGGCACCACTCTAGAGAAGTCCTCATTTTTCTCCTCCTCTCTCTTGCCATTAGATTCTCATTGTTTCCCTTGGGTAGAAACTCTCCATCTGGCTGTTGTTCAAACATATTTCTAGGAACTAAGTTTCAAATTCAGGGAAACTTTTAATCTAATCATTATGACTTTTTTTCTGACTTCGTTTATTGGCTTTTGTTATGTTTGTATTTACACTTTGTTCTGTTCAAACAGATCCTGCACATAATGTGATAAATTGCATAGTTGCATTAGAATTCACATCTAATTTACTAGTCACTTACTGCAGATTCATGTCATTGTATGATTTAACAGTAGGTAGACTTGGGTCTGTTTATTGAGAGAAGTGTGCTAATGTGGAAGGACACTTCAGAGCTGTGATGATTCTCATTAGTGAGAAGAAATTTGTCTCAAGGCTTTAGACAGAATTTCTGATTGTCAAAAGGGCTCTTTTACCCTAATTTTTAACTGCAGCTTTGAATATTAACAAATATCCTTTCCATTTTGCCAGTCTAAAGAGAATGAATATGAATATATTTGAGGTGATTAGGGTGCTAACCTTCAGGTGACTTGATGGCTAGAAAGTAAAGTTGGATGACCCTGTATTAGTTTCAAGGCTCAGCAGAGATCATAGGAGTCATTCTTGGAGGTGAGAAGATCAAGTACGTTTTTGATCAAAACTTGTTTAAATTCCCTTCTCTAACCTTCTGTGGCAGGGAAAAGTCTTGGTGTGCTCCAGAATCTAGGACTAGTAAATGGCTGAAAGTCATCAGCAAAACCTCACATTTCACTTGCTAATACCTGTAGGAAGAAAACGCCTCACTTAGATATTTTAAAATATCATAAAGTATAATTTAATACAGGTAAATGACAGAAACTTTTATTGCAGGTGGTGGGAGATCTACACTATTTAAACCTCATCCCAGACTGTGCTAACTGCTTGTAGCAATAACACTAGGCACTACTGGGAGATGTAGAAAGACTTCCTCCCTCTCTGGCATGATTTCAAATTCCATGTTTTCCAGCAGATTTGATACAGGAGGCTGATTCTAAGCAATGCCCTAATTGCTATTTGAAAGCTAACAAAAATGCAACTTAGGAGCTGGCATGAAGTGCTGTGTCAGATTTCAGCATCTGATGGTGTGTCTTGTGCAAAAGTCCTTGCATTCATGAATAATTCAGCCTGATCAAAACAATGTGTTTACTTAATAATTTTTTTTGGGGGGGGTTTAATGCCAGCAAGAAGACCACAGTGATCAGCTTATCTGGTTCATCTAGCTCATCTCAGTAGCCAGCTCCTGTGTTTGAAGAATACATAATCCTGTCACTGAGTTACTGCTTGAAGATCCTGCAGAAGACTGGCTAATATTTCATGAGATGCTTGTTGCCCAGTTGAAGAAGAATGAATCTGTATGTGAGCCCCGTGTGTCCCATTGCAGTAGAAACTACACTAGAGGAGTCTTTGCTCTACACAGATGAATGTTGTTACAGCAGGTGTATATTTTCTCCTTGTATCTGGTATTTTGTGACAGCTTTGAGCTGTAGTAGGGTTCTCCAAATTGCTGTATGCATCTGTCCAGACTTCCCTGGGAAAGCCTAGGCAGGGTTCATTACACATCAGCCTTCATGAGAGGAAAGGCTGCAGTAGGATGTGTCCCAGATCATTGACATGAGGATGAAAAGGAGTGTGAGGATTGTAGGAGAAACGGAAATGAAAAATGAAAGTCAAATAGTGAGATCTTTAAGCTATACAACATGCTAATTGTCACTATTTATCACTGTCAAATGACCATGGTCCTGTTAGAGGCTTAGAACTGAAAACATTAATGTATTCTTCATAGGAACAAAAGCTCCTGAATTATGCAGCAGCCTAAAATGTTCCTGCTGCCGGTAACTCTGCTTCTATGCATTATTTAAAGAGTCCTATGATATCAGTATGCTGCTGTGTAGCTGCAGTCTATACCACCTTTTCTCGCTGGTGGTTTTTTTTTTTTAATTCCTAATTCTAATTGCAGTCATTGGAAAGAGTCCTGCTAGTGGCCTTCTGCAGTTTGCATTCATCTTCATCTCACTTTGCATCCAGCCTCCAGCAGTATTTTAGATATATAGTAGAATTGATGGCAACTCCTTTCTAATTTTAGAGAATGAAAGCTGGAGTAGTATCTGCATTTATAGTCTGTGAAAAGGCATTTCACAAACATCTAAGTGCTAGGGGATTGTCTAGAAGATGTGGAGAAGCATCAATCCAGCAGATTAAGATGGTCAAAAGAAGCATCTTACATATTTTTCATAGCTTTCACAGAAGCTTGCAAGTGTTTAAAGTATCTGCCAAGACAGAGCCCAATACCCTGAGTCAGGATGGTGCTTTAATGTTAATGTGATGCAAAGGCAGAGAAAAAAGCCCGAATTCTGGCTTCTCTTCAAGCTTCAAGCAGAAAATCACTGTCCACAAACCACATGTCTTATACTACTACATATTTTATGTGTCTAGAAGATATATATGTCTATTATTCATGCAATGTTCTAAAATGAAGTGTCACAAACCATTAAGGGATTCCCTCTAGGGTTAATTTTCCATTGTTTGTGTATTGCTAGAAGGTTTTCTTCAAATTGTCTCTGTAAAAACTCTCTGCTGCATTTTAAAATGCAATGGACAGAATGGAGATTTAAAATACAATTTGATTTCCAAGCTTAAAATTGAAAAGTGTTACTCCATGCTCATAAAATGAATGAGATGCACAAATTTTCTTTTAAACAGAGATTAAAATCCAATAATCTCATTATGAAATGTTATGGTGTCAAAATACAGTTTATGAGAGAGCCATTTATTTTATTATCATACCACTTGTTGTGAGGATCAGCAGGAATTTAAAAATTAAAGACCCAAGTGTGTGTGAAAGTAAAATCCCTCCAACCTTTTCACAATGCTGATTTCAATGTCTCTCCTCTCCCAAATCTCATTCCCAAAGGCACTTCTGAATTTTGAAAGTGGGGGAGGAATATGATTGACTGTTTTAATGGTAATTGAGGAGGCGTCCAACTCCTGACTAGTGGGGAAAACTGCTAGATAAGAGTCAGAGTTGAAAGTCAAATCAGAATGGGATTTCTTTTTAATTTTGTAGCTGCTCATCTGTTTGCAAGAGTACTTCCAGGTCGTATTTACTGCCAGGACCCATTCTCAAAGTTACTCTGAGTTACTTTGTATGCTGACCTGTGTGGGACTCTGAAAGTCATAGGATCATATAGAATGGTTGGAGTTTGAACAGATCGAAAAATCATCTAATTCCATCTAAAGCCCCTGCCATGGGCAGGGACACTTGCCACTAGACCAGGTTGCTCAAAGCCCTGCCTAGCCTGGCCTAGAACACACATCAAAGGATGAGGCATCCACAGCTTCTCTAGGCAACCTGTCCCAGTCTCACCACTAAGAGTAAAGAATTTCTTTTTGTTATCTCATTTAAATCTTTCATCTTTCAGTTTAAAACTATTTCTCTTCAAGCTATTGCTACATTCCCTGATAAATAGTCCCTCACAGCTTTTGTGTAATCCCCCCATAAATACTGGAAAGCTGGTACAAGGTTTCCTTGGAGCCTTCTCCATAGTGAACAGCTCCAACTTTTTCTGCCTGTTCTCTTAGGAGAGGTTCTCCAGCCCTCTGATCTTCTTTACATCCCTCCTCTGTACTTGCTACAACAGGTTCATGTCCTTATGTTGTAGGGGTCCAGAGCTGCATGCAGTGCTCCATGTAGGGTCTCACAAGGAGTGGAATAACCTCCTTTGTCCTGATCTTGATGATCTTTTTAATGCAGCCCAGAATATGGTTGACTTTTTGGGCTGTGAGAGCCCATTGATGGCTCATGTTGAGCTTCTCAGCAATCAAGACCTTCAGTTTCTTATCCTCAGGGCTATTCTCAGTCCATTCTCTGCCCAGTCTGTATCTGTGCTTCGGTGGTCCCCCTGTTCTAGCATTTGTAACAGTTAAGAAACCAAGGGTTAACTATCACTGTCTATGCTCCTGTTCCCTTGGGTTGAGCACAAAGGAATATTGGTGATTAAGTCTGGAAAATGTGCATGCTGAGGAGCTACTTTAATGCTCCTGCCTTCTCAAATGCCTGCAGAGATCAGGAAAAGTAAAATGCATTTTGCCCTTTAGGAAAAATTTAAAATAATGTCAATTATGGTAGCAATACTGGAAGAATAAATGCAGGTGCCATATGGTGCTCTGGCATATGCAGGCACAGCAAGGATGCTCACTCACTGAAATGAATAGAAAATTAATGCTGAGGTGGTCTCGCTAGCATTGCAGTAGTGCCTGGGAGCCTTGTTCATGGACCAGGACCCCAGTTAGGAGCAAAATGACATGCAGAGAAGAAAAATTAAGCATCAGTGGGGATCACTAAAACCACCTAAGCACACTTGAGCCAAATCCTATGTTTGCGTATAAAGGAGACTGGTTATGTTAAGAGAACCCTTTAGGACTCATGCTGTTACATCTGCATCATCCCTTCAGATTAATCCTTAAAACATTACTCTTGCCAAAGACACATAATGACACAAAGATACAGGTGGTGGAAAATCTGTCAGGTTTATAATAAGTCACATAAGATGCACACGTTTTCTATTAACATTCTCAGATTGATGGGTTGAGACTGGTGCCTTGCCTAGTGCCATGACAGGAGATGCTGTGGAGATACTGCTTCTTACCTGAAAATGGGACTATGTCTTATTCATCACAAGGAGAAGTGCCTTTTATATTCTGTTTTGGGGACTGTTTCTATATTTGTCTGGATATAGTAATTCTCTAGCACAACTGCTGCTAACTTGCAATATCTCCTCTGTGTCTTTGTCTTTGCTTTGCTTTCTTCCCCCCCACTATCTCCTCTTGCAAACAACCAGCCTTTGTCTCTTTTGCCTTAGCCAGACTCAGCCTGGAGCCAGTTGGCTTTCAGCTGACTCCCTGAGTTCTGCGAAATATCAAGGCAGCAAGGATGTCTTTCCTATGGCTTATTTTCATTCTAAGTCCTCAGTAGGCCTTTAATTTAATTTCTGGCACAGAGCATGGTCCTGAAAGAGTGTGTGATAAAAAAGAAAAGTCAACTTCTGCCAAAGAGTCAATGCACTCAAGTATGTGCGGCCAAGAAGAGCAGCCCTATGACTTCTGAAGATTTGGCCTTTGCCTCTATGAGGCACAAAGGTCTTTGATAATGTAGCAGCAGACATCTAAATGCATTGAGTACAGAGCAAGGCTGAGGGAACGTTCAGTTCACAGAGGGAAATGCTAGAGGCCAAAGTTGGATTGGACTAGAAAGGACCCTGGGAGGTAAATGAGTCCAACTCCTTGCTATTGAGGGTAGCTCTGCTGTAAATCCTGACAGTAAACTGGTCTTGCTTCAGCATCAATGGAACAACCATGGAGCTGCCCTGAATAAAAGTTCTTGTAGTCCTTTGGGGGTTTGTAACTGCTGTCTAATATCCAGGTTAAATTTATTAATGGCTGTTATCTATCCATTTGTTATTGTAGCAACAGTGTCTTTCAATTCAAGTAGCTCTTAGCCTCTGCTATGTTTATAGAAACAGACTGTTGAATTTATACAAAGCAGTCAGAATCACCCCAACCTTGATTCTCTTGGGCTAATCAAGCCAGCATCTTCTAATCTCATTTCAGAAGAGAAATTCTTAATTTCCTTGATTATTGTAGTTCTGTTATGGAGTGAATTAATCTTTCTTGCATCTGTTGTCCCCCACCAGGGACTGCATATTGTATTCCAGATGGCCTCATCATGGCCGCCTTCTATAAATGCCTCACAAGGGACATCTGAAGCCCAATGATTTTTACAGCCATGATTGACTAATCAAGCCAGAATTTTTTTCCTTTCTGGCACCTCTGGTGGGTGATCCCTAATTTCTACCAGATTTTTTTCATTAGTTTGAGGGCATGGCTTTTTCCTGCCTATGGTTGGGTAAATAGCTGAGAAAAATGTTGAAGCACAGGGGCCTTTCAGTCTCTTCAGGAGATTGATTCATGTTCTGTCTGATGCTGGAAGTGCTCGTCTTTCCTTGCTTACTATAGAAGGAATGTGGGAATTTCATGTTCTTAAATTGCGTTCCTTGATTAGGTGGGCTGAGTCTGGCCAAAGTTGAACAGCATTTGCCTGGTAGTTTCAGCAGTTGCTGGAACTGATGTAATACAAATTATCACTGACTCTAGAAAAGCCTCATCTTGGCTTACTCTGATCAGAAATGTTCCCTAGAATGTCAATGATTCGATTGCCTTTTGCCTCAGTATCATTACATCCTGTTTCTGTGTGGTAATATTCTATTCTGTACCTTTGTTTATATGAGTTATATTTTTTTGCTTTGTTCCACATGAGTGTCCACTTCACTTTTTTTGAGCTATCCTGAACACCAATTTCTCTAATCTTTCTTAAGGTGACCTCTTTTTTTTTTTCATTCAACTATTTACAAAGTTCCTTTTGCTTTATTTTTTTTACTTTCCCTTTTAAAGCCTAGCTCACCTTGAGTTTTAGCAATTTTAACTTTATTTCTATGCAGGTTCCTCTTTCTAAGCCTTTCAGATACTCTCTCCTACCAAAATATTACCTGGCAGGCAGTTTCTCATACACTTAATCTAAGAAATTTTTTTCCCCCTTGATTTGCAGTGCAAAATCCTGTATCCTGGATTTCAAGAGTTCTCAAAACTTTTCCACGTTCCAAGACCTTGAATTCTCTTAATTCTCTTCATTCCTCTGCATTCCTACAGTCCAAATAAATATTCCTCTTAATTTACCTGAATTCTGCCATGAAATATGAAGCTGTACATAAAAATCTAATATTACTCTGTCTCCAAGGTGTCTCTCAGAAGAGTGTTTTTCTAAACATCATCTTAACTGTTTAATGGCATCTTTTGAAGTTTCTGCAAGTTAATTCTAGATGTGCTTCCCAAACTACCTTTCCTTGGTGTGCACCATATTCCATTTAGAACTGTGTGGACAATTTCTGTGCACTAGTATAATGGTGCCATCGCAGTGACTAAACAATTTCCTTTAATTGCCCTCTGAGCTCCATAGAAAGCCCCTTCAATAGATATTCTGATAAAAACTGGTAACAACTAGGATGAAAAGAAATAAACTTGTGCTCTGTTACATTTCTGACTATGACTGTAACTGTTCCCATGACAATCAGTGAATTTATTTCAACCTCACATTTCTGTTTATTGGATTTTACTTAATTTTTCTGTGGATTTTACTTAATTTTTCTGTGGATTTTACTTAATTTTTCTGTCTCATTGGGAGAATTGTGGAAGAAGACACACTATGAGGACTATTCTTCCAGATCATTCACGTCACTATGAAATGAACAATTTCTCAGCTCTTCCTCTAAGTTGATAAATATAACTCAAAGTTGTATTTCTTGATTTTGCTGGGAGGGAATGAAATTAGAAATAAGTAATTTTTTCCTCCAGATCTCAGTTATTGAAATGGATGACTTTCAACTAGATTAAAGTAATTGCATTGAAACCATGAGGTGTGTAACAGCAATAGATCTCAAAATTTAGAAATAGCCTTTTAGGTTTACATTGCTATACATAGCAAATTACTATCCCACCTCTATGTTTTTCTTACCGTGTCTTACCCAATTAAACCCATTCCTTAGGCATTTGAGTCTGTGGGAAGACACCAGAGACTGAGCAGAGGATCGTTATAACTCAAGGCTCGAGCTAAAAATTCTCCTGCACAAGAAAGGCTTGGAGCAGGCTTGTGTGTCCCAGTGACTAGCAGAGCATGCTGACCTTTGGGTTGCAGGTTTAAAATAAACCATGGACGTAGGTAGACAGCATATTTGGTTGGCAGTTTAATTGCCTTGGTGTGCTTGCTTTTGTGTGCTCTTTGTGACCATCTCTTTTCCTTCTCTCCACTGACAGTAAAACTAGCATCTTGGAGATCCATATTTAACTGCCAGTCCAACTTCAGTGAGATGAGTTGGATTTCTTTCACAGTTTATACCTTGAGATATTTGGCTGAAGGTAATTTTAGCTCCTTGAACCATGTTAAAACAGGACTGGGATTTCAGCTATCCTTGTAGGAACTAATTAATATGTCATAAATGTGTTACTGGAAGCAAATGTTTATCCTTTATTTTGAAAAGAAGGTAAATGTGGAGTTTTTTTGTCATTCTCATGGGAGGAAAAAAGTCTGCTGCAATGCCAGTTCTGTGTGCCTTTTAATTAGGTTATTTAGTCAAAATGCTTTTGATCTGAGTGTTATTGTTCTGTACTGCATTCCACAGGGACTGATCAGTCTGAGATTCATTTTCCCATCAATAACCAGCAGCACTTGGCTGCAAAGCAGGATGATCTCTTCCACTACCTGTACAATTCTCTTAAGAACTGACTTAGAACATGGGGATTAATCTGGACCACATATTTCAGCTGCATTTTGACTCTTTAACTGTTTGCTTACCAGAAAAGAAAATAAAACTTTACTGGCATTCTGGAGGGAATGTATGCAGTCATCTGTGCAATTCAAGTACCCAGGAACTTATATAGAATATACAAGCCGGTGATTTAAATGGGGTTGTGGGAATAGCACTGGGAAAAGCCAAACAAATAAAGTGGAACTAGTTCATTCATCATTTTAATAGCATTTAGCTTGCCTCATGAAGGAAGTGGCAGAAAGACTTATGCCACTGTTAAAGAATGATGCTTCAGCTACTCCTGCTCCAAACTGCAGGCTGTGACAAGCCCCAGTGGACTGAACTCTATTTACTACTTAGCACCTAAATGCTAGCTGATAAAGCAAAGTGGAAGGGCATTGTTTGGACACAGCAACTGCAATACTTAAAACTTGATGATAGGGATAACAAGAATACCTTAAACAAAAAACATTTGGGCCTGCATATTGAGCTGTTAGATGTTTCCAGATTCAAATGTGTCAACTTCATGCTGCATGGAAAACAGTAAGGTGTAATAGGGTTAGAGCTTCACCAACACATGACTTCTGCTCTAAAATGCTGAGGTGATACAATTAATTCTCAGTCACTGTGGAGACATCTTGTACTTCTAATTCTTCCTGTCCCTGCCAATGATTTTCACCCCATCTCTGCATTTTAAGTTTTCAAGGCAAGTGTAGCAGCACTGACAAACCATTTAGGCTCCCACAGATTCAGGACTTAAAAATGAAGGAGGAGGGAGAGAGGTGAAATCCCTTTCTTTAAGCCAAAAAATGTAATTTCCAAAGTGCTCTCTTCAGAGACCTGCAGTTTAGATAACTCCAGCATGTTGTGAAATAGAATCCCTGGGCTCCTGATGTGTTCTGTAGTCTATTTTTGCTCTGAATCACTACTGTACCTCCTGGGAATGGTTGTTCATTCAGGGCAGATGGTGCTGAGAACTTAGAGAGTCAAGGACCCAAATGACAAATCCCTGAGACACTCTGGTGCCATTTCTGACACTGTTCTGTTGAGTTCACAGTCACAAACCGAACACCTTCCAATTACTTTCAAAAAGAAAAGCTGAGGTTTGCCCTTAAAAATCTGACACCATCTGAGCAAAAAAAATTCTAACATCATCATTTTGAAGATCAAACATCAAACTGGGTAATTTTCTACTGGAAAGGAGTTAAAATATTATTTTTTTTCCCTAGCAGTCTTATAAAAGGCCTTAGAGACTTTTGTGCTCTGTTTTACTAAGCTAAAGTTATCCACTCCTGCAGAGAGCATTGTGGGTGTCTGACTGTTATGGATATTTTAAAATTATCTCCAAACTGATCAATTTCTGCTGGTCTTTCACTCTCATGTTTCCTGTTCACAAGTAGCTCCAATTGGGCTACTCAGCCTCATGATATGAACGGCATAGGTAATGGGCTAATAGAAAAAGATAGCCCAGGTAAACCTAAAAATAGGTAGGTATACTCACCTGGGTAGGAGTTAAATACGAACTCCTCCTCTCAGATTTGTTCTGATTTTGTGGTTTAGCCTGGTTTATAGGTTGCATCAGCTTACATTTTCCCAACTGAATATTTTACTGAGACCAATAGTGGGTCTAAACAATATAAGAACTGTACTAGTCAGGCCAGAGTTGCATCAAGCCTACTGCCTTCTTGAGATAAGAGCTGCCCAGAACAGTGCACAAGAGCAGGGCAACCACAGAGTCATAAGTTTCCAGCCACTGGTAACTTGCAATTTAAGGTCTTCCTTTCTTACAGGTACTGAAGCACTGATACACTGAAGCAGTATATTTTAATCACTTTCTTGATCCAGTTGTGATTTTAGCATCCATCATAGTCCATGGCAGGAAGATCTTTACCTGGGTGCTCTGTGGAAGTGCATTCCCTTAGTTTTGAATCAGCCACTTGCAATTGTCATTTAATGCCCCATGATTCTTTTACCAGTTGGGGTAAGAAGCTATTGCCATTTACTTTTTCCTTCCTCTCCATGGCTTTTCAGATATCCTTCCTCAGGTTCTCCTCTTTGCCACTTCTGTTTATTGTATTTACTCTTACTTTATATGCTCTATGCTCCAAAGCTTTCCCATCCTGTTGCTCTTCACTGTATTTTTTTCTGTTTCTCCTATATATTTTTGGAGATGGAGGACCCTATGCTGTGATAGATTGTTGGGAACTGGCTTGTGGCCCGTGGCCATGGCCCTCTGGTACAGCATAGGGAAGGTGAAAACAGACTGTAAGAACATGGATGCCAGAGACAAAATGGATGCCGCTGAGCGGGCATGACTTGCAGAAATCCACAAGGAGCCTCTCTGGCCTTGGCTAGTCCCGGAGGAACTTTGGAGGAAAACAATCTTGAGGAGGTGAAGATAAACAACCTTGAAGAGGCGCCACTGTAGGCGTGAGAGACTAAACCTAAGATGCAGCTGTGGGTAGGAGGTAATGGGGAGATGTAGTTTATTATCACTGACCAATGAAGGTGATGGGAAAGATGTAGCTTGTTATCACTGACCTATGGGGGTGATGGGAAAGATGTAGTTTATAGTCCCGGACCAATGGATAAGCGTAGTTATTGTAAACTGTAACCTCTATATAAGTGAGCTATTTGGGCTGAATAAACGGTAGTGTCTTTATCACTCACATTGTGTGGCTCATGGTTTCCCTCACCAGCTGGGCCTGCGCTGGACGTTACAATAGATGGCTTATGGATGCATCATTGACTTCTACTCTGGCATAATGATGTTCCTGTTCGGTTCTTTAATCCTTTGTAATATACAGAATGGTTTCAAGATGGTGTTTTACCAGAGTAGCTGTTATAACTCAACCCCCTAAGTGATAATAGCTAGTTCTGAATCTCTCAGGGCTTGTGTGAGGTTGGAGCAGGGTTTCTGACATGCTGTCAGTCACTCTACTCAGTAATTTTTTGTGGGTTGTCAAAATTTCCCCTGAAACCTATGGCCCTGAGTAGCTCAGTGCAGGCAGGGAATGGCCTCATCACATGGATCATCTGCATTTTACAGGACATCTCTAAACACACTCAGGCCTGACATCAGTTCTGCCCCTCATTTTTCTCCATTGAAAAAATGGACTATTTTTACTAAGATTAAATTTCCAATCTTTTAGTATCTTTGAACAATAGGAAAATACTGATTTATATCCAGCATTATCAGGTAACTGTAATTCAAATTTAATCACTCATATCTTCTGTATCGTCTCTACATGGAAGATATGTTCAAAGTACAGCAAGCTTATTACAATAACAACTGCAGTGCCTTTACTCTGATCGCCAGTAAATGCTATAAGGGACATACCTTGACTTCTACACCAAGTATTTCTGGTGCAGGCAACCAGAAATAATGAATATGGATCTGGAGCTGGTCAATCTGCTGAAACACATAACAGTTATTTCCCTTTCTTAGTCTCCCATTCTTTTTTGTTTTGGAGAAGTTTTGTCTTTACCTGTAGAAGACAAGTTGGAAAGCAAAGGCTATGACATTGCTTCTGCATCCACCAGACGTCTGCTTGGTATCCCCTTCTGACTAAGTATGTGCACTGTCAGATTGAAAACTTTCATTTTCCTGTTTTGCTTAGTGTTTGGTTGGAGAAGAAGTAGGAATAATTTGCTATAATAATGGACTGTTCATGCCTGCAAAGTAAAATTAACACATTCATGGGCTCACTTCCGTCTGCTGTTAGTGCAGACTGCTTCATTCAAACTGATTTGCAGTGAAAGCTTATCTTGAGGTTCTGGCTGTGAGAGGAAAAGTAAATAAGCCTAAGCAATTAGACCAGTGTTCATGCAGGTGCAAAGAGCCTGCACAAAGCTCTATTTACTCTTGCCTTCAAGCCTTGAATCATCCTTGTGGAGCTTACGTTGTACATAAGGTTTTTGTATGCTTCTATTTCCCACATAGAGTATTTGAATGCTTCTATTTTGCTATAGAAATCCTCAACCCTAGAGACATATCTGGTACCAAAATAGCTCTAAGCATCTTCTCAGTCCTTGATGGAATGAGCCACTTCAGTAATGAGTGGACAAGCTTTACCATCTCCAAGGTCATTCAAAGGTTTATAGTACTGATTAATAAGACCATTAAAAAATAAATATATTCTGATCTGTGGTATTTTACGAACAGTAAATGAAGGCAGCAAAATGCTGGGAATCAAAGACTTCTGAAAAACATCAGCACTACCTTGGTAATTATCTGCACATCTAATGAAGTGTAAACCCCCATGGAAATCAATATTCTACTGGGATTGTCTTTTCTGTAATTTTTTATTTTGTTTAATTCTTTCTTTTTCCTTTGGTATTGAAATCTTCTTTTGTTTGCTTGCCCTACTGCTACTTTAAAAATTGAGCAGTTAAAACTGTATTGCAAGGATTTCCCAAAAAAGCTTTATTCATATTACTGAAATTCACAGTATCTACTTATTTCTTCCTCTTGTGGTGCATCCTAAAATACCAAAGCACAAAGTGAGTGATTTATCTATTTAGGTTTACATTTCTGCTGGCCTGAGGGGATAATTTCAGGCAGAAATTCTATCATATTTTCTCCAGCAAAGCTCTTGCTTTAAGGGCAGAAAAATCTCAAGGCTGTTGAACCGATGCCTCTATTCTCTGGTAAACTACAGCGAGAGAGCAATTTTAGCCCATTTATTAAGAAAAGCTTCAAGTATAAGCAAATAATTTTGCAATGTGTATTTTATATTCAGAGGAGGGATATATAAAATTGACTGAGTCACAGATTTTATGGTTTAAAGATAATGTTAAATCTGCTCATATAATCTCATCCATAAATCAGTTCATTGAATTCCAGTCTTGCAGTAATACCAATGATGTCTTGGCTGAGGAACATCTATAGTCTATGCAAATTTGGTTGTACCTCCTGTCAAAATAATTCCTTGGGTTCTTGAGTCTATTATTTCTTATACCTTTGGTGTTTTTGTTTTGATTTAGCTTTGTGCTGGTTGATGTTTTCATGGAGGCTTTTGTTTCTCTCTCCCTATAGGATTGATCGCAGATGCAGTACTTTAAGGTATCAGAAAATTTTGGGCATAAAATCATTGTCCCTGGTTGGTTATCAGACTTTGCCCCCATCTGCCATCAGATAAAACTATCTCTTGTTAGTGTTATTCTCCTATGGAAGTCCTTGTGTAGCTGTTTTTCTGCTGATGTCTTCTCCTCTCAGCCTAACAGGATAACATTTTTTTTCTCCCAGACAGATCCATGGGAGAAATAAGCCTGAAGTCTGTGAAAGCGATTGGAAAACCACGCACTGGAACTGATGAGTGAGGCTGTGGTACTTCAGGTCCAGTTAAGCACTTTCAACACCCATACTTGAAATATCACAAGTGCTTTGAAAGTAGCATCTCCAGGAGACATATCCCTTCTCTGGAATGTGTTCTGTAGTATTTATAGGAAAAGTGCCGCTATAGAGTAGCAGAGCCTCAGACTGGATTTAAGTGAAAAAACACTAAAACCCCCATGAAGTGCAAATTAATTGGAAAGAGTTTAATTGGGATCATCAGTTTATTTGTGATATCTCCCAGGGAACTTATTTAACCTAATAAGAGTGGATGGCAGCATCTGCTGATTAACTGGAAGAGTGTTAGAATATATTGAGCTTAATGGGGAGGGCTTCAACAAACTTCAACGTTCAAGGTTTTTCCTAGCTCAGAAGGGTAAAGTTTGCTTTTGTGTTACTAATGTCAAAAGATATTTTATTTAGTGAAGATTTATTTATTTTATTTTATGAATCTCATCCAGGCTGTTTTGCATAAAACCTCTTCCTTCTCCCAGCAGATTCCCCAACTGTGACATAATAAAGGAAATATATATTTTTGAAAATTCAGACCATCTGTCTTCCTACAGTAAATATAATTAGAGATAGCTGTAAGGTACTTTAGCTGGGAGAGGAAAAGCAATTCTGCTGTCAATGGATACAGCAGACAAGGCAGGATTGGCAGATGCTTCTGATACTTTCACAGCTACATTCCTAATCTTTTCACTCAGCCTCAGTTGGGTGCTGAATAATGATTACTCTGATCACTTCAGGGACTTCTTATTACATTAAGATAACATGCATATCTTTACAGGACTGTTGAAAGCTCACCTAACTCATGTATAAAATTTTGCTTCAAAGTTCCTTAAAGTGACACATCCAAGATACATCTCCAGTCCTTCTTGTTTATTCTGAGTTCTTATATCCTTTATCTGCGAAACATCTTGTGTTCCTCTGAAAATCTTGGCATCTTAGTTCAATATAATTCAGAATGCTTTAATATTTACTGTCCTTTTGTTATCCTTAATTGCCTGTATGAAGTCACTAGGGTTAAGAGCTTTCACTTCAAGCTTAAACTCTCCTGGTACAATAATATCCTGCTGAGAAGGTTTTGATTTAAGACCCTGTTTAACTTGGCTCACGCTTAAATATTTGCACTGCTGAATTTTAATTCTTTCTACTGTACCCAGGGGTTCAGGGCAGAGAAGTTTCTGTGCAACAGTAATACAAATGATTTACGCAGGCTCTGTCAAAGTTGCCAAACTTGCTAATCTCTCTATTTGCAATGTTAATGTCTTCTATAAAATTGTCAGTTCACTTGTCTATTATGTTATTAAACAATTCTGGCTGCCAGAGCTAAGCTGTGCAGGAGTCAGTTACACAGTTATTAAACACATTAAAGCAGAAGATACCAACGAAGGAGCTTTTCCCTTTCTTCCTGGCGCCCTTTATTTGGTGCAGGTGTTTGACTGTATTACAGGAGTTGTAGCAGAAAAATCAGTGAAAACAGCTTATTCTCCAGGATCACATTTTACTATAAAAACCACCATTCTGTTTCATTTCTGCTCTCATTCCCTATTACTTCTTTCCATGTCACAATCTATTGCACTCTTCCAATGTGAGACCAGACCTTCTGCTGACAAACTCTAGCCATGAGAAACCATCCCTTTTAGCTCTTGAACCAGCATTTTACAAGCACCAGCCTGTTCCAACCAATGCTCTCAGGCATCTGAAAACTTTTTGGATTAAATCTCTCCATTGGGACTCAAAGCTTTCTTCACTGTCAATGATATCCTTTTCCCTCCTCAGTCCACTGCAGGCAACTGGTCCAATTCTGTAACTGGACATCTAGAGAGGACTTTTCTCAAGCTCCAGCTTCAGCTTTTTTCTGCACAGGTTCATTTTTGTTCATTACCAGGATAAATACACAGTACACATTTCTAATCTAGGGGGAAAGTGAAAATACATAATTTCCTACTCCAGAAGAAGTGTAACTTTACAAGGATTTACAGAATTTTTATAGAATCAAATAATCATAGAGTTGGGGGGAACCTTCAAAGGCCATCTGATCTAACCCCCCACAGAGAACAGAGACATCCTACACTAGATCAGGTTGCTCAGAGACTCATCAAGCCTGGTCTTAAATGTTCCCACGTTTCTGGGCAACATGGGCCAGTGTTTCACCACCTTCATGGTGAAGAATGTCTTCCTAATGTCTAACCCTGCCCTCCTCATTGCCCCTTGTCCTATCACTCCATGCCCTGGTAAGCAGCCCCTCCCCAGACTTCCTATAGCCCCTTCAGGTACTGGGATGCTGCAATGAGGACTCCCTGGAGCCTTCTCTTCTCCAGGCTGAACAGCCCCAACTCTCTCAGCCTGTCCTCATAGGAGAGCTGCTCCAGTCTTCTGATCATCCTTGTGGTTCTATCAAACTTATATAAAGACTTTATCCTATTAAAAAAACCCCAACCATAAACCAGCAGAAAGCAACAACCCAAGAGCCCTCCAATCCAATCTTTTCAGCAGCTGCTATATGCCAATTAACCCACTTCATATCCTCAAGGGAGAGGTGTGGGGTAGAGCTTTGTATTTTGAATCATAGGTCTCATCAACAGGAAGTCTTCATCCAATTACTGAGTCATTTTCAACATGACAGTGTTGCCGCTAAGAGTTGACTTTGGTACCTCTATCAGTCCCCCCAGGCTTTATCTATTGAATTCTGTGTATGCAAGGTTAGGCTTAAAAATATCCATATAACATTTATATTGTGAAATCTACATTGACACTATGAAACCTGATCTTGTCACTCTTCATGTGAATACTTAACTTGAAACTCAGTCATTCAACTCAATCATTCAGCAGACAAGAGTCAGGAATTGTGGTTATGTATTGGGATACTGTGTTTACAAACAACTAAAGGACACCATATCCTTTCACCCCAGCATATTACAAGCAATTACTGATACTCAGCTTTAAGAATCATGCCTGGAAAATGACCATAACATTACATAACGTATGTAAAAAGAAAAAAATTTGAAAGATTTGAAATATTTGAAAGAAATGCCCTGCCACTGGGTAGCTATCTGCTAATTCCGCAGTGCTCTTGCCTGAATAGAGCAGTAAATATGAAAACAGAGAAGAAACCAAGCTTCAGGCCCTGGAGGACAACTCTGCATAGTTGAATTATGACAGTTGACTTGTTTTTGACAGTTGTTCTGCTATTCTTTCTTATTTGATGCACTATTTTCAAGAAAATAATCTTCCATGGCACAGCTTTTTTATGTATTAGTTTATAATTTTTTTGGTTCTACTTAAGTTCGCAAAGACTTTAGTATTTTTTTCTTCTTAAGATGGATCATTTAAATTGTATTACTCTTTCAGGACACAAAAGAATGATGAACACAGGAAGGAATTAATAGCTTGGGTTGACAGAGTATTATCACAGTCACTGGAGTCTAGTAATTATCTTCCATAACTTAACCTCATCTCACCATCTAGAGGTAAGCATAAAGCTTGTCTGCTCAGTGGAAGAGCTACGTCCAACATGTCTTTGTGCCTGTGTGCTTAGACACCTGTTTTAAGATGACACAATCACATTGTAGAGGGGTTTCTCTCTTTTACTCAACTTGGGAGGAGCTCAGGGAACAGCTGAGCCCTTCTGCTAAATTAATAAGGTAAAAACAGGTAACAAGCACACATTTTTTCCTAAGTTCCAGCAATGTACGTTCCTTGTATTATGCTTGTTGCAAATCTGCTAGGTGACCAAGAGCAAAGTTCTTAGGGAAAGAAAATAAGAAGACCTTTAGTTCACTGCTCATGGCATTTTTAAATGTAAGTGGGATATTAATTTTCCTTCAGTTTTCTGGGAATTCTCCAAAGTTCTCAGATTTTTTAGTAAGAATTATTAAAACCTTGAACGCTCATTTGGTATGGTAATTTCAAAACCTGAAGCTGTGTTTAGAAAGAGTTGTTAGGTTTTTAACTATCCATTTTTACTCCTTTAATCCTCAGTTACTGTCAAAAGACAAACAATTTTATCATCTCATGGTATGCAAATATTTCATTTTCTTGAGCACAAAAAGGTCCTTGACTTCTACACCACGCCAAGCAGGTAAAATACCAAAATCACTCTGATTTTCTTTGAGTTGCATGAACTTCAGCTGATGTATTTTGCCTAGTAAATTAAAGAATAAATTCTTACAAATTCTTTCCCTGTACCTTTTTGCCTCCTTTATCTATTCTTTATATTTCAGGGCTTGTGACTGGTATTGATGGCTATCAGTTCTTTACACTTGTTACTTTTACAGTTTACATTTTATGCAGCTATTTTCACTTCTTCTCCTGAAGTTTTTAAGAATTGCTTTCATTCCTTTTAGTCCTAAATTTGAGATATATTGTCTCCCACCCTGAAACTGCTACACATTTTATTTCAAAGATGAATCCCTTTATTTATCATAATGAAGGCAAAGAGAGTATCCCTTTGTGTTTAATGCATCATTTTTGTATTCATGAAATTGCCCTTTTAATTGTCTTTTAACCACTTCTGAATAGCTCTGTACTGACAGCAAGTGACCATTTCCTTCTCCCATTAAAGATAAAGATGACAGTGTTTTTCCCACCTGTGTGCTACAAATAGCTCTTTATAAAGATACTGCACAACTGGCAGCTGTGTGATGGGCAGAAACAGGCACAGACCAGCATGTGATCTGCCTTTGCCTTCTATTAATAATTCAGGAGTATTTAAGACTTCTATTCTAGAGTTGCTTGGCGTAATAAAAAAGTAGCTTTCCTAAACTTCTCCATCCACTTCATCTATCCCAAACAGGCTAATTTATGCATTTTACGTGCACAAGTTAATTTAAGTTACTTGCACAGGCTAATTTAACCATTTTACTTGCACAAGTCGCTTCCACAAGTTTCGGATACAGTCTGCTATCAATGCAAACATAGTGTTTTCAGTTCTTCTAGTGTATTACCACACTCTTAGGGCTGGCTTACGGACAGCTAGAGAGTCAGCCTTGGTGACTGGATTTCTTTTATCCTTGATACCCTAATTTTATGGCAATTGAGCTTCTTTTCCTTTTTCCTTTTCCTTTCCTTCTCCCTCTCCCTCTCCTTCTCCCTTTTCTTTTCCTCTTATCTTTCAGCAGTCTACTGGGAACTCTTTTGGAAACAATGAAGGTTGCTGACACTGTCCCCTGAGAGGAAAATAACATCAATCTAACCTACAAGCTTTTAGAATTCTATTAAATCAGCTTAATGAAGAGTATATGTAGTTAAAAATTTGGGAGAAGCAGGCAGATCCACGATCCCTTTAGCACCCTCTTCCAAAGGGGCTTCTAGCCTGTATTTCTGCATCCTTAAGGAATATATTCTCATTCATTATTTTTCATCTGTCTGTTTACTCGGAAGACAAATTCCTGGAAGCTGAGAAGTGGAAAGCTAGGCAAGACCATGTAGTGAGGGTTTATCAAAATCTCATTGCAGCAGATAAAGCCAATTATGTGTGTCACCACAGAGCAAAATAAGCCTTGTTCAAATGAAGTTTCTCCCTGGGATGTTGTATTTGCTGAGCTCCTGTATCACTCTAACTATGAACCCATAGATTAACATAACAGTATGAAAATTCACAGAGGAGCAGGGCAAGTACTGAAGAGATATCTAATGAGGAGGATATTCTCCAGTCAGCCTGGGAAGGGAAGATGAGACAGCTGCTATCCTCAGTGCATAACATCAGGCAAGGTATTGGCACCACTTATCTACATGCTATTTCTTTCCCTAGTGCATTATAGGAGGAAGCAGGAAAAAAGACATAGGTATTAAACAGAGACACTTGGCCTGAGGAGGAAAAGTTCTTCTTTCTGTGACCTGATGGCAGTACCCAGCATGAGGTCTCTCCTGCTACTGGGGTGGGCTTGCCCTAGGACTAGACCAGGAGTATTCCTGAGATGCCTCCAGAGGAAAATTTTGCTCTCCCACCTTCCTCATGTCATCCCCATGAAGTCAGATGACTTGAGCTTCACATATGGTAAATCTCAGTACATCAAGTGGACACGACCATATCTTGCACTACCTGCATGTTCTTACCAGATTGTTTTTGCAGATATAACAAATCTAAACCCCTCATTAGCATCTTGAGTTGGCTATTAGAAGGAATTTCTAAGTGATAAATTAAAAATTAATGACTCAGAAACCTCTGATATCCTTAAATCTGCTTTCCTGGCATCTTGTATAGAAATCAAAGTTTTACTTTATTTGATGTCTTTTGTCCATTCTTTGATATCTCTTTTACATGTACTTGAAATTTAAAAGAGAAACTGCTAAATTAGTGAAATGGGAAAGTACAGAAGTTTAGAAAGAAACCTATAAAGGATCAGATAATTTGAAACAGAAACATCCCAATGTATTGTACTGTGTTCCTCCTTTTATTCTGCATCACAGAAAACTTTTTTGTGATAAAACAGAATCCTTTACTACTTTAACATCACACAGCATTGGAACAACCTTCACTGAGCTTCCTGCAGCTGGGGTGTAAAGTTCCATTCCGTAAATTATGCTTTAATAACTGGATTGAGAGACTTGGGCTAATTTTCTTAAAGGCTTTAACTCTGATTTTCTGTCTAGTAGTTTGGTAACTCTAGAAGAACTATGTATTAATTTAAAGCTCATGCAGCTGATTGATGCATGGGAATGCATTTTAAATTTAATAATCACATCTTCCTTAATTTAATTGTATTTGCTCAGACAGAGCATATAATTAAATCAAGTCTTTTCTAATCCTTCTCATGCCAGATTATTCTACGGTACATTGGGAAAGAATAGTCAAAAGTATGCATTTAGTTAATTTAAGGTCAATGAAAAAAATCCAGAGTCACGTTGTGAATATTTTGGATATTAATCATCTTCCAAATGGAGTTGTATTTCTTCCATGCAAATCTGCAATAATTAAGAAGTGTGGAGAACTAGGAAGGCTGAAAAATACAGCTAGGAATAAAACAAGGGGCAGCAGTTTGAAACTAGACCAGGGCAGGCTTAGACTAGACATTAGATAGAAATTCTTCAACATAAGGGTTGTGAGGCACTGGCACAGGTTACCCAGAGAGGTGGTGGAGGCCCCATCACTGGAGACATTCAATGTGAAGCTTTATGAGCTTCTGAGCAGCCTCATCACTGCAGGTGGTTGGAGCAGATGGCCTTTGAAGGTCCCTTCCAAATCTATGATTCTATGATTCTAAATCTGTCCGATTTATACAGCAGACCACATGATATCCACAGACCACATGACCAGCATGTTATTTCAGACAACTGCTCTCGAGTGCTTGTATGGATAAAGAGAAGTTACAAAGGCTTGGTAATGTTCACTTGCTTTTACCTGTTCCTTATTATTTTGTCTCACAATGCAGACTTAAGCAAGGCTGACATAGAGGACACAGAGAAAACAAAGCCAGAAATCAGGAAATCATGAAATTATGATTTATGAGGTACTATGATGTGCTTGTGTGTGCCTGGTTGGTTGTTTCCACAGTACAAGTCCTGGATGATTACAGGACATAAAAGATTAAAAACCCTGGATTGGATGACAGGGGAAAGTTACTTAGTGTTTGGAATGGATTTCAGAGTTGCAGGAGGAGAATGGTAAAGTTTAGGAATGCAGAGGTTTACTGTTTCAATGCTTTTCTCTGTTACTGGGAGCTTCAGATGGAAGAAAAATGCAGGAATACAGTCCCGGTGAGATGTTCAAGCTTGGCATTTTCTTCATTGTGTGATAGACCAGAGGAGCGGGGTATATGGATGTGCTATGAATGAATCTTCTGCATCCATAGCACTTTAAAAGATTCATTCTGCAAAATAGAGCTATGGAAATAGGCAGTGCATTTTTCTCTGATGAACCACGAATTGCCTGAAGTCCAAATTACTGACCTGATCTAATTTGCCCATCAGAGTTAGATTATAGAATTTATCCTTTTTAAGGAACAACACAGACTGATGATTTAAAAATGTCCTGCAGCATAATGCTATCTCTATTCTTGATTTCCAGAGGATATAATGATATTAAACATAACATTGTGAGGCTATAGCATTTTATCTGTAGATTTGGGTCTCATGCTCTGTGGCATTTCACTTGAAGAATGATTTGCTCGTTATATCATATTCGACCTTGTACTGGAAGAGGTCCTACAAAGATTTGTTTCCTTGACTACCCCAAGTCACAAGCTTGAAATGTAATTCCATAGCAGTAAAAAAAGAAAAAAAAAACAAACAATCAATACTGATGTATAATTAATAACATATAACAGAAAGAAATCTGGTTAGGGAAGTGTTGTCAAGGGACTTTTCATGAAGTAAGGCCGTGCTTTTCTTTGCAAGTGATTTGCAAAACACATGAAAGATTGTCTCCCCATTACAAGGAAGTACTACAATTGGTCTGAGCAGAGCACATCAGTTCATCTGACCTATTACCAACAGCTACAGGAGTTTGCACTTTCTTTGAAATAAGGCCAACCTACACAGCATGTGCTATGTAAAAAGACATTCTAATAAAATGTGCTTAGATCTACACCTTCAGCTAAAAATCTTCTTGCCACAGTGTCACCAGGAAATAGAATCACAGTTAAATGAACTCCCATCATCTTAACATGTGCTCAGGGTAAAGGCTCATGTTGACTCTTCTCCAACTCTTTCAGAACAGAAATTTAAGCAGCAAATTTATAAACAGGAATACTTTATCTGAATTCAGTGCCTGAAAACAGACCTAGTCCCTAGGCTGGAGAAAGGTCTTGTACTTCCTGGCCTGGATTCTGCTTAGATGTACCTCGAGCCTAAATATGGATGAACAAGTTATTGCTGCATGTGCTTACTACAATTAGCATGAATTAGCTGGTGGATCACCTTTTTCAAGTGCTGTGAGCTTTACTCCACATATCTTCTGTAACAAAAAGTTTCTTTTCAATTTTTAAGTGTATTGGTCTACTGACTTTGGATGAGTTCTTTAGGAAACCAGCAGCACTGAGGATCTGCTGTTTAGAAATGAGCATAATCAGTTCATTGCTGAACCCCACTTACAGCAGGTCTAAGTCGTTGAAAGCCAGAGGGGTGGTTCTACTTGCCATCAAGTTCCTTGGTATCCTCCAACATTGAAATTATGATTGAAAAAAGGTCATCTTACATCTTACCTATCAACTTATTGGAAGCCTTTCTAAATTGTTGTCTTCACAGCCAGTGCCCTTAATACTGGCAATCTAGATGAAGCTGGCAAAATATGCTCATCCTTTTTGTATGTATCTATAGTCTCCCACATTTCCCATCAGTGGCATCCCTTTCCAGGCTAAAGCCCTGATGGATAATGAAATGCTAAATAAATTATAGCTGGAGGGAACAGAGATGTTGTTGATTGATGCTAATTCCCTAGCGAATCTAATGGTGTCTTCTGAGGCTATGTGAGTGACAGTAGATTGAAAGAAGAAATGTATGTTTCGAGGGGAAAAACAGAAAGATTGAAAGTATAACATTACATATTGCATCCTTAGTGAGAAATGTTGACTTTGCTAGGGGTACAGGCCACCTGTGATAATAAAACTGACCAAAGATCTTATGATGCTGATTATCTGACACATTGGTATTTTGTGACCACAAAAGATGCAACTAGAACAAGACAACATATAAACTAATCTTTCTCCATCTCTTTGATAATTTTCTCTCTACAGAAGTCATTGGTTTCTTATCTCAATTAATTCTACATTGTCTGCTGTGCAGACAAAATGAGAGGGCTTTGAGTTCTGTAGCTACAAGACTATTTCCAAGAAATAATTTTCTTTATATAGAAATGACATAGATTCTAGAAATAGATGACAGAAAACTCATACAGGGACCTGGACTAAATGGATCAATATTTTACTTGTATATGATTTTTAAAATATATATATATATATGCTTTATTTGTATATGCTTTATATTTGTCTTTTTTCCTTTCTTCTTTTCTTTTTAAAATTTTGATAAAGTCCGTCCTTGCCACTTTCTATTTATTTTGCAGACTGAAGTAACTAGCATTGTGAATTAGATCTAAGGGAACACAGGGAGTCCTGTGATATTTTTTGCAGACAGGGAATTTGGACAGAGAAGATCTAAATGTTATTTAGAAATTTGCTCGTTGATTCTTGATGACCTTGCCAAGACACTATGCTCCTCCTTGCCTTGTTTTCTACCTTCATAGATGACACCATCTTTTGGGGAGGACTTTGAAGCCTGATGTGTCTGGTATAGAACACCTTTTCAGGCCTCTTCTTACTTCCCTCTTTCCATTTCATTGTGGTGAGTTGGCAGACAATCACAAAGGACTGAGGCATGGATCAAAGATGTCGACATTGCAGAAACATTTCTATTACTTTCAGTTTTGTTGCAAACAAATTTTTGGTTCCCAGCTGGCCAAGATGGCAGCTCCAGAGGGTGTCCTGAAAGTCAGAGACGAAAACCATGGAGATGAGGATGAAGAAAATGAAATTTCATATATCAGAGATGCACACTGTTATCTTAGAAATAAGGCATGTGTTGAGAAGAAGGGAGTTCTATACCATGCTGTAGAGAGAATATTGGTAATGAGAAACCTGCGTTCTCCCTTTTCTGCTTTCTAGGCTGCTTGTGCTTGTGGAGGACACCTTACTGAGGGGCAGATACAGAGTATAAGAACAGTCTCACAGCTTTGGATAAAATAAGTAGTTTCCAGAACAGTTTCTCATGATGTCATATTCATCTGCAGCAATTAGGAAGAGGGTGGACTGTCTTGGGAAGTAGGGTTGTCCTGTCAGCCACATAACAATGGGATTACAATGGGAAATGAGAGAAAAGACTGAGGATGTCTGCAAGCCTTGTGCTTGTGTGAAGTAGAGTCATGTTCCCAGCCTTCTCAGGAGGTTCAATTTATTTGACTACAAATCTAATGGATCCAACTAATTTTGAGCCTGTGGAGTTGCTACAGGCGATAATGTGTGTAGGTTTAAAGGGCTATTGACAAATAGGCTGTTGCCTATTTGGCAATATTTCTTCACCTGGAAAATGAGTGTGAAAGGAGTCAGCACAAAATGCCTGTAAACATAAAAGGATGAAACCTAAACTCCCCTTGGAAATGCATTTTTTCAACTGCTATTTTTATAAATGGCTTGTCTCTGTGGCATTTACGGTCATTTCCTTCCTCAGAAATGCTGTTTTGCAGTTGTTTTTATCCAAAAAGCACAGGCCTTCTCTGGCTTCTGTCTTAACTAACCAACCAGTATAAATTTCTCTTGAAATTCACAGCTGTCTTCACTGAATGTGAGCAAATGAGCTTGTCAGGTTGAGCTGACTCTAAACTTTTCTTGTCTTTGGGATGCAAATCCTTTTACATATATTTAGGTCACTTCTGTTTGATTTTCATGGGACATTTAGTGGAAGGGGTATGGGGGGAAAGCAAGTTATTCTTCATAAATGAGAGAAAATGAAAAGATGTGCTTTAAATCACTCCATTCAAAGTCACTGTCAAAGTCGTCATGTTCCATGAGGAACCTAAACATGATGGGCTT
Organism: Turnix velox; assembly: GCA_013400935.1. Taxonomy (NCBI): domain Eukaryota; kingdom Metazoa; phylum Chordata; class Aves; order Charadriiformes; family Turnicidae; genus Turnix; species Turnix velox. The sequence goes on from VZTY01009990.1 coordinate 111,802, forward strand.
CTGCTTTCCTCAGGTCTGTGTCAGAAATAAGCGTATTCTCCATTGCCTGCATGTTTCACTTACTATTTAAACCATATTGGGAAGTGACTGGTAGCTGTCATGAGAGACTCAGGTGCAATCTAATGATTGACTGGTTTAAATTCCCCAGCCCAAGCCTTGCTAGTTAGATGCTTTTAATGCTTGACTGAAGTTATTCGTCAAATTCGTCACCACTTTTTGTACTCTTTACTGTCCTGGTCTGGCCACTCAGCAAGCTCCTTCCTTTAAAATAACATTCCCCAGACACAAAGTCTCAGAGAATCACTTAAAATTGCCCATCTCATATTTAATTCATTTTTGGATTTCCCCAGCAGGAGATGCTTAGGTACATACTATGGCTGGCAGACTGGAAAGCTACAGATATTCAAGAGCTGGATAAATAATTCTTAACAGCAGAGAGTTTAAAGTACTTGCTGTATGTCTTAGTCCTCTCCCAGCTCACAGGCAGAGGAAGAACCAGGACAAAAAGTAGTGCAGTGTTTCAGACCTGATCACTCTTAACAAAAATCCTTTTTCACTGTTGATTTGTATAATAAATTCTTCCAACTTTATGGCCAAGTCACACCCTCCAGCCTGCCTTAATATAAATTAAAAATGAGGCATTAATGTAACATAACAGTTTTCATCTTGACACATGATAGGATGTACAACCTACTGTGTGCAGGAGGATGAAGTTGGTTTTGCAGAGGGGGAACCAAAGCTCTGGAAGAGCTTACAGAGCTGGTGCCCAGCATGTCCTAAGCTGCAGAGCAGTTGTGTCCTTGATCTCTGACAGCATTCAGTATGGCCTATGCCACCAAAAGTTCCTGATCTGGCATTGAGGGAGAAGAAAGCAATTTCCTTCCTTAGATACAGCAACAAAACCCAACTGACACTTTCAGAAGGGTTGGAACTTTGGGTTGGGCAGCAGATGTGAGAGAGATGGGCTGTCAGACCAATCCGTACATGGGAATAAGGGATCAAAAAATGAGTGCTGGTTCCCCTGGTCATCAGAGTGCTCTGCTTCTAGCAACAGGCCTGTCACCTTCTGGATCAGATGCAGAGAGCATGCAATTCAGACTGAGCAGAGGTTTGCATTCTAGCTTCTTGAAGGACTTTACATGGAAGTGTGTTTTTACCACCCAGCAGTCTGTTTATCAAACTGTTACTTCCTAGTCACAAAAGACAAATTTTAGGGTGTTTTTGGAGAATAAGGTCTCATGAGCTCTCTGCAGATGGATTTCTGAGATTAAGTTTTAAAGAATATTCAAAATGCAGACAGGAGAGGAGGGAGGGGGATTTTCATCAGCAGGTATGTTTATTGGGCAGCTATTATTAGGTAGTATTTCTTCCTGAATGTAGATACCGTTAGAAATATGGCATATGGATTAAAAAGTAAAATTATGGAACTGCAACAGAAAGCCTTAAAATATCAGAAGCTTTTGAAAATGCTGTAGTTAATTCCACTGGGGATCAGATGGGAGGATAAGGTTGGACTGGTATATAAAGGTGTTCCTAACATGTGGTTGGGATGACTTGCACAATCTCCTTGAATTTGCTGCTTGTGATCAGCAGGGTCATGGCTGAGTGTCCTCAGGAATCTCAAATAAACATAAGGGAAAGTGAAACCTACTGGTGACAGCTGGGACTTGGCAATGTAAAAAGTTCTTTAATTGAACAGTCCTGTAATGGAATCACAGTGCAGAATTTGAGGACTCTCTTTAGTCTTTTCCTGCATCTTAATGGAAGGAAAGAGTTATAAAATTTAATTATTTAAGAAGACAGCCTGTATATTACCCTGCTTAACCAGTGCTTACAAGACCAAACAAATCTCCCCTACTGTGGTAAGAGCAGGAGTTTTATAAGTAGTGACAGCAGAATTTTAGTTCTTTGCTACATCTGCCTCTTCTGTGCCATGTGTTTAGGCTTGCCCAGTTTAACTCAGCAAACTCTCCTCTTGTTTCAGGATTGCCTTTTTTAGCTCTTAGCCAATGCAAATACTGTTTTTCACGTTTTTATTTTGAGTTCTGATGTGACAGAGTTTTCCAATTTGATACCATTTGCTGTGATCAGAAGTACACTTTCAAATATTTTTAAATATTTTATAGATTAGCACTCAAAAGGAAGCAGAGCCTAGGAGAAAAAATAGCTGCTACTTTAGCTTCTTTTCCATGACTGCTGATGAATTAATAATTATTTTTTACATCCCTTGTATCAGTAGCAGGCATGAAAGGCTTCAGCATCCAGGACAACCAAAAACATTAGAGCTCTGTGTTAGTTCTGCTGTGCTGGGGACAGTCACTGGGAGAGTGGACACCTATAGGATTAGGGAGAAAGTGATCTGAGAGCATCTTAGGTCACCTGCAGGCGGCAGGAGAGAGGAACCACATCCCTGGGAGTCTTTTTTTTTCCCCCTCCTGGTTTAATTTGAAGACATTGAATGGTCAAAATTTGTGCATTCAAATCTGAGTGCGCATATGGAGATGGGGTAGGGGAGAGAGGAGAAAGTGTACACATAGTTTATGGATTTGGAAGAAAATCCAAAGGCTTTTGATTTTATGAAGATAAACTGACTAATTTATACCAAAAAATAAACACAGCTGTTCAAAGCGGGGAATGGAGAGAAAGGTATCCAAGAGCCCAGTCCACCATAAGCTGTTGATTAACCAGACCAGCTGTTATTTAATCCAACTTTCTCTGTAGTACCTGATAAGAAAAACATGGATTTTCTGGAATTTTTCTTTATATTTGTCATCTTTCCATTTAATTTAATTTGCCAGTCAGAATGTCTCTACTTTATTTATCTTTTGTAGTGCACATGTACTTAATATTAGGCCACAGACAAAGACAAAATCCCAAAGTGATTTGGGTAAAAGGAAAAAAAAATGTAATAAAGGAACAGAGGAGAAAAAGCCCAACATCATGAGATCAAATGTTATTTACACTTTTTTTATACGTATATTTATGAGCAAACATCAACTATAACCCAGCTGTAACTTTGCCCTGTTCTTAGACAATTACAAAAGCACTGTCACTGTGTCTGTTATAGCTATTGAAACAGACTTCTGAGAACAATGACATTTAATTTTTTTTTCTTTTTAAAAGCTGGTGCCTCTTCAGTGTGTTGCCACAGCCCCTATTTGCTCTCAAAACATAATCATCAGTTCCTCTCATTCCCAGCTGCCCACCCCTGTAAACGTCATATATGAGTCCTGGGTGAAACAGAGATTAATCCTAACACCCTTAGAGCTGTGGGTCAGGACCCTGTCTAGACCCACAAACTGTGTGTTTCTGTCTGTGCTGGGTGCTGGGCTGGGCAGAGGTGGGACAGGGAATGATGACTGATCCAGCTCAGCCAGGAGAGGAGGAAGCAGCTCAGGCTGTGCTCATGACCGTAAGATCTTTGCAAGTTCAAAACACCTAATCTTTCCTCTTTAAGTATTAAATTCACATTTCTCTGTTAATTTTCTCCTATCTCCTATTTCATTCCAGCAGCATTAGCAATGAGCCAGGGCACTAAAGACATTGTTTTTCCTTTTTTTTTTTAGATGCCAAACTATTCTGCATGAACAGTGACGTGTCTTGTAATATTAGTCCTGGATGTGGAGCCCACAAATGGTACAATGATTTCCTCAGTCAGTTACTAGCTAGCCTGTGACAGTGACATTGACATTGCAGTTGGAGGCACATGCAAATCGGAAATTAATACACTGAGACTGATGAGTTCTGACAGCACATACAGGTCAGACCATCCAAGCTCTATTACATCACTTAATAAAAAGCTGAGGGAAAGTATCTAACAAGCGTGGGAAAACATGGAATTGTCATATTTGAATTTGTTGCCTAATGAAAATATAAATATTTAAGACTCATGAACTTATTAACTAAATTAATCAGAATTATTTTAAATGTACAATTTACTCAGCCAGATCATTAACCAATGCAATCTCCATTTAAACTGATGGAGATTTACCACTGTGCACAGCTTGAGCTGCTGATCATATACTGATAAAGTCATGTATCTGCATTTGAAACGTGGGGTTTCTATTGTGACAGCTATATGTATGCTTATTCTATGACTTAAGAACCATAAAAACACAATTAATATTAAGAAAAAAGAACTCACATTGTAACTTACCATTCTGTAAAGCTTATCCTCCAGATCCTGATTAATTCTTTGTAAGGCTAGGTAATTGTTTTGAATCCTAAAACAAAGATGACATCATGTGATTGATTGTACAGGGGTTTTTTTGAGTTGTTTGTTACCTGTAATTTTCAGATCAGGACAAAACTTTGTCCTGCACTGCTTGAAATCTATTTTCTTATCACTCCTGTTTCCCGTCAGTGGTTGCCTTTGAAATGTAATTACCACCTACTTCCTAAGAAAAACTTTTTTGTCATGTTTGCTTACTGTACATAGTGGCAATTTCCATCAGGAAGTGAAAATATGGTTGTCTATATGTGCAGACGTACATTGTAGCAAGGAAAGTTACACAAAGAGATTGTGGTGTCACATCAGGCTCAGGCATGTTATATCAGAGGTGAAATTTGAGCTCTGTGCTTAGAAATAACTGGAAAAGATGTATGGGACTCCCTTAACAAGGAGAATTATAACAGAGACCTAATGACTATAGCAAAAACAGCATGTGTGCATCACTACATGACTTAGAAAAGAATACTCCTTTTTTCAACAGAAGTTCAAGGCATTATTTATTCTCAAGAGCTAAACAGATCCCCTTCAGTGATTATATTTAGGTAGCTCAGCCTCAAAACAGGTAGGTAGGTATTTGTTTTTCTCAGCACTGAGGGATAGAACCGACTCACAAAATGAGACTCCTCTGTTTACTCCAGAGTGATACACCAAATAAAGGTTTCAGTCTATACATCTTCAGCTTGTTTAGATGCTACCTTGGTATTTTAATGAACTGTCTGTGCAGCCTGTGGGGAAAAACTATTTTGGTGGTAGCTGTGCCTTTCTCTTCACAGAAGGCAAGGAGGGTAGCTCCTTGTTCTTGTTTGTGCATATCAGCTCAGCAGGATTTATAACAACTATAAAACAAACGTTAGAAGCTCAGCTGTGAAAAGTTTGTCTGAATACATCTATGTGCTTGTCTAAGTCTGAGGTCAACAGGTCAAAGCATTTTCAGTGATGGGCTGATTTTAGTAACAGGCGAGTTACTAAAATCCCCATGTGATTGCACTCAGATGTTAGTGCTTGTTCCTTCATCAGAAAGCAACTTCCTCTGCAAAGTCTGGTTCTGGGTGTAGCTTCCATAATGATCAGGAAGAGGATGGGATTAAATAGGCCCTTTGCATGGTTTGGAGTGCTTGTTGAAATCAGAATCAAGAATCAGACCCGTGCCATGGCTGAGAGTCAAGGGGTCCAACTCACTCCTTCCCTGACATTAAGTGTCTGTCCCTGTTTCTGTTGCCATGGTGATTTTCTTTCCAGTTAAATGATTAAAATTCTCTATTTGTGGGCTGACCAATGGCTCATGGTGCCCCTCGCAGCTCTCAGTAATACCATAACATCTGCTGCATGGACCTGGGAGGAGAGATCTGTGCTGAGGACAGATGCTCTGTGGGCACAAATTCTAGCATCCCCAGGGGTGAAAATCTACAGGATACTGAGGGTCAGCCTGGGCTCAGGGCAGCTGTTTCAATCATGTGTTGTGAGCCTGGAGGGATATTTCAACTTTGAGAGCATATTACAGAGCTGCTGAGCAGAGATTTTCATCTTGTGAGGAGAAGGATCTATGGTAAAGAGTTCTTTCTAAGTTGGTGGTCCAAATGGGCTAGAAATCTGTGAGGTTTGTACTGACCTATGGCTTGGTCATTACTTACCAGTTCTTAAAGTGCCATTATGAGAATGTCTAGGGACTTAAAGGATTAACTGAAGTTTCCATATCTCTGCATCCTCCATGCTCCTGTCAGATCCAGCCTTTGCTACTAAACCTCAGTGTAGATATTTATTTGGGCAGCTATAGGTATAGTTTGGATTTTCACAGCTATTTTGGCAGAGTTACCATAACAGACAGAAATCTTAGGGTACTCTGTATCCATCTTTTCAGAACAAAGGAGAAGGCAGAGATGATGTTGGTAAATCGGTGAAAGCAAGGAGACTTAAACTGCCTTTGCCTGCAGTTAGTTACTCATCACAGAGGTATGTTTTACTGGTAAGGCTGTGTGACATAGTGTGGTGAATAAGGATTTAGAAAAATAAGATGAGGCCTGCTGACTGAGCCCACAAGTGCTCCTATATCTTCTCTGTCATGGTCTATAGTTTTCCTCTAGCAAAGCAAATTAGAACAAGTTTAACTTGCTCTGCACTCATGCAGCTTGTGGCTCAAGTAGAAGTAGTATAAAATCAATGCGAACTTTTAGCCCTTGCAGCCTACTGAAAGTTTGCATGGATTCAAAAGCATCTGCATAAATCCTGAAAGATAAGGGAAAAAGTTATCGGGTTGGAGCTTTTCTATGTCAGGCATCTCTGTACCCCAGTCTATTCTACAGTGTACGTGTCTGTGGAGAGCTCAACAAAGACCCTTTCCCTAAATTTGAGATCAAGAATAAAAACAGCAGTTATTGCTACATAGGTATCTGGCTTATGATGGTGGCCAGGAATCACTGGGTTTTCTTCTCAGTTTCATGAGTTGACACTTTTTCTCATGCTTTTTCTCATGATTCAGATGACTGGAAGGCTGATTACCATTAAAATAATAGCTCTTGGATGGCAACATTTCCATTCCATAGATGGTAGAGTGATTTTGCAAGAGCTGATCATAGTCTACTTCTCTGCTTGCAACTTCTTTTGTCTTTGCCCACTAAATTTTCACAACTCTGACAGCATTTTTAGAAGCAAATAGCCCACAAATCCTAGTTCTCTAGCACATTAATTTCACACTTTAAAAATTGAGCACTTCCCAGTAAAATCAAATTCAATCTAAAGGAAACATCTACAGTATGTAGGAAGCTGAACTTCAAAAAGTGTTTCTATTGAGAACAGTATGCAAAGGTAGTCAAAATAACTACAAACACATGGACACATGCAAAGGCACATACACATGCAGATATATGCACAAAACCCGAACTGGAATTCCACTGTGCCAAAAGAAGTGTCAGCAAATGTGAGTGGCAAGGAGAGAAATGGATCCAGAAATATATGGAAGAAAATATTAAAGGGATAAAAGAGGAGCAGGGCAATAAAATCAATCTTTGGTCAATACTGTAAAAAAAAGAGGAGTAGGGAAAATAATTTTAATTTGAAAATGATCAGATGAGCAAGTGGTAAATTAAACCTCTGTAGAAAGACACCCAGATAGCTTGAATGTTGTGAATTTGAAGCATTTTAATGTTGTAAATCTGGCTTCTTTGTAAACAAAGCAATGAGTAGCTCTGCTGCCTTGCAAAATTTCTAGAAGAATGCATTTCTGTGAATTCCTAGCTTATTATAATTTTTGACAGCTTTTTGTGTTGTTCATATTCTTAGATGATACTAACATGCTTCTAGGTACATGTGTGCACGTATTACATGTAATTTTAGATTCTTGAGCAGATTAGTGCTTAATGAAAAATATTCTGATCATAATGAATATTAGGAGTCTGGGCTCTGACTTGGCAGACAACATATTGTCTCTAAGACTGCAGATCACCACTAAGACAGAAGTCTGAAAAAGCCTCTCTCTTCTCCAACACAATCTCAAACCCTCTTGAGGCCATGACATCAGGTGAGGGCTGACTTTCTCTAAAGACACTTTTACCCAGAGTGTAGTTTAGCTTTCAAGAGTGGCTGCTAAAATAGTAGCTTCTTTTCCAAAACATATTTTCCATCTCTGTTTTGACAAGTTACGCCAACTTCCTTATGAAAACAAGAGATTTTTGCTCCTCTTTATTCCAAAGCTAACACCCTTTCATCTGTCAGATATCTTGCTTTTGATGAAATGGGGCTTTTGGTGAAATATCTGGGGGCTAATCTCTGTGCTAAATATATGATTGAATGGCTTTATATCTTGTGTGTTAAAATAAATACTCCTTGGTTAAAGCAAGGATGTACCCTACACCAAGTTGTTACCCAGATTAGGGTCTTGAAGAGAAAATCCAGCATGAACTTTGGAGACTAGTATCTGTTCCAGGATTGATATATGGAAGTGTTTGCAATTTTAACTTAAAAAAGCCATACTGATCATATCATATACAGGACTACCATGAGGTATATGAAACCCCCCATCTCTTCTCAGTCACTTGTCTGTGCTGATCCTATGCTTTACAGTTAATATCTTAAACCCTACGCAGCACTGCCCTTCTTCTGCTCCCACTGGGGAAAAAGAAAAAAGCCACTTCTAAGTGTAGAGAGGTTGAAAACTTGACCATTGAACCACATAAGTGACCTCCTTATTTGGTTCAGGCTGGAGAGGCCAGCAACACTGAAAGCTCTGGATAAATTAAGATAGTGAAGGCCTTCAGAAAAGAGGAGAAAAGGATGGTCATTCAGCCTCTGAGAAAAATTCTGCTCTTTACAGTAATGAAATTTTAATAACAGAAAAGTTCTCTAGTATGTAAGCTGGATCTTGTTACACAGGACTAATTTATTAGTGGAGCTTGACTCTCTCTCCCTGTGCAGTGAATAAAGCAAGAGACACGTTATTAAAACTAATTCTATCTCCTTGTTTTTCTCACATTGTTTTTCCTCTGTGACATGTTGCTGACACACTTTCAGATGGCAGTTTTGTTTCAGACATCATCCTTCTCCAAGATGAGAAATCTAGTTGTTTGTCTCGCAGTATGCCTTGCTATTCTCAATAGAAACATTTTTAAAGCTCACCTTGTAAAATATTTTGGGCTTCCAATATGATAAGTCTTCAGGGGAGTAATCACCTGCCTGAAATATAATTTTTAATATAAGTTTTCTTCATAATATGGTACAATGTTCCATTAGAATATTGGAAAATTATCTGTGCTAATCTGATGTATGGATGTGAGGGCTAGACTTTGCCATGAGTAAAGAAAGACTTGCCTGGCCTTGAGGTTTGAAGGGTGCTTAAGTCATCAGTGCCCAAGGAAGTTGAGAAGAGGATTCCTACTAACTAGGAAGCCCCTTTATCTTAACAAAAGTGGGATGGTCAGCCCCTCTGCTGAGTTGCAGCAGCTGTGTCTGAACTAAAGCTTGAAGAGAAAAAGTCCTGCCCTACAGGGGCAAAACTACTTTGAGAGTGAAGTTACTTTCAATAGCTCTGCTCTAAGTGGTGTGATTGAAAAAATATCTTTGGAAAGCAAACTATGAAGAACTGCTCTTGATAGATGTGTGTAGATTCAAGGCACCTGCTTGTTTTAGCTTTGTTTTAAGAAGCTTGATCAGTTAGGGAAGCATTTACATTATAAGACCACACTAGGATGTTTCCTAATTTGAGGTCTTACAGCCCCAATCTGCAAAAAATTTGCATTAATTGTCTTGGGTGACTCAGTTTGTTGGTGGTTACTGGTTTTGTTTTTATTTAGCAAGGAATGAAATATATTTCTTTGGATATAGCCCTGGAAGAATTCATTCTGATTTGAATTTTGGCTCATCCAATGAACTCTGAAAGAAATATTTCAATTATCTATACCAGTTTAGGTAAGTCCTAACATGAAATACAAATATATTCCTACATAAATGGATAATTGCAGGTTCAGAAGTTTTGCAAACAAGTGAAAACATGGCTATTAAGAATAAATTTAGACCATTTTAATCAATGCAAGCAATGTGAGATGTGTATGCTTATTTGTCATTAGCATTAACTGGGCCCCTGATTTATAACAGCAGTGTACCATAGCTTGAACAATTTTAAATCATGAGTTTGCAGTATTATTCCACTCTATCTGGGACTAGAAAGGAAATTATTTGCTCCAACATAATGTGAAATGTCATAGTATGATTTGAATAGAGCATAGTCTCAGCTTTGAGAGTTGGAGGGCCAAATTCTGCTCTCAAATTCTGCTCTATGTATCAATGTAGAGTAACAACAGAAAATATGCAGCCATACTAATTAAAAAACCATTTATCTGTATATATACAGTGTAAGTATATATATGTATTGTGTTTATGACCTTTGTATGTGTTTGTTTACAAAGTGGAACCAACTCACATGTATATTTACATATAAACAATGTCATATTATGCCCCTATATAGATATATTTCTATTTACATATTCACTTTCAATGCAGGCATCTTGCTTATCATACTTAAATAACTTAATGTGGTATGCAATCCACATTCAGATAAGTGAAATATATCTATGTTCAATGTAAATGCACAGTGTGTTATCAGTAAATAACAAATGATGTATATTTGAGACTATACGCCTGTATTTTAGCTTACATGTCTTTTACACAGCCATTTTGAAATTACAAATTATTTCAAAAAGGTAGTTACTAACCTTCTCAGTTTTTCAGTTACTTTTTCAAGTTCCTCCTGAGCACGTCTCAGTTCTATTTCAAGGTACTGACGTGTAGAATCAAATTCGGTTTCAAGCATTTCCAGCTTATGCGTAGTGTATGAGAGACGCTTTCGTAACTCCCCCTTCTGTTCTTGCAAAGTGCTAGAAAAACAAAGACCACAGCTATAGAGTTTAGCTGCTCCCAAAAAGCTTTCCACAATCCACTCTTTGGCCAGTTCCCTGGAGCACAGGCTGGCCTTAAGCCAGGAAAATATGTTTAATAATTTGTTTACTGCATTTTTCAAAACCTTCTGATTTAGGCAGTTGATTATCATCCCATCTGTCTTTTTTAGCATAGTCACTGCTAAGATCTCATTAGGCATAATGGAATATTTTGTGAAAGAATCCTTGTTAAAATACAAAATATAGTCTAGAGTTTGATTTCACACAGTACCTTCCATTTAGTGTTATCCTAACAGACTACGACTGAAGGAGCAGTTACCTACAGAGCAGTAGCTCTCAGTAGACTCTAAAAAAATATCTCCTTGACAATAATCTAAGTTACAAAGTATATTGTGGAAAAAAAAAGTTTCTTACATTCAAGTTCCACCCTAATTTTTGGCCACAGAGCTGCTAGAGATGCTATCATTTCATACAGACAATAGCAACTAAGATCATAGTAATTTTAAAGTTATGGCTCTTTCCCCTTATTCCTACTTATCTGGGAGCAAAGACTTCCAAGACTCTTAATTTCTCACAGTTCTTTAATTAATAAAGTGCTTTTGTCCTGCTTGCAAGGCATCTTCAGTTATACTCTTTGACCAAGCAAAGCAATGGCCACAGAAATTCGAAATAGCCAGTTTTTCACTTTATTGTTTTCTCTTTAATTTAGAGATGACATAAGATAGCACTATTCCAGGAGATCCAAGCAGATCTTTTCATTTGGAAGGTTAAAGTGCTATCCACATCCAAATAATCCCTCTGAATTTGCAGTGATAGACCTGGACATGCTTTCCTTGTTTTATTGGAGCTCGACTGAGTGACTTCAGGCAGACCTACATTCTTATTTGCATGATCGAAATCTTTTATCCTTGCCTATTTAGTTTGTGAATTGTTCAGTCTTCTCCCATGTTTGCCAGTTGCACAACAGGATAGGGTTCCAGTCAGAACTGGCATCTCTGGAAGTGACTGTAAATCAGTTCAATTACAGAAGCCTCAGTACTGAGCTTCAGGTGGGACATTTGGGGCACTACAGAACTGGAGTCTGCCATCCCCAAGACACAAAAGACATTGTGAATTGCCTGGCTTGTCTCTAATCATATGATAAAAATAATTCTTCATGAAAGAATGGCAAATTTTGATTCCCTTTGATGTCTTGGGTCTTTAATTAGATGAGAGAGAGATGAGAACAACATGTCATTCTTCAAGAAACACTTATCTGAGCTGACTTCAGTGTGAGTGAAGACACAGAGCTGTAGCCAACAAATAGAAAGAGGTGATTCTGTCCCTGTACTTTGTTCTTGTGAGACCCCACCTGGAATTACTGTGTCAAGTTCTGATGCCCTCAGCACAAGAGGGACATGGGGCTGTTGGAGAGGGTCCAGAGGAGGGCCACAAGGATGATCAGGATGCTGGAGCCCCTCTGCTATGAGGACAGGCTGAGAGAGTTGAGCCTAGGGAGGAGAAGGCTCTGGGGAGACCACAAAGCAGCCTCCCATTACCTGAAGTGGCTACAGAAAAGCTGTGGAGGGGCAGTTTGCCTGGAGTGATAGGGAAAGAGGGAATGGTTTTAAACTAGAGCAAGACAGGGATAGACAAGACATTAGGAAGAAGTTCTTCACCATGAAGGTGATGAGACACTGGAACAGGCTGCCCAGAGAGGTGGTGGAGACCGCATCCCTGGAGACATCCACGGCCAGGCTTTCTGAGGCTCTGAGCACCCTGATTTAGTGCAGGATGTTCCTGTCACTGCAGGGGGGTTGGACGAGACGGCATTTAGAGGTTCCTTTGAACTCTGTGATTGTATGATTCTACGTCTAAGTTAGTGCAAAAGCTTTGGAATTACTACTTACTTGATCTGTGCAGGTTAGAGCTCGGAAAGAGACTAATGTTTTGCCAACACAGTGCTCTATTTCAATTACACACATTGCGTGGTTACAGTTATACTTAAATTACCAGTTGTTGCTTTCTCTTAAAATAATACATTCTGATTCTTTCACTGGAGTTCCATTTAATGCAGTAATTTAGTTTTTGTATTTCATTTAGTAAATAACCCCCCTGAATTATTAAGGCAAATGAAACTCTGCACCCATGCTGTTGATTTCTGGGTATTCTTATTCATTATGTTACCCCCCTTCCGCTTGTCCTGCTTCTCCTACTCATCCGATCATCTGGGAAAGGGAGAGTGGTCAGTTTTCCTTCCTGTAGCCAGGCAACTTGAATTTTCTTCTGTGAAGTGGGAGTGAGAGTGTCAAAACTGTTCAGAAACAGTTCTGAGATTTTATTTCATCTCAAGCCTTCTAAATCTAACTACTAGAATTTTTACAAAAAGCAAGCAGTAGGTTTTCCAGCTATGATTTTGGATTAAAAAAAAAAAAATGCCCAGGCTGCTGGTCTGTGCTGGGCAAGTGCAATTAATGCAAGTTAAACCAGATCAGGAGGGGTTACAATGTCCTACTGCACTGAGGACTTTTGGCCCTAGGCAGAGAGGGAGAATGGGGAGGGCTGGGAGGATTGCGCGGCTGTAGGGGTACAAATGTAATAGGATGCCAGGGAAGTTTAAGTCAGTAATAGCAGGAAACTGAGGAAAGACAGGGAAGTTAATGGCCCCTCCAAATTTGTGTTCTGCTTCTTCATGTAGGTTTTCTTGAATCTCTGACTGCTGGGAGGAATTACAGGACAGGATCTAAAGTCATCTAGAGCGGAACCTTGTGCATAGGTGGTTCTCTCTTTCTTCTAAAGATTTCTGAAGTCCTGTTCCTGTGACAAGCAAGTCATTACTTATTTTGCTTCATTAATGAATTTCCCTTAGAACAAGGACAGTAAGTACAATACTGAATATTTAAAACAGTGAAAGAAAATCTCTCAAGGGAAGTTAGTAGAAAGATTATTAAAAAAAGGTCTTCAGACTTTCCAAAGTATTATATTCACCAATTAGCTCTGTTTATACTCACTGAAAATATAAAGTATATAAGAAAACATATTGGCACAGAAGTTTGTGCCCACAAACATTGTAATCCTGCCAGGAATTGCCAGGTTTGAGTTCTGTAGGGCTTTTTTTGTCAGGGAATGCAAGTTTCTTTTCCCTAGGGCAATTCTCTACAGGGAGATGCCAAGAATCACTCTTGAATCTTGTTTCTGGTGTTGATCCTTGGAAGCAATCCAGAGGCCACTCAGGGCAGATATTACCTGATGTGAGTAAGCTCTAATCAAGCTCTGCATTTAGTGAAAAGAAGTCTATTTTGCAGGAAAAAGATGAGAAGACTGTGCAGGCAAGTTCAACTGCCACCAAATTCTGCTGCTTTTCTGGTTTTAAAATTTTGCATAAGCAAAATTTGAAGCAAAAAGATGTTTGTATTCATGGTGTCACCTCTCCCACTCCAATTGTCCTTTGTCCATAAAGGGTGGTGAGTTGTCAAAATGTTTTGGTATTGTTTTTTTCTCTAGATGTTCCTTCGAGCCTGTACATTGAACTGATCATTGGTGCCACTCTGCACAGTTCCAGCCCCAGGGAAGGGTGCGCAGATTGATGAACAGAATGGAGATGGACAGCATGTGCCTGTCTCAGCCTGCAGCCATGGATTGGGATTCATCTGTACCACTGGCTGGAGAAGCTCCAGGTGAACATATTTCTACCAGCGTATTTCAGGCAAAGCTAAGATGTCGTGTGGCAATAGCTCTATTCTGAGGAAGGTGTGCTAGAAAACAAGCAGGTTTTCATTGTACTTGTCTGATCTTATGCCAGCTCATCTGCATGGCAGATGGCTTGATGACAGAGGAGTGCTGGCGTGCAAAGTCATGGCTGTTCAACTGCCTGAAGGCAGAAGGATTTCTAGAGCTTATTCCCCTCTCCTTGCCCACAAAGAGAGCACTCCCAGAGCTGTGAATCCCTAAGAGTCAACATCTCTGGGTCTGCCCCACTGGTGGAGTGTCCTGAGAACCCTAGATCTCCACCTGACTGGTCAAACTGCTTCAGCAGCACTTTCACATCTGTCTGCCATCCCAGAGCTTTGCTTTGTAGATGTTTAGAAAGAAATTCTTCCCCATGAGGGTGATGAGACTCTGGAACAGGTTGTCCAGAGGAGTGATGGAGGCCCCATCCCTGAAGACATTTAAAGCCAGGCTTGATGAAGCTCTGAGCAACCTCACCTAGTGCAGGATGTCCCTGCCTGCTGCAGGAGGGTTGGACTACAGGACCTTTGAGGGTCTATGATTCTATGATTCTTTGATTCTGCAATGTTAAAAACTGGAGCATACTTGGTTTCAGAACTACTGAAATGGTCCCTGAATGAACTGATTACATTCCTTCACACAGCTCCAGGGGTAAACCAAAGTATGATTAAGAGTGTTAAGAGGGAAATTAGCAGTGAAGTGAATGAAAAAAACAAAGGCAGAATAGATGTCTGTGTCAAATATGGGAAAAAAACACGTCAAAGGTTCTCATTTTTGGGTGACAAACCAATAGTTTCGCACCTGTGAAATGCTAAGTCGAACCACTTGTAATTTGCAGCTAAACACCCTGCCTGAGGAGAAGTAAGGAGAGACTAACCTGGTCTCAGGCTTTGGAGCTCTCAGCCTTCTTTCTGGCTTTGCCAAATGTGCCTGATGTTATGTGAATTGAATGAGTTATGGTAATACTAACCCAGCCAGAAGGAGATGTCAGTACCAATGGTCAAGATCTATCTTCTGTTCTTAGTTGGGTGTGATGATCTTACACAATCAAAATGAGATTTATCTGACCTACTTTTAGATAAATTGACGCAAATCTGGAAGTACCCATTTCCGTTGATTACAAAGGGAATGTAGTCAAGTAGCTGAGATGTAGTCAACTGCATCTCACCAGATTACTCCCCCTCTTCCTGAGTCAGTACCCTGTGTATGAGATGAGGTAATAGTATTCCCTTTCTTGTTTGCTTAGAGTGTGTGGAGGCCCACAAAAAAGAACCTCTAAATGCTTTTAAAGTGTTTATCAGATCTTTTTCATGTCTCCTATGTGTCACACTCTAAAAACAGGCCTTGTAGGATCAAGAATTTCACAGCACTGATGGAATTTTAGAAAAGATCTATTCCTGTAAAGAATTTCAAAAAGTACCTTTCTTCTTCCACCCTGTGGGTTTTTATCTACAGAAAAGTGAAAAACAGCCCTGCACAAGACCTTTTTGTGGAGGATTCTAAAGAGCAGGAGAAGGTCTCTGGGAAGGGCAAACAAACCTCCTAGTTGTGCTGTACCAACGTAGACCACTGGTGACAGCTGGGATCGGTGACATGAAGGGCAGTCAGAGTCTGGGGACAGATTTATGCACTTCCTTTTCTGGAAGCACTTTCCCAACAGCATGAGGCTGCAAAGAGATGGCTTCTTTAGCTCAAGAAGAGGAAACACCTACATCCCTGGTTTTAGTTCTGATCTTTGAAGGGTGTCTATTATCTGGAGGATGAGGGAAGTCAGCCAAGGGGGAGTCAAGACCCTTCCCCTTAAATGAAGCTCACACTCCAGGGAGCAGCAAGCTGGAGACAGAGAGCTCTGGGAATGCCTGAACCTAGCAGAGATGCTGATAGGTCCTCAGTGCCACTGTACTCAATGGCACTGGTCTGCACGGACAATTTAATCTTGGGGCTACCAGGAAATTTTGGCTCCAGTAGCTCCTGTGGATCCATGGCTGGTGGACCCAGGAACTTGTATTCCAGCACAGTTCTGCTGCTGGTCACAGGGTACAGCTCTGGCTGCTGCCCAGAATGGATGTACCTTAAAAAAGGCACTCAAACCTCAGCCTAGGAGGAATAGCTTAGAGATGACTGTTATGTCATTGAATATGGCCCACTCCTCCCAACAATATTTTTTAGATTTGTAGCTGTCAGGAAATGAAGTCCAAGCATTTTAAATGTATTTTTATAGATTAATGAAAGATCTTTAATTAAGTAGTAACTGGATTTCTATGTTAATCTAGTTTTGATTATATGTTACATGCTTAGGGTCACTGCTTCCAAAGATTGATGTCAAAGCTATTTTCCTTGTCTGCAGGTTTTGCAGCAAAACTTGTGCTTGCATGTGCTTGCAAAACTTGTGGGTTCAATTATCAGAGTCCAGATCCAGATTCTGGAACTCAATCCAGAACCTGAAATCGTTTTTATCAAGGAAATAAATTATATTGCTGCAGCTCAGACCCAGAGCCCATTCAACAAATCCCAGTGCTCTTTATCCACCATCTTCATTTGTATCCAAAAAAATGCCATGACAAATGTATATTTAAGGCCTAAAATAGGCATTTTCCTGTAAATTCAGGCTCACACACACACTCTGTTGAGCTCACTTTTCTTTTTTATTTCTGCAAATTTCTGCCAAGGTCCATCAGGTTTGTTTTCACTGCATTATATCCACCAAATTTCTTTATTGCTTTCAAAGAAGTTTGCTACATTTTTGCAAGGTTGATTTGCCTGTCAAGCAGCATTCAGATCTTCTCCTCCTATACATGCATATAAAGAGAAATCTTTTGGAGGTTGTGGTTTTGAGTTTTTGGGCTTTTTTCCCAACTATTAAGACATTTGAATTATTATTTCCACTATTCATTTTCAAAATAAACAACCTGAAGCTGGGTTTAGGCTGTGAGGGGGAAGGTCTGTAGCAGAACAAATGTGTGGGTGATCCAAATCTGGAGCTCAGATACCTCCCAGATGACTGATGGACACAAAACAAGTAACAGAGTCCTTGTCTTAGATTTCAAGCATTCTGGCAGAATTTAAACCAGAGAAGAGATATGATTTATCAGAGACATCAAAGAGTGACATGGAAGAGAGGTGGGGGCGAAAAAAGAGATGTTTAGCAGCTGAGGTCCAAAGTTCTGTGGGACAGGTTGTCCCCCATTTGATGAGAACCTATTTACAGCACTTGGAGAGTTATGATAGAGCTTTCTAGAAAGAGGCATGGCTGCATTTGGGAAGGTATCTTTTTCTTTTCTTAGGATGTGAGTGCCTGACTGTTGCATAATTTGCACCATTAAAATCTGAGACCAGGCACAGCATGTTATAGTCAATATATCTAAAGTGTGCCGAGCTTATTCTTAAATGGTGGAAAAGAGAGCTCACTCTTAAAACTAAAACTGAAAGATGTTTTAGTTATGTTGACCTGACAGCCTTTCATTGCAGAAGGGCTGACTTGTATAAAGATTTCAAAGACATTTCTTTCCAACAAGAACATTCAATGCTTACCATAATATGAGGCAAGATTCAGTTACATGTTGACATATGGAAAGTCCTTAGACGACTGACTGTCAGCACTGAGTTAAGTGACTGCTATTATTAGTGGTGGAAAACAGTAAGATTTTTGAAATGTGCTCCAATGAAGACATACAAATTATCCTTTATTTGAAGATATTGCCCATAACCTAAGGCTCTGAACGAATTGAGTAGAAATATCCTGAATAAAATTACAGCTTTGAGAAATAGACACTAAAGGTGTTTTGATTATTTTAAATGAAGGTTCTTCAGCAGGCAATTGTGATTTCTCTTTTCCTTCAGTGATGAAAACTGTAAAGAACGGTTGAAAATGAACAGTGAGAATCCAGACCTGCCTTTAGGGAGCACAACAGGGTGCTCCAGGGTGCAAAACAGAGGGAAGGAAAATGGACTTACAAACCAGGATGTGAACCTGCTGGCTGGCCTAGGAGGGCTGCATGGAGACTGAAGAGCTGAGCCAGGTCCATAATAAATGCTTTAACTAATTTCAGATCTGGAATCTTCAAAATACATTTCTTTGTCCTAGTAGTGAGATGACCAATTTTGCTCACAAGACACTTCTGAAGTTGATTACCTGAGTGGAATCAACCTGGCTGTATGTGAGAAAGTAATGCAAAAAAACCAGTGCCCAAACTGAAAGGTGACTAAAGCAGAATGCCCAGAGGAAGAGAAACTGTCACTGTGCCTTCTTTCAGGTGGCCTCCTAGTGGATCTAGGCTCCTCTCCTCTCATAGGCTATCTCTATAGTCTGTGTGGACTGACTGATTTCAGCTCCAGCAGGCAGGCTTTTCCCTGTGAGGGTGGTGAGACAATGGCCCAGGTTGCCCTGAGAGGTAGTGGATACATTCAAGGCCAGGCTTGATGATGCTCTGATTAACCTGATCTAGTGCAGGATGTTCCTGCTCACTTCAGAGGTTTGGACTAGATGGCCTTTGAAGGTCCCTTCCAAGTGAATGATTATATGACTTTAAGAGTCAATGACTTCAGTGCAACCAGATAGGTTCAGTAAGTGATCCACAGAAGTTTGTATAAAGGCTATCCCTGTTCACCTGGTTTCTCTATGTTACAAGAAAATTAATGGATGAACGGGTGGAAAACAAAGTTGGAAGAGAGGATAAAAGCATGCAATTCAAGAAGGGATACATATTTTCTGACCCATTCTCTCCTGTAGGAAGAGTGGAAATTTTCCCATAAGAATGGAAGACTCGGCTCATGGTCATGCCTTACTTTAAATTGCATGCATTGTCAAAATGTTGCCTGATGCTCCGGACAACATCTGAAATGACTCAGCTGGTGAAGCTGAGGGAGCAGGGAGTTAAATGCTATGGTATGGGAAACTTCAGCCAGCATTTATCTGAGAGAGCAGGGACATAACGACCCAGACAATTCCTGGGGATGAATGGATCGTCATGCTGCTTGTGGCCCAGACTCTCTTCTTGACATGGCTCTGGAAGAAGGGTCATCTGCTGTAGGAGTTGCTATTTTTATAACTTTCCAGAGGCCAACCTGTTTGCATAAAACTTCTGTCTAGAAGGAATGATGAGTTACAACCTAGAGTTGCAGAATACAAAAGGATTAAAAAAAAAAGCAGGCAAAAGGGCTGACTGCATTAAATACTTCTAGCTTGAACAAAGGCTGCTGGGATGGGGGGGAAGGGGAGCTGCCTTCCACATAAAGTGATTTGAAGTTGTTGAACAGACGTTGCCTGCTTTTTAGTGTCTGGCAGAGACAACTAAACAGTGATGAGAAAGGAGAGGAAAAAAAAATAGACTGAGGTATTGAGAAATAGAGGGAGCAAAATTAGAGGTAGACTTAAATTTATGATTTGGAAGCCAAAGAGAGCTCTCCAGGTGATTGAACAAGCTGCCTTCAGTTGCAGCAGCTTTCCCTACAGCTTTGAGTGGCCAGCTTCTAGATTACTTTGGTTTGTAGTCAAGGATAAGCACTCCCTCTGGAAATTACTGAAAGCAGGCTGCCACATCAGCTCACAAGCTTATGAAGTTATATTTTAATTGTCTTATTAAACCTTTCTCACTTCTGCTTTTGGCTGTTCACTCTCCTGATTCATCTGGATCAAGCTGTGCTGGAACAGGAATGTTGTTCCTCCATTTGGGCTGTTTATTTGTGCTGTTTGTTTGTCATAGGGCTTGTAATGAAGATGGGTGAAACCAACTACCCAGAAACAAGCTGAAATTTGCCTTACTCTCTCTATTAGAAGACTGGAGTTGGTTCTATTAAAGGACTAGAGGAGGAGTAGGGGAGCACTGCAGAAATGTGCTTTAACAGCAAGGAAAGAATTTTGTTCCCATTTGATGTAGAGTAAAGCATGCAGGCATAGGTTGATGGACAGAGGTTATCATCTCTATGTCCACCTTAACAACTTTCTTCCTTTTCTTTGATTCAGAATTCATCTTTGCCTGCCTCAAGGGACTCATTTTGGTGGGCTATCTGAGCAGTTCCCATCAGAAAGGTTATGCAAAGCAATAGAAAAAATTAAATATACTCTTTTGGCTCCAGGATCAGTTAGTATTACTCCTGGGAATGAAGGGAGGAGAAATTGCTGATGCCACTGCTTTGTTTCTGTATAAACAGTGACTATTACCTCCTTTTGAGTAAATGCCTGCACTTTCTTTTTAATTATATCTAATCACAGTTGCATTATTTTTTGTGACATGCAAGACAGAAACTCATGCTTTATCTCTAACTGGAATCATAGAATGGTTTGAGTTGGAATCCATAGGTACCTGCCTTTAAAGCAATACTGATGCTTGCCAGATACTGTTATTAAAGAATGTTAGAGATAATGCTGCTATTGCTTGGCATGAGACACAATTATGATATCTCTGATACTCTCAATAGCCATCAGTGCAGTTCTACTGTGGTCTGTTCTTTCTCGTTTAGTTCTCCCAGCTATATAGCATTATTAAGGCAACATGTCACAGAGGTGCCACAAAAGCTTCAGGGGCTTTTTGGAAGGCTTTCTAGCAGTAGAACAGGTCATTGATTTGCTAACACAAGCAAACAATTAAATTAAACAAACTAATACATTGATATAATGCATTGATTAAATGCCTTAGCCTGGACACACTGAAATTCTCAGCCATGCACATGTACTTCAGATTCTGAGAGAAACTATTACTATACACAGCCTCATGCATAAAGTGAACAGGAACAATGGGGCTACTGACTGTTACATGAATGAATTTATTTTGCCTGAATATTTCAAGGTATTTTTAGTTTCCTACAATAACAAATGATCCTCATCTCTTTGATCAACTTGATATTACAGCAAAAGAAGAGAAGGAGAAAAAACATAGAGAAAGGAATTGCCATCTGTCATCTTTGGCTAATTATTTCAAACCCTACCTTGTTTCAGACACTGCAGCACACTATTTTAGGCCTCGTTAACTGAGAAATCTTCTACCCTGCAAGAGTATAAATGAGTTCACCTCTATCAAGCTCTCTACCACTCAGCATGTTTTGCCATCACTTCATCCAACCTTTCTCCCAACCTAGTGTCATGATTTATTTGTTCGCTCATGTTTATTTTATCCTGCTCCCTTGGCTGAATCAGCTCTTCAGTGTAAAACTCTGTTTTCTGCATATTTTTCTGTTGTGGATGCATGAGGAAGGAGAGGGAGCAGTAGGGTCTTCACTCATCCAAACTCCTGTTAGCAGTTCAGCATGTTTTCATTAGTTCTTCTGGAGCTTTTGGGGTGGGATAGCAAAGGAGGAAGGTCTCTAAAAGTGTGGAAGGACCAAATCAGGCAGCAGGCATTCATGAGATTGTATTTGTGTGAAAAGCAATATGCAGTGTCCATCATCAGAGGGGATCCTGGACCTCTGCTTCCACTTACTCTGCAGACACCAAAGTACACCAAAGAGTTGTACAGAGAGTGGAAACAGCTTTGTTTTCTACAGATGCTTCCTCAAACCCATTTTGTGCCCCAAGATGTGGATTACCTAAACACAGAATACACTTTTTTTGCCTCCTGTAGCATTGTGAACAAGGTGATACTTGTTTTTAACTTTCCTGATGAAATTTTTTCTGCTTTCTCATTAGTTTTTTAAAGGTTAAGGTACATCAGGCTGGGTAAAATAGAATCTATCCTCATTTCATAGGTGCTGACAGTTGTGATACTCACTATCTTTCATTTTCCAGTTCCATCAGCAAGGGGAAGTTTTTCAATATAATTGGAAAGCAAGTTTCCAGATAAATTTTTACAGTCTAGCTATGTTGAAACAATGTGATTAAGATCTGAGTTAATAAACAGGAAATAGACAAACAAGCTCTCAGAAACAAAAAAAAATTCTCTCTTTTAAAAAATGTAGATCCTTTTGAGCTTTTTTAAAAAGAGAAGGAATGAAATCTTTCCATGGCTGATATTTTATTTTATTAAATGGCTACATAACCTCAACTAAAATTCAGAATTTTTGCACTTTAAGTTTTGGTATACTTGGAAATAAACTGGTATTTTCCTCTATTAGCATAAGCTTATTTTCTCTTATAAGTATGAGCTACATACTTATGGACAGTTATAGGAGGAAAAGAGATTTAGATTTTTTTTGGTAAGTCTCTACAGAAGGTACCTAAATACCATTCCAAGACTCTAAATTTCCCCAAGTATATCCATTTAAGAATACCATATAAAATCAGACACACTCGTTACACTGTGGCTGTGCTAATTTGTTTTGATTTAAAAAACTTAGAAATATGCAGTCAAATTGGAATCAAGAGTTTTCAAGCCATTTGAAGAGCTTCACATGCCCTGATACATTTCACTTCATCGTCCATCTCCTGGTTTTAGAAGGACAAGCAGCAGAACAAATCTATTTTTGCATCAAGCTCGTCTAACCCCACATAAGAGTAGAGTGCAGGTTCAGAGCCCCAGGGAACTGAAAAAGGGGATTCAAATCACTTTTCCAAGACTTTTGAGGTTTTTTGATTCCAAGAGCATAGACTATGCCAAAAAAAATCTCACTTACTTCTTTCCTGCACCAGCAGCACTCTTAAGATGAAAATTCATGCACATTATTCAGAGCAAATCAATAGACCACAAGAAGGCAATCTAAAGTTTAGCCTGTCTTTATTTTTTTATGTAATTAAATTATTACTTTGAAATGCACTTCAATTTTTCATATGTCATTGAAATCTACAGGATCAGTGAATGATTTTTCATTTCCATACCTGCCACTTGAAATAAAGTCAAGCAACAATGAACTCAAGAGTAAACTCAAGAGAAAAGGAGAAAAGACTTTAAGCAAAATGGTGAAAAATGAATCATTACTTAAACTTATACTAGAATGAGTCATAACTCCTCCATCCTTTCAACATCTTTGTCCTATAGCATTGAAAAAATTCTTACTTCAGGATACCAAAGATTAAATGTAAAGCTGATAGAAGAGAGAGAATAGACACATATCAGCAATTAAGAAAAGTGGATGAACTGTATCAACAAATAAATTCTGTGCATTCCATGTCTTGTAAGAAGTATCTTCATCAGGAAAAAAAATGATTGTAAGTGGCTATAGATTTTGTAGCTTCTAAAATAACTTTCAATTTTATGCACATTAATAATCATTGCTACAGGCTTGGCTGAGGCAAGCATCTAGACAACTATAATTTACAGATATGTCATTCCACTACTTGAGGATACAGAAGTGCAACTGAACAACAAGAGACTACAGACCAACGTGAAGAAATGAAACATTTTTACAGACATCAGAAAGTCAGAAAGAAAGCAAAACTTCACAAAACATCACTTGTTAGTTACCTGTCCCAGAGTGTAGGTGAAGATTTTGCGAGCCTGCCCTGGAGAATTCTAGGTTGCCATAGGCAGGTTGGCACCCAGGAATTTCGTACCCTGCAGCATGAATAGAGGATAAACCATGGCTAGGTATGGCTCATAAGACATATAGGTGGTAACCTAGCTAGATTTGCTGCATGTTAGTAGGAGATGGCATAATTTGGAAGTAATTATTACTAAGTATATTTTACTTTAAAGCAATATGTAAACTACAAAACAAGGTGATGTTAGAGCACACACATTTTGCAATTCTCTTGTATGGATAATGTTGGTCAGAATAAGCATTTAGGATTGACCTCATTATTGTCAATGGATGCAACTCCATCTATTTTTCTGGAGAAGCATTTGTTCTTCAGATTTGTGAGTGAAGCCTTGTATTTTTTGCATTGTGAAAACATCAGCTTAATCAAATTTACGCTTCATTGAAAGAGGGTCAGCAAAATTTCTTCTGAGCACCACAGTGAGACCATGTTTAATGGTTTTAATTAAATCTGGGCTGAGGTTCAAGTTCCACATACCAGGTTCCATGCACATCTACCACCAGCAGAACAAAGGCTGCAAAAATATTTGCCAGGAATCAAAAAAGCACAATGAGATGCAACCTGAACTAGTAATATGCTAGATCCGGAGTCCTAGAGAGGGCCCACGAGGCAGGCAAATTAGCAATGAGAACTGTTGCCCAACATTAGCATCAAGCAATGCTGGTAAGGTTCAAAACACTTTCTTTGCTTCTTAGTCAATCAAATTCTTCTTCATGTCAAAGGTGGTTTTTCCTGAGTAAAATCTAAGTAAGAACTTTGATATTTGTCGGTGCAGACCTCACAGCAATGCTGTGTTCCTTTGCAGTATCAGAAATGCAACATGACATGCCTTGAAGGATAAACTCAATAAAGGATCCATTTTCCCTCACTCAAGCATGTTCAAAGTTGTGAACCACAATTTTTACATAATCTTTCCCTCTGGTCAGTGATGTCTGTACATGCAGAAAATCCTACCTTCTGGTATTCATTGTGAATTACCAGTGAGTACTGCAAAATAGGGACCTTCTGGACCATGAATAAATCTTTACAGAGGGACACATTACAAGAGCAATAGCTGAACTGGGGAAAGCAGGAAAGAATGTCAGTGTATACGGGAAAGGAGAACACTGCTGTATCTCTGGCTACTTCTGTAAGTCCACCCTGGGACTGGCTTCATGTCAAGAAAAAAACAGCAAGATTATGTTCTTTAGGGCACGTTGAGGAAAAACACTAACTGAATTCCAGCACCTTATTCCAGTTGTACTGTGTAGTTGTTCATTGAATAAGGAAGGAACATTCAAGTATCTTTTAACTTCTGTACTGGATTTTGATTAAATATGTGAAGATATCCAGGGACAATATAAAAATGGGATGGCCTGGGGCTTAGGTGTTGTCATTACAGACACCAATATTGCATTTAAAATCAAAGTGGTTGTGAGCAGAAATCTCTGCAATATCTTGGTATTATCTGTACTTCAGTAAACTGTCAGTATTACTTTCAATTCTGTGTCTCTCACAGTGTTTCTATTGTTCTTAAATCAGAAACCTCATACTAAATAGATGTGTGCTTATCTACTTCATACCAGTTTTGCAGTACTTCATTATTCATTTTCTCTCTCAACTACAGGTGTCAGGAAAAGAGTGCATGGTAGGAATATAGATTCAAAAACTGTCTCTACCTGGCTCCCCTTTCTCTTATCTGCATATTTTTAGGTACAGAACTGTAAATTACTCCTAAATATCAGGTCTAGGAAATTGGTGAAGTGAGCCACAAGTTTTTCTAGAAGCAGGGGAGATTTTTGAAGTCAGTGTATTTTGCATATTTATCTAATCTTCAATGAGAAATCCTCCATAGCTGTTTTCTAATGAAATAACAATCTCTGTTAGTTCTTGGATGGATGAAGTGAAAAAATTGGGCTTTTCAAACCCACAAAATTAATTAAATGGAGGTGCTTGGAACAAAGAAGTCTTCCGAGCAGGGAGAAATCTCTGTTCCCTTCAGATCCAAAACCAACTCTCTCTCATGTAGACTTCATCTAACCTATCTTGTACCTTTTACTGATACATAGCAAATAGCTTTGCTATAGATAATCTTGACAAAATATTTTAGCACTATGAGGTTGTGAGATGTTTTGACAGAGAGGAGCGGGGTGTGAATTTCACTTCAGCTATTTGCACAGTGTTTTTCCTGACATCTTCTCGGTAGTAAGTTCCGTGTAATTGCTCCATAAATGAGCTAATGCAGAGAAAAGCTCCCTGCTCCAAATGTGGTGGGTCTTTCAGAAGCTTCCCAAAGGGATTTAATAACATCCTGTCTCTGATAATCAGTGTCAGTTGTAGTCAGTATAATCACATTCTCATGTGCAAGGTTGAGAAATAATTACTAACTATAAGATTTATTTATTTGCCTGATATACAAACACAAAAATTAATTTGTCAGCTCCTGCAGTTTCCGTGGTGCATTGTTTTATCATTGGCAGATCAGAGAGGAGCAATTTTTGTTTTGCTTCATTTTAAAGGAAACAAAATGGAAAATGCTCCGAATTCTGTCATTTTATTGTTTCCTTTCTGTATCAAAACTAATAAATGACCAGTTTAAAAAGAATATTGTACAGTCAAAATATAGAAGTGATGGTTTACTACAGGGAAAATATCAGTCCATAAAACCTGATAAGAATGTATTTCAGATTATCAAATTTTAAGATGACTTTTTATTCTGTCATAGTATGATGAAGCAACTAATTTTCCTCTTCTTTTCTACAGAGCTTCCCTCATCCCTCACTGATGTGATTGAGACAGACTCCAGTGTCAAGTGAGGTTGGAATTTGGATGGACTATTGTAATAGCCTGTGTATCCTTGTCTTGTCCTAGAACATGCAGTATGTTCCTCCAAATATTGTCTGTGCCTCATCTGGCAATAATCAGGTAAGAAATCTAAAGAGCTATAGCAAATTTTTTTGAGAAAAAAAGAAAATTATAGATTTCTCAGTGAAACATGATCCACATTTTATTTCACTGTCTAGTGAAGAACAAGCAAAAATTGGTCAGTTTTGGTGGCAGATGGGAATTGATCCACAGTGGCTGGAGTAGGCTTATATGGACTTCTCTGTAAATTTAAGAAATATTATTATAAGAAAAGTAAACAAAATGTCCCTAATGCTTCCCTTTCCATATTTCATAGGGGAGTAAAATTTGAAGTATATGAGATGTATAAAGACCCCTGGCTCTCATGCTGCTTTTCACAAGCACTGCTCTTTCCATGGTGTGGTTATTCCACAAATGCCAAAGCCAACCTGAGTGGCCTTTCTGAAAAAAAAAAACAAAGGGTGTTTTTCAGAAGCTGAAGCATTTTGTGGTTGCTCCTTTCCCCATTTCTGAGAAAGTGGAGAGACTTTTAAGCAACCTCTAAGCAAAAGCCACCCCGAACCTTGCATTGTCCGTAGAGCAGGAAAGAATATGTTCTGGTCTGATTTCAGCTTAAACTTAGTGCTTTTTAAGACCTGAAGGGGATTTCAAAGTCACCCTTAAACTGGGCTGTGCTACTGTGATTTCTGTATGTGCCCAATTTAGCTCTATTTTACCCCAGTATGAAGAAGTTCAGCACGAGAACAGCTATTTTTGCTTCTGTTAACACCGTGCAGCTATTTTAAGGATCTGCTTCTATAAACACTAATAACCCCCCATTGAAACATTGACAGAGCAAACTGGTAGAACTGCAGTGACACCTTGGAATGTCCTGTCACGACTCTACCTCCACTTCTCATCCTCACTGAAGAAGCACGTGGCAGCGATGCTGATTTAGCATCACAGACTTGTGAGATGCTGTCAGCTCTGCTTGCTACCTACTTCCCTAGTAGTCATTCCAATTTAGGCAACTGGCTGTCATCTCCATGGAACAAGGGCTAATAAAGATGTCAAAAGAAAAAAATAAATCCATTTTCTGAAAGGAGGGTGAGAGTTCTATTTCTGGATTTTCCCAGAACTATGTGACCACAGCGCTAAATAATGTTAAAACTGCTGCAACAATATATCTTGATGAATATTTTAAGTGTAATTCCCTAATTGAAATGTAGGGTCTTATGGGATCATGCTTTCCCCAAGCTGTGGTAATCCTCAGAGTCTGGACAAGTAACTTTCCATGGCAAACACAGAGAGTAACAAAGTGCCTCGGAATATGCGCATGTTGGGCACTTGCTTCAAGAAGAAAAGGGAGGAAGACAAGGACAACTATTATCAATTAAGTTAATACCTATTTTCTGACAGTATAGAATTACTGAGATTCTGCCAGTTCAGTTTAACACATTTTAGAAGAGTGTTTCACCTCTCAGTATTCTTCTGACCATGCACAAAAATCCACCCTTCTACTTCATGCCATTGCTTAGCTTTTTTTTCCCCACTCTTCTAACAAGCTCCTACCATGGCTCTTCTCTTCATTTCCAGCTTTGGTAATCTGTGCAATCTCCATCTAACATGTTTCTGGTATGGTCACTGGCTACCCTTGGTGCTCCAGGTGCCACAATGCTGAAAGTGAAAGGCCACTTCCATGTCCCCTCTTTGGAAGCCAGGCATGACAGAAAGCTTCATCTGTCAGGAAGAGATAGGGAGGAAGTCCTGTTCAGTCTTCAGACTGTGGGACCTAGAACTCCTAGTTGAAGTTGAAACTGTATGAGATTTAGTGGCCAAACTGATTGCTCTCTCTTAAGCAGGTATGTTCTTTTTTTTTTTTTCAGATGCTTTTGAATTATGCAACTTTGAATATTTATCAAAATGTTATAGCACAAATTTTTGGCACTCTAGAAATCTCTTCTGAGTGTTTTGGGTACTAGCTCAAAAGTAGGCAAGCAGAGGGCTTCTTAATGAAATAAAAAAAAAGAAGCTGTTTTTTTGCTATAGCCACATTTTTTTCCTTAGTTATATTTTCAGAAATCCCTCAGGCAATTTAACATAAAAATGCCATGTAAAGTTTCAGTTGTTATACTTAAAACTTTGAAAAACAATCTATCAGTGGAAAATTTTGTGTTATTTCAGTGGTCAATGATACTACTGGGCTGGTACATCGACTCTGCCTTGTTATTTATCTATATTTATCAGACCATGTATATTTTATGGGACAAATGTATGTATATATGCACACACATGTATGTGTATGCATATATTTTAAATTAATTGTTTTTAGACATGTGGTAAATTGTATATAAATTCTTTAAGCTTTCATGCTCAGACTCCAAATATGAGAATGAATAATTATAACTGTACCAGGCATGTTGACAGAACAGTTAGTGTAGGACTGGAACTTCTTGCAGTGTTTAATTTGATGTGTCAATGCCTTCAAATATGTGTGTACTCAAAACACCAATTATGCTTCTCTCATGCACAAGGCAGTTGGTTCAATACAGGTATTATACCAAAATGCAAGGACTAAGTGAGTGAATAAACTTTCTGTTCTCAAAATTTTGACACCATGCACTCTGTGAATAGTGCCACAGGAGATGACATGAGATAATCAGTTTTACATAAATTACAAGTGAAAAGCAAGTGGTCTAAGCTTCCAAACCAATCCATGGAAACAGACCACTTTTCTCAAATTTTTGCAAACTTTATTGCATCAACCAGGTATTCTGGTTTGTATATGAATATCCTCCATTTGCTGGAATCTAGTTAGGTTTATGACAAAATCCAAGCCTGTGTGAAGCTTTGCAAGCTTGTCGGTCATTTCTCTCTGTGTCACTGTAGCCTTTTATTGTGGGTATACAACTTCATGTTTTGTCAGCTTTAAATGCATGAAATATAGGAACTGATTTGAAATTTAACAGCTGGCTGAGTACAATTTTACTGATGATTAGGTTTGGGGGAAGAGAAAACAGGTGCAGTAACACTCCCTCCTGCAACTACAGAAAAAAATATGATAGGAATTAGTCATTCGGTAGCTGCATAGAAATAATCATAAATTGTTAATATTTCATTTTGAATCCCCTGCTTGGGAAGCTGATCATATGCATATTGTGAAAAGCATGAGCTAGCTTTACTATCTTGCAGCTTATAAAATGCTGCTATAGAATGAAAACTGCCTGAGATTTCAGGGTTATAGATCATTCTTGCGGTATAATTCAATGACAGCTGATAATTTGTGTACTGCTTAAGTGCATGTTGTTATTTCCTGTGTAAAGATATAGCCATAAACATGTTGTATAGGTGCCAAAATATACCTGTTGTATGTAGACATTTCCCTTCGGGACTGCATTTGTTTCTCTCTTCTGTATGTCAGTAAACCTCAAGATTAGTTATGGCTCTCCAGTACTGTCAACGACAATATCCAACAGCTTCTCTGAGGTGTTTATTTGATTATAAGTTTTGTATGATGGCATAACTCAGTTTTCAGGAGGAATGGTTTTCCACATGCAGAGAAACAATTATCAGACAGACCTAAATGCTGTCCTTCCCTCATTTTCCCTGAATAAGTGTAGTTTCTAATATAATTAGGCCATTGTGAATCATTTCCCCCTTACTTTTTCTCTATCATAAACGCTTTGCCCCAGTGTCCCAGCAGGGTTTTTAGTCCTTTTTTATGACCTGACTTCAGGTAACCCTTACACAGCTCCAGCTGCCCTCTGTGGGTACTCAAAATAAAGCTTTGTTTCAGCATGGAGAACATTATGGGGTAGCTGCCAGTAACTACCTGATCAAGAAGATTTCTGTGTCTATAAGAGAATTTTTATCAAACTTAATGAGACAAATCTGGAATGATATTTTGGTTCCCTAATATGAAAGTAAGAATTACTGATGCTTAAGAAATCAGTTGCACAAACCAATAATATATTAAAAGCCACCTTCCAAGTCCTTTACTTCCAGAGTAATTCTCCCTTTTTCTCGGTTTTCCACAGTTTTGCTTGGAGCATCTAAGTTCATGAGCTTTGGGTAAGCACTGACTCATTTTGTCATCTAGGAATGGACTATGGAAAAGGACTTTCTAAATAAATGCATGTATTTACTGCATACATCAACTGCGCTTGTATCTATATTTCATACCTCTCCCAAAATCTGCTGTGATGTTTTTAAGTAGGCATGTGAATCATGTCATACTGAATGCAGAGCAGATTAACTTCACTGAGAAGAGCAGCTCTTTTGTGCTAAGGCTGTTCTGTGTTTGCATGGTTCCAGCAATCCATGCCTGATGCCTTCAGAGAATCTAAAAGAACAAATAATTACAAGACAACCCTTTTAAAATGGCACTTATTTAGGATGGTAAGCAGCCTAAAGCTAACATTCAAGACTGAAATATGTTCCTTTCACCCTGAATTATATCTGATTGCTTGACAACTTTCAATTACACACTGAATACATAGGCTGAAGATCTGTTTTCTAAGTGGGAGTGCTGGCATGCCAGGAAAAGGGCAGTGATGTGTCTGTGGGAATGCTATGCAGAATCCCAGTCATCCCATTGTATCCAACTGAGAGGGATTTGGTCTCAAAGAAATGCACTAAAAAGGCTTATTTTGAGACTTAAGAGGCATCTTAGAAAAAAAACAAAACCAAAATCCAAGCTGGCCTAGACCAATCCAAGAAAGGAAAGACTGACTGAGGATGTGGTTACCATTTTAAACAAAATAAGGAGGATGGAAAAATTGTTTCCTCTAAAGAACAGACTATTTCTTCATAAGAACAGATGGAAAGTACTGGTCATGATCACATTTGCTTCAGGAAATTAGATAACTTCTCATGACGGAACAATATGATTCTGAAATAGCCTCCCAATACGGGTAGCAGACAGAAAACCACTTAGAAGTCTGAGTCTGTGGTTGCCTGGAACTGAATATAACTGTTCTAAAGTGTCCATGTTCAGAAATGTCTTTTTTTTCCCCTGAATTACATCTTTTGCAAAAAATCTATTGTCAAAAGATTTATTCTAACACTTCTAACTTTATCACTTTCAAATCTTATTCTCTGCAGTGACATTCATACAATCATTGGAAGTGTTGAGTTGGAAGGGACCTTCAAAGGCCATGTAGTTCAACCCCCTGTAGTGAGCAGGGACATCTTGCACTAGATTGGGTTGCTCAGAGCCTCAGAAAGCCTGGCCTTGAATGTCTCCAGGGGTGGAGCCTCCGCCACCTCTCTGGGCAACCTGTGCCTCTTCACCCTCACAGTGAAGAACTTCTTCCTAATGTCTCATATAACTCTGCCCTGCTCTAGTTTAAAACCATTGTCCCTCGTCCTATAGCCAGATGCCCTGGCAAATTCAAAATTCAAACAAATTGTTAGTGGTGAGAGAGCAGAATCAATAAACAGCTCAGTACTGGCAACCAGGTATCATGAATTGAAGAAGTTTTGTTGAGAAAGCTAACATCAAGAGTCCAACACTTTCAGAACCTGATGCAACTAATGAATTTACCATTTGATCTCTGCTAGCATCACTGCATTTATCAGTACAACACTTTCACGCTTTTACAATCCAAATGCATTGCAACGGAGCAGTTTTATTTTCAATTGAGAATACTCTGATTACAGATATAATATCTAGAGAACCATTCCCAGGAGATGCTTCCAGGCAGCTTAAAATCAATAGAAGCAATGAGTATTTTATACCTCTTCAGATTTTTTTTTCTGGTTTATCAGTATAAACCTTATCATTTACCCCTGAAGAGTATGGGTGCTTCCACTATGGATAGATTTTCAAGTTCCTTTTGCTGAGAAAATTAAGCCCCGAGTGATCTGCTTGAGAAATCTGCTCACTGGAGAACTGGTAAGTATACATGTAAACAACTGCCCTGAAGTATTTTTGTGTTATAGTTTGGTGGGTTAGAAAGAGAAATTAATTAGAAACAAAGAAACTGAATTTCAGTTCAGAAATTGTTTTTCTCTCTGCTCAGAAATGCAGTCATCTTCCCCTGCCTGCCTGCCACCATAGATTTAGATTAGTTTCACTAAATTTTGGCCTTAGTGAAGAAGTTATGCATCACTTGACTGTACCTCCAGTGAAATAATTCAATGAAATTGCCTGGGCTGGTTGGCATAGAGTTTATTCTTTGTATATTCATATAGGTTCTCTCAGTCCGTCTTGCACTCTGTGGGGCTATTTCAAATGAATTCTTTCTGGTTTTATGTGTCTTGCATTATAAAAGATAGAATTTTTTTTGTGTTCTTAGGGCATATTACATTCATTTTGAAGACACTATACCAGGCACTGGTACATTGGACTCTTGGGAAAATGATATTGCTTCCCATGCAGAGAAAATCAGTTACATTCTGTGTCACTCAACTTGTTCTTCTACCCTTATTCATGAATGAATTCATTGAGGGAGAGGAAACCTCTTAGTATGTCAGGAGAACAGCATGCAGAATAATGAATCCCTATTTCAGGATGAGACTTAAGCCACAAAGAGAAAATGAGAGCAAATTTTGGTAGTTTACTTGAGTTGAGAGTCTTCTGAGAAATTCAGGAAAAGGCTAGAATAAACAATACCTGAGGGGTACTGAATGTATTAAAAACATCCCGATAGTCAGATTTGTTTTGGGTTATATTTCAGTTTGGCTAATGGGAAGATCTGGAAATAGTTTCCTTGTCATGAATACCATTTTGAACCTGACAAACATCAATTCAAATGTTGAATTCAGTATAATGCACGCTCAGATGCAAAGAATTTAACCATCCCCAGGATGAGTGCTGCTGGAGCAAGGGCACTGCTGGGATGAAGAAGAAGGCTTAGCTCTCCTGTAGGTACCAGGGCAAGGGGCCATGACTGCTGCTTATCCAAGCGGGATGAGCAAGACTTTGCAGCTTACTCACAGCAACCTTTCCTTGGTAGCAGCAGCAGCAGAGGGTCTCTGGCAGAAGAAAAGCAGGCAGCTTCCCCAGCAACCACATACTTTGCATCTAGTGCTGGCTCTGCAAATCCCATCCTGTCTATTTCAGAGCTTGAATCATATACTACACCCTGGCACAAGGCCCATTCTATGCTTTGAAAGTGCTTTGGGAGAAAAGATAAAACAAAATTGCCAGGTGTGAGCAATCAGAGCACAGTTACATCCCTTACGAATGGAATGAATTATCTTCTTTAAAAACAATATTAGCTGTTGTGGAACATGTCTCATTTAGCAATTAAAAAACGAAAAAGTGTCATTGAGTCTTACGACTGCCTGGCTAACTCCTGTCATGTGCTTCTTCATACTTTCTTTTGCCAGAACTCTCTGTGTTACAGAAAATAAACACAGTGTTCATCCAGATGTATACTAGTGAGTCATGGGCACGAGACTGCTTTGTTCAATATAGACAATGCCTGACTATGATAACAAAAAAATATTGGATAACTTTTAAAAGTGCAGATAAAAATGCAGAAGGCAATACAATGAAAATTCAATGACATGGAATACACCTCTCAAGGGCTGAAGCTGAGACAAGCTGTGAAGTGCATGTTCCATTTGAAAGTGATGAATTCAGGATGGTTATTCTCTCTAACCAATCTCACCAATCTCAACCAATTCTGGAGATTCCCTGGGAGGTTGGACAGACACTGAGCTGCCTGGGGCCTTGCAGCCAGGCTCCCCAGCATTAGTGTGACTCCTCTGTGAGGCAAGAGGTGCAGGTCCATGGAGGAGCCTGTCTCATTCACAGAGCTTCAAATCCACCTAATCCATGAAGATGAGCAATACAGAGTTAGCACAGAGTCCAGCAGCTGTGATTGGGTTTTTTTAAGAAATGTGTACATCCCACACTTCTGGAGATTTGAGCAGGGAGCACTAATTTGTTTCAGTTTGAGCAAATTCACTCTTGTTTCTACTTTTTCTCAGCATTTATCCTTGCCAGGTAGCTATCAGCACAGTTTTCCATGCCTTCCAATGAAATCTGTCACTGGTTAACCAGAAATATAAAGTCATGGAGCAAGCAAGAAAGAAAACAACATAATGAGCTGTGTAGCTTTTGTGTCCTTGACTATGAATTTCTTTCTTCTGTTTAAGGACTCCAGCCTCCTTATTCAGGTGGTTTGAAAGCCCCCTCTGTACCCAGGAATCTGTCTTGAGGAGACCAGGGAGAAGAATTTCCAGTATAAAAGTGGGGCAAAGACGGTCTGGAATCTGGTTCCTATTTTTGAAGTTTTAGTGACAAGAAACTCTTAGAATCAAATTCCCTTTCTCAGCATTGTGATACCTCTCTAATGTGTGCTGAGGCTCTGGATGAGTCCTGAAGGAGCTGAAAAAGTATCATGTGCCCCATCTTTCAGGTATGCAAAGGTCAAGCAAACCTGTTAATAGCAGACTGTATTCCAATCTCATGTAATTCTGGATTGTCTAATATTCACACTGCCCATCCTAAAAAGTGTCATCTCCTTTGCCAGGAACGTGCTGCTTCTGCGGAGCTGAGTAATGGCATTTCTTTCATTATAAATTTTCAACTCTGGTCTCCTGCCAGTTCCAGAACTGCAACCTCTTGGCTCCTTCAAGGGTAGAAAGTGTTGTATTAAACCAGGGTAATTTAAGGTATTTTTTCTAGGTTAAATAACTACTTTTCTTGTATTTTGAATCAGGGAAAGCATCACGCTTGATAAATAAACATCCCAACTCAGATAATGAAACTGACAGGGACTCGGTAGCTTTTTGGTTAGGAGGTAAGCAGTCTTCTCCCATCCCAAACAGCTATCAGATACCAGGGTGCTATTTGCAGAAGAAACCCCTGGGAATGTGAGATGAAGGAGGAAGTGTTTGTGGGAAGAAAAGAATAAACTGAATAAATTTATGAATGAATTTTAATTTATAAATGAATTAAATAAATTGAATGATGGTTTGGCAACATTGAAGGTATCTCAGATAAGTTCTCAGTTATTGGATAGTTGATTCAGAGCAGTTTGGGGGATTATTTTTGCTATGATATGTTCTACTTGCTTCACAGAAAGAGAAATCTGGGAGCTGGAGGGGCTACCTCCCCTCAGCTTCACTGATCTTGCATGAACATCTTTGTGATTTCCTCTGCATAGCAAGAACTGAGAGTATAGTATTAAGAGAAATTTAACTTTCCCATGTCATTTTATCACGTTACAGCACAACATCACAGAAAGGAATGATACTTTTGTTCTGTCTGAATAGTAGCTACTCTGTTGGGGATTGGCTTAGGGGGAGAGGACATGGCCATTCCTGGGGTCCTCTGTGCACTGAGGGCCAGTGCTAGTAGTTGAGGCCTGGGATAGCTCAAAAGCCTTGGCCACATTACTGCTATACTGAAAGATTCAGCATGTGAGGAAAGATACTGACCGATGGTGAACCCGGGTACAGCAAGGCCAAGTGCTGACAGCAGCACTGGGTCCCACGGGAAGGTGCTGAGAGCAGCATTAGGAAGATACAAAGTTAACATGTAGTATACAAAGTTATACACTAACAAGATACTGTAGTTAGAACAATGAGGGACTGTACTGCAGTAGGGACTAAGACAAGTGTGTTATTCATAAGATACTCTATAAATGTACTGGCTGAGCTAAATAAAGTCGAAGTCTGCTTTTCACTCATATTGAGCGTGCTCGCATTCTTCCTCTGCCGATCACACCGACCAAGGGATAGAGGCCCAGACAGCTATCGACCCCGACCCTGACACTACTCTGCTACTACAACCTTGGTTGTCTCTGCTACAGACAACCTTGACTGTCACCAGAGGCTGCTCTGACTCCCTGCTAAAGCCACTGCACCATTGCAAGTGGTGAACATCCAAGCTCTTGGTATTAGAACTCTGAATTTTTCCTATAACATATTTTCCTCTGTTTTTCTACTTCTAAGTATAGCTAAACAGTGCATCTTATTAGTTATTTCAGCAGCTGGTAATCACTTTATCTCAATCTATCCATCCTCTTTCAGAAGGAAGCTGTGCTCTTCCATTGGTAGTGAAATGCTTAGGCAAATGTTTTAAACTTCTAGTTGAGCGGTCTTCTCAAATACTCACAGGAGGATCCAGTTAAGGTCTTTATAGCTTGTTTTGACAGAATTTTTCCTTTCTGATTCTTTTCCTTCTTTGCATCTCTGAACTTCCTGCTGGCAACTACCTCAGTGCTGAGAAGTGACATCCTTTCACGGTCTGACGCCCAGCGTCTTGTTCCTGTCTTGTTTCCGTGTAATCTGCCTTTAACAACTCCAGACAACTTGGCTGGAGGGCCAAAGCAAACTGACTATCTGTATCTCTTGGCCGTGTTCTGTAAAGATTTAGAGCTCCTCTGCTCCCTTTAGGCCCTGTAATGAACAGTGAAGGGGAATGCAAAATCCTCCTGTCTTTCTCTCAAGTGCAACGTGAATGGCAGTTCCTGCCCCACTGTGAATATAGACATAGGATATATTCTTAGGATAGCACAAGGGTGATAGTATACAGGCCCAGACCTGTTCTCTGTCTGCATCACTAGCCAGCATCTGGGAGATCTTCATGGAAGTCTAATAATACTTAAACTTCTCTATAGTATGTTTCTTAAACGCACATTTTGATACTTTGGGAAAAATTCATGCACTGGTGAAGAGAATGTCAAAGAGAGACTGTGAAATTGGGGTTGAGTTTCTTCACAGATTTCCTATGAAATCTTTGGCCATCATGTGGTCAATGTTAATACTTAAGTATCTTAATATACCAAGAGCTTTATTCTCTTTGGGTGTTGTCTGGTAATAGATTATGTATTTATACATAACTATATATGTGTTTATACATACATGACTCTGGCAGAGTCATGAGGTTCTACTTTCTGACTCTGACTCTGACTAATCCAAGTAGATTATTAGCTCTATCACTTTATAAATCAGATGTGAGTTAGCAAAGCATTCTGATATTTTTCCCCTTTTCTTTCCTTCACCCAATCTCCCAACATTTCGACTACATCATTATTTATTTACAATTAGACCAAGATATGGCTACAAAAATTGGAAAGGGAGAGAGGGAGGGAGGGAAGGAAGGAAAGAAGGAGGGAAGGAAGGAAACCTTTAACATTAGTCAGTGATGTGTTCAGTCAGGTGTGCACACTTCTGGTTTATGGCACAAGTTAAGAAGAATTAATACACTGAGTATAAGTAGTAAGTGTGGGAATAGGTCACTAAAACAATTGTGGATTTTACACACCTTGTAGAAAGTTACATGACCATTTCAACCTTTATGAAATACTTCATTAAACTTTATGGAAAATAAAAGTTTTATTTGCATTTGCAAGGGTTTTACATCCCGGTAGGTAAAAGCCTTTCATTTCAGACAAGTCTCGTTCTCTGATTAACTTCTATGGATATGACAAAAGGATTAATAGACATTCCTGCCTTCACCTCATTGATCTTCAATCTCAGGTTCTATCCACCTCTGCAATTTTTTTAGAAGACAGAAATTTGCTGAAAGAAGTCAAGGTGGTGTCAGTCTGAACAGAGTTAACAATATGTTCAATTTTCCTCCTTCGAATGAAGTTGAATGATGGCAGTACAAGTCAGAAAGGAGATTTAAAATAATCCATGTCTCTCTAGATTTCTACAAATATAAGCTTCATTCTCTTATGGTAGACAGCAATTTCTTGCATGTATCCCACCAGTTTCCTGTCCGTTTGGATCTGACAATGTAAACGAGTAATAAAAGAAATGTAAATACAAAGAAAATGTAGATTTCTGGATTTACCTAGCCCACTTGATAATGTTGGAATTATTTTTTTATTATTTTTTCAGCCTTTCATTCTGTTCAGGCATGCTACTGTATGTCAAACATCACAAAAATGAATAAAGAAACAAATGATTCTTATGTATTAATGGAAATGACGTAATCTAAAATTAGCATGTCTGCTGTGGCACAGAATAATTGATACTGAACAACTTGTTCTCTTCTCTGTAAATTGAATTTAAATATAAATATGAAGATTCAATGTAAGATAAATATAAGATTTTTATTAAAACAGGCAGTCCCACTAGCATGAGCAGCCCCACCAGAGACACTGAAGAGCAAGGAGATGAACCACCACCAGTGCTGTGGAGGTAGAACACAGAACAAGCATCTTGCAATATGTTCCCAGCAGCACAAGGGACTACCATCAGACCTTAGTGGTATTGCTGAGAGGTCATTGCTGGGAGGCTTTGCAGATTACATGGTGCAGGTGGGCTATGGAGAGTGACCCCAAGGACAGGAGGCTCAGTACCTGTGTTGGCTCCCTCTAACATTTCCTGATGACTGTCTCAAAAATTCCTGAGAGTTACTACTAAGATCTGGGAAGGCTGTGGAAAGAGGCTTCTGGCACACAGCTTCTGAGAAGAGTACAGGTAGCCTACATATGTGCTCCTCCAAGTGAACTGCAATGAGGAATTCCCATTTGGAGAGCCTGGACTGAAGCAGAAATGTTTAAGGACAGGAGACAAGATGTGGAGATGAAAAAAGAGCACTCACTTCTTTCTCCAGCAATTCTCTAGTTTGTTTTTTTTTAATTGCCCTCTTGTACACCACAGCTGAGATATTTCTTGCCTGGAGCAACTGCATCTTCAGCTACCCTCTGCAGCCTGGGAAAGGAGCAGCAAGTGAGCTCCATCTGGAATTCTGAAACTAATGCAAGGAAGGCAGACATCAGGACCCTAAATTATGAACGCTGCTTGCTCTATATGAATGAGGCACAGCAATAAACATGTAATGGACACTCAGCAATTAATTACTTGGGCACTGCTGCTGATACTAAAAGTAAATGGCTTATTGCCCTTATCTCCCTCTCTCTTATTGTTCAGGGCTCAAGAGGGACATAAAGAAAGATACCAAAGGTGTATCAGATCTGTCTTTTATCATGTAGTGTGAATAGTCTGTGAGCTACCCAGTTTATCTCCCTCTGTGCCAGATAATCTGTTCTCCAATGCTGTTTGGCCACTGCAATTTATATCCCTGTTTCTCTTCCTTCATCTTTTCACCTAATCAGGTCTCACAGTCAATCTAAACAGAAAACATGTCAAAAATAACAGTGAAGAACATTACCACACTTTTTACTCTAATCCAAGGCTGAAGTAAGTATTTTGGGACACAGAGTTATGCTCTCTACTGTCATGTTCTATAATACATTTAATCAACTGATTGGGATTTCTCTTTAGCCCCATTTCTATAGTTACAAATAGTCATTCAACTGAAAGTCTAAGTGTATGCCTTATCAGTTCACGCTCATTTGTTTTCCTGGTTTTTTGTTCTCATTTGTTCTTCCGTGTAGCTTAAAGTATTTATCCCCTCCTGCTTTTTCATTCCCTTTGTCTACTTATAAAGAACAAGGGGCTGGAGAGGGAGGAAGGAGGAGATACACAGAAAAATTGCTTGGAAGAAGTGAGGAATCTCTGGGTAGTTGAGGTGTTTGGTGAGTTTAGAAACTTCTTCTCCTCTGTTCTCCTACGTAGGAGGCTAAATCAGTTACATCCACTGATTTGTGACTTTTGGCTCTGTGAAGACAGAATTGCAGAAATCCTAGTGGAGGGAAACTGAAGGAAAACCTCCAAGATCATTCCACTACTTCATGGGGTGAGGTTAGGGAGGACTGAGCAGATCTGGGTGGGGTACTGGGGACAAGGGACTGTCCAAGTGTTGTATAAGGTGAGAGCACTTGCTCTGTTTCTATCTTGAAGACTGATTTCTTTTATTTGAACTCTTGATGTTTTCTGCTGTCATTAAAGTGATTCCATAATTTCAATAAAAATAAAATTAAATTTTTTTTAAGGAGACCTTGATGATTGCTGCTGTTGGCACCCTGCTTCCTATGTTTGCCAAATGATGTGAATGTTTGTTCCTTGCTCCCAACTTCACAGCCTTTATCACCACAGCAACGATGCAATGAGGTTTTAAAATACATCATCTCTTGCACAAAAGATGAGAGCAGTGAGCCATGGAGACCCAGGCTCAAAAGCCCTCTGTCAGAGTCAGGGTGGGAGGTAAGATCTTCCTGTTCCTGAAATCCCTGTGCTGTGCTGATGGGCTCCTTTCCACAGGTTTCCCATAGTTTCTCCTGCTTTGCAGGCAGACAGTGAAATCAAAACAGTTTAATAAAAAATCTTACCTCTGAAACACTAATATACCCCCTGCATAACAAGGATGCATAATTCCCAGAATACATTCCTTGGCTTAAACTAAGACACTTTCAAGGAAGAAGCCTGATGCGTGGTGGAAACACATGTGTTATACGTGTCAAATCACTGGAACACATGTCTTTTTCTGGGTCATTTTGTAGCACAAGCTACAGCTATTTTCCATTCAAGTAATACATCTCGGCTGGGGAGCTGATAAGGAGGCTATGGGATTTATTTATTTTTTTACTAACTTGCAGACACTTTTGGTGTGACTTAATCCCTTCCAGGCCTAAGGAAAAGCTTTGATGTTCTCATGTATTCTCATGAGCTGCACAAAATAATATGTGATAAATTTTTGGTGCTATGACCTTCTTTGTTAGTGTTAATTTCTCTGCCTTTGCTGGTCAAGTGAAGTCTTCAGGGTCAAGTTCAAACTTCTGGCTGTGAATTGCTGTATGTTCTTGCTCTGAGCAATCCCATTGGCTGCTGGACTCAGTAACACAGTTCTCCTTCTACTGGTGCCTGCAATTTATTGTTTTTTATGGCTTGTTTTAATAGCACACTCTGAAAGGACTTTTCATAGAGTGCTACAACCAAGTAATCTTCTTCTCACAGCTGGATCCCATACTGGGTTATTCACAAACTGAAAATGTTCTTCTACCTTGTGTTTTGGGGAAGCAACATTTTTGTGAGGGAATCTTCAGGAATCTTCACTGAATTAAAAACAAGCAAAGTTTTACTCACACTATTAAATCAATACTGGTAACTGCAAGATCTTTTCAGGAAGAGATTGAAGCCTTCAGCATTCCTTTCAAATAGGTGCAGCTAATAAACTGAAATTCATATGAAAAACTGATGGTGAGAAGAGAGTAAGAAGGCACAGTGAAGGACAGGCTGGTTACTATGCTGAGAGACCTATTGATTGGGCAGAGCAGCCAGTTCAGCACATTTAATCATTTCCCTCTTTGCACAGGTTGCTTTATAGCCCTGAACTGGCACAGTTCTTGGCTGCACACGTGGGCAATGAAATAAAAGCAAAGGGCTCGGAGGGATTCTTGAACTTGAAGAAACATCATGTACTACAAGTAATAATCTGTTCTGGGTAGGTGTGTGCAGCTCGGTAGCAGGTTTTTTATTGTCATTTTATTTTTGCAGCATCAGGCACTTAAAAACCATGCCTGGAACTGCACCATTCATGCTCCTGTTGTAAAACGTAACTGTCTTTGTTCTGTTAGGAGTAAGGGTAGTGCCTCAGCAGCGCAAGCAGAGGTGATTGGGTAAGGTGTGATAGTATGAAGAATGCCACTGGTTAGTTCCAAGCTAAAAGCAATTCTATACAACACTGTGCCACATGTTGGCAAATTTTCTCCCTAGCTGTGAGCTGTAGCTAATCGGTGCATTTTCAGCATACCTATTACTGCAACATTTAGACATTTTCCTGCTTGGTGTTTAGAAGTGTTTGATGTTTATTTAACTAATGGGAGAAAATAGAGACTATCCAATTGCATAAATGAAAGAGCAAACATTAATTGAAAAGTAGCCACATTATTCTGAAGTATGAGATCAACCAAATTAAGATGGAGTTCCACAGTAAGATTAATTATGCTCTCTACTTCCTGTTGAGTAATTATGTGCGATAAAAATCACTCTGTACAGTTTGGTACAATCTGCCATTTCAGCAAGTGGTGTGTAGTGGTACTGATGGGTTTCA
This sequence comes from Turnix velox, assembly GCA_013400935.1. Taxonomy (NCBI): domain Eukaryota; kingdom Metazoa; phylum Chordata; class Aves; order Charadriiformes; family Turnicidae; genus Turnix; species Turnix velox. The sequence goes on from VZTY01009990.1 coordinate 154,221, forward strand.
TACATTTCTACAAGTCTCCTATCGTTTTGTCTCTGAGAAAGGACTTCTGCATGTTCAGGGGAAATGTAGGGCCTGTTTCACCTGTCTCTTTGGAAAAAGCAGTCCATCAAACGTGCCCAGTGATGGTGTTTTTCTCACAGATGTAGAAGCAATTGCCCTTGGACTGCAGCTCTCAAATGGAGTTGGGTTTTTTTTACTCTTCCATGTAAGTCCTTTGTGAGGAAGTGTGTGTGCTCAGGGACTGGGAAACATTCTAGGAATAGACTAGGAGAGATGGTGTTGTCGGGGATGGGACAGAAGGGTTCTTGTGAGGCACTGTGGTGACGAGATGCAAAGGGAAATTCTGACTTTCAGAAACTTCTTGGACATTTACAGTTGTGACAGTTTCCCATCCTTGGTTGTCAGAGAGAGACAGGCAGCAGGATGCTCTCCAAGGTATTGGGCTGAAGCAGTCTCCTCCCTGAGGCTCCTGATTTGTTCCTGCTGTCTCTCCTGTACTTGGTTCCCCACTATTTTCTCTAAAGCTCCTCAGATATAGTCTGCAGATAAGAAAGCAGCTCTCAAATTATGTTGGATAATACATTCCATCATCCTGGACCACCCCCATACTCCATCCAGTTATCTTAACCATTTTCTTTCAAGCACTGGAACAGGCTTCCTAGAGAAGTAGCTGAGTCACCATTCCCTGGAGGTATTTAAAAGATACCTGGATGTGGGACTTAGGGATGTTTTTTAACAGTACATTTGGCAGTGCTAGGTTTATGCTTGGACTCTGTCTGAAGGGTCTTTTACAATCTAAATGGTTCTATGAAATTAATGTGTGCATATTTGTCCCCCTCCCTTTAGTTTCCTGCAGTCCTCAGAAATAGGCTGTAAGGAGCTTCTGGAGGTCATGTGGTCCAACTTCTTGCTATAAGCTAATTCAGTCAGATCAGGATGCTTAGGGTACTGCCCAGTAGAATTTTTAGTTTCTTCAAGGATGTAGATTTCAAAATCTTTCTAACCAGTTGACCCTTCTTCTCCCCTGTGGTCTGGTCTCAGGCCATTTCCAAAAGCAGAATTAAATCTGACCAAAATACACATAAGGAAACATATTCTACTCTAAGAAAAACAAAGTCAAACCAGTGATCCCACAAAATTTTCCAGCAACTGATATTCCAGGATCATAGGTGAAAACTGGTGAAGGGAGGAGTGGATTGGAGAGTAAAGCACCAAACATGCTACAGAATTCTGGACTTTCAGGACTGCTTTGCAATAAATGGTATATCTTGTTGGCCTAATTTTTGCTTAGCCTTGAGTGCAGACACAGAATGTTAGCATAGTTTGTGTTGGAAGGGATGTTGAGAGGTCATTTAGTCCAACCTTCTCTGCAATGAGTAGATATCTTCAACTACATCAGATTCCTCAGAGCTCCATTCAACCTGACCTTGAATGTTTCCAGGCAAGGGGCATCCACCACCACTCTGTGAAACCTAGGGTAGTGTTTTGTCACTCTCAGTGTAAAAAATTTCTTCTTTATATCTAGCCTAAGTCTATCCTACTTTAGTCTAAAACCATTACCCTTGTCCTATTGCAACAGACCCTGCTAAAAATTTGTACCTCATCCTTCCTGTAGGCTCCCTTTAAGTACTGGAAGTGGCTGTAAGATCTCCCTGCAGCTCCCTCTTCTCCACTTTCTCAGTTAATGTAAAATTTTTTCATTGATTTCAAAATAAATTCACAGGATCAAGGAGGAGGCACGTCTATAACATGCAGTAGATGATCTAGTTCTATTCTACTGCTTTAGTTTCATCACTGGCATGTCTGCAGAAATGGTCAAGACAGTACTTCACCCAGTCGTGTGCTTTATAGACAAGCCTCCCCAGTGCAGCTGCAGAATTTTTTCATTTTTTCATTCTCATTCCGCTCTTGTCTTCTTTGATATATTTTTAATTGGATGTATGACACCTCCTCTGCTAGAGCAAAATGCCACAAGCAGGCAAGGTGCTCAGTTGTGAGGAAAAGCAGCTTGATCTGCTAATCACTTTCTTCAACCCCACACAGATTTTTATGGTTTTTATTTCTCCCATTTTCATTCTCGCAGTTGGAAGAATGAGGCTTACTGCTAGCACTGCAAAGGGCAAGAAGCTCTGGCTTAGCATTGTTTTTCAGGAGAACTTCTAAAAAGTACTTTTTAGAAAGACTCCACAGGCAGTTAGAAAGGGATGTCTGTGTAGGTATTTAAAATACACCCAAGCCTGAGCACTAACAGAAACAGAGCTGGGTCAGCATTCCTCTTGGAAACCACAAGAAGCTAGGGATGTCTCTTTGGGAACCATGGATAACAAAGGAAGGTGAGTACCTCAGAATGCTGCAGCTAGAGAAAGAGGACTTGGAGTGTCAGGTTCCTGCTGCTGGACCATGGTGGCAGGAGCTCTCATGCTGCCTGGTGGCTATGAGCTTGGAACTGTCATCCATAGGCTCTTTCATGCTAGGCTAGGGGAGCTGCAGTTGCTGAGCTTATTCATGTAAATGCTGAATGTTTTGTTTTAAATTACATGCTTAAAATGTCCATTTGTTCCCATCTGAATATACTCCATTCAAATTTGCCAAGATTTATGTTCTAAAATGGGAGCTGATGTCCCATTCTTTACAATCACTGTATTAGCACTCAAATAGTCTTGCTACCCAGCTGGAGTGTCCTCTGAACAATCAGAGCACCTAAATATGGGAGATTCACATCAAGAAGGGAGTTAGTAATGCAGAAATTAAAGTCCAAACAGCACTTTGAGAATGGGAGAAAAAGATACAAAGAATGAAAAAAGTAAAATGTGTTGTTTCTTTCTAACTCAAAGCAAGTGTATGACTTCAAATGTGAAGAACTACATAGAAATAAAGCAACACCATATTTATCTGACAAAGGGTGAAGTCATGAACTTTTAATGATGTGGCATCAAACAGCAAATATGAACACATTATGCAAGGATACTTTTGTAGATCTGAATCTTCCTCTGGTGTAGAACTGATCAATAAACTCCCATGCCCCATCTATACCTGCTATATTTGAACTAGACCACCACTTTATGGAAGTGCCTCATAGTTTTCTATAAGCTTAATTCATATTTTCCTTTTAGGCTGTAAAGAAGCTCTCCACCATCCCCATTTTACAGATGAAAAAAGAGGCCTGAAAATGTTAAAGGTTAGATCCATACAGTGAAGTAATTCGAATCTTGAATCACCTTTGAGAGGTCTGCAAGATCTATTTGCACTTTGGTTGTTTCTGAGAGGTAAATTTCTTGAACTTGTTTGTTTCAAGAATTTTCCAACAAGGATGATACCAGTCCGGGTTCAAAGTTCCCTCTCATTTAAGAAGCCGCTTGGTTTCTTTGCTTTTAAACCTTTTCCATTTGGACCTATAAGGTGAAATCTGTGTGAGGTACATCCTGCCTGGGTGCAGCATGTATTGCCTACAGTGACTGGGCTGAAAAAATGCCTCATATTTTCCCACGAGGCTGGAGATTCTCTGCTTTGTTACATCCCTCTAAAGGCCTCCCCTAGTGGTCCATGCAAGAAAAAAAGGATCTGAAAGTCTCTTTGATTGATATCTCAATCTGTCTTTTGATTTCTCCCTCTGCATGCTTCACCTAAATTCTGTCTGATAATTTGCTTTTAAAAGTAATGGATAAGCTTCTGAACCATCAATCTCCTCCTTTAACCACAACTTCTTTCAGTGTGTTAATGACTGAGAAGCTACATTTTCATTTAATGTGATTTTGCAAAGAAACCTTTAGATAATAATAGTCAGCTCTAATATTCTGACATCGCTGAAGAGATTTATTAGAAGAATAAATCAAAAGAAATTCTCCTGCTGCTGCCTGCACAAAACAGGCAGAAGGATGGGGCAGAGAGTCCAACACTGTGATGCTAGACAACAGCAACTACCATAAGCTGAAAAGGGCATAAAAATGGTAGTTTAAGCTGGGCTCTTCTGAAGCTTAGAGATGTCAGGAAGAATGAGGAGAAACCACTGCCTTCACCTCTCCCTATGATTTTTATTCCTTACTGGCTAACCTTTTCATGCTCAGGAAAATGAGAATAAATTAAATTGTAGAAAGTGCAGCAAGCTATTTTTGTCTGAATGCAGGAGAGTCTACTCACATTGGTGGTGGATTTAGGTCTTCAAGCTAATTCTTCTACTTCTTTGTTTGCAAGAACATGTGCAATGATGCTGGTCCAGTATTCCCCTAGTAATATTATGAGTCTGTACCTGTGCCATGAGTAGCCATGATTCAGTGTATCTGAATCCTTCCTCACTAGGTGTCTATGCTACCATACTATGGAGATGAAATAGTGAGGGGGAGAAAAACAGTCACAAATAAATTTTGAAATAATTTCTGAATTGGGGAAGCAAACATTACCATGAGCATTTTGATTTGAGAGATGTTCTGCGTTGGAAGTTGTCTCTCCTCCTTGGATAAATGTAACTAATGATTTCAAAAATTGTTATTCTGCTCCAGGAGCAAGAACTTTGTCCTCTTACTGTGTTTTCTGCCCTCTTTGTCTTTATGCAAATAACTTACATACTTGTCCTGGCTTTGACAGAAGCTCTTCCAAGAACTTGGAGATTTCACTTAACCATTCTCAGTCTTTCCTTTAAGAAGGCAATAATGCTTGCAGGAGCCACAGAGGGTTATGGTGACCTGGCTGACATCTAAAATTGCAAATGTTCCTCTGTAGGCCAAACAAAACCAGACAGAAAGTAATGATTTCAGATTTCTCTTCCTCTTCTTCTGCTATTTATCCAAGGAAAGGTAAACAAAAAAGTAATGTTTTGTATTTCCTTCACATTACAAATCCAATAGAATATTTAAATTTTATTGCTTTGCATGCTGATTTAGTGTTTTGTGTTTTTTTTTTAAAACATGGCTGATTGTCAAACTCTTTAATGATTACTCACATCACTCTCATTGTGCAGGTAAACAATGGCTCTACCTTTGCAGTGCAGATAATGCTGTGCAGCTGATGAGGCTCCAGAGCCATTAGTAACTTGACTTTCCTGTCTGATTCATACTTAGGAATCTAATAATAAATAATCACATGTGTAAGAGTCAATAGAGAAATAATGTAACACACTGCTTTTAGTACCCTAATTCAGCAGAACAAACCATGACAAGCATTTCAGTAATTCACTATAGTAAGTGCTCTCAGCAGCTTCTGTATTTCAGCTGTTTGATTCTCCAGCATGAAGATAATTATCTTGGTAATTAGTTATATTGTTATTTAATAGTCCCCAGACAATATTCTATTTTTTGAGGGAACAGGCCTTTCCTTCCCTGTCTTCCTCTCCTATTACAAAAAATGTTTATCCATGAATTTTTCCCTTTGCCAAACTTTTTTTTTTTAATTTTTCTTCTGTTTACTACTTTCTTCAAAAAAAATTCCAGTTATTGGAAGACAGCTTCTGCTCAACAGCAGCAGCAGCAGCAGCATTGATAGAGCCAAAGGAGACTCCCTCTTCTCATGACTCTCTGAAAAAGACACAGGAGCTTCTGCACAGTAGAGACTGTAAGATTGAAACCACACAGCAATACTCCAAGACCTGTGTGTCTCCTCACTTGGGCTTCTAAAGAAATGCACGGGGTGAAAATGTTGATGAGATGGACACAGGTTTTTTACTGGGGAAAACCATGAGCCTCAGTATCCTTGTCACAGTTGCAAGACTTCAGGTAGGGAGTTTTTAACTGTGACAGCTGTGACATAGAACAGCCAGAGGGAAGAAACCAGGATAAGGAAGAACAAAATACCTCTACCTCCTGGGAGGACTTAAGCTTAGGTTGCTTAAACAAGAGACTCATCTCCCAAAAGTTTCTGGAGTGACAAATGTCTAAGGCCTGCAGAATGTCAGGTCAAGTCATGATCTGGGGAGGGGAAGGGCTGAAGCTGTTGATGGAGCATGTGGAGAATCCCTCTTGAAGGTGAAGGGGTGGCAACACCTAATGAAAAGACATAAGGTCAGGGGGAAAAAAGGCTGGAGGCTTTCAATTTCAGTGTAGGTGACTCTGACCTCAATAAAAAGACACTTCCCTCAGCATCACCCTCACTCACAATTTCAATTCCTCCTCTTTAAGAGAAACAGACTGTCATCTCCCTTTTTTTTTCTGTTTCACATCACTCCCTCTGTGATATTATTTCTTACAGCCTTAGCAGGAAACAGTCTGTTTGCATGTACCTTCTAATAAACAACATAGCAATAAGATTATTTAGTGCCACAAAATTTTGTGCTTTCTGGGTAGTGGCCTTGTTGCAATTGTCCTTTTAAACAACTCCTGTTCTAAGAAGCCAGGCTTTTCTCTAACTTTTTGACTGCACCGAAGATGGCCATTTAAATTTTTTAAAAAATCACTTAGTGACTCAAACTCCACAAAGTACCATTCCTACTTCTCACCAGCTGGTGGTCCATATGCCACTGCTGCATCTCTACTCTTGTAAATATGAGTTTGAAATCATGCTCACAGATCAGACTTTTGGTGTTTAATGTGGCAATATGTTAAAATGTCAAATGATGCAGAGTGAATCGGGGGGGCAGGGGGCTGAAAAAATGCTGACATTTTTCTGCACTCATAAAACTTTCCTTGTAAGGGGCTTCCAGTGGTCTGCAGACATCAGAAATTTTTTGGAAAGGTGACAGGGTCAGCACAGGCCTGAGATTTGGGATACACAGCATCTTGAAAGAGGCATCTGTGAGAAACAGAGGCTTTCAGCTTCTCAATGTTGTCTACCAACATGTTTAAATTCCAAATTAGGAACAAAAAAACCACCACAGCCTGGCACCTTGCCCATGAAAGATTGCTAGCTTCTAGCTGAAACTCTTCATTACTCTAGAAAGGGTGGTAAGTGTTCCCCCATGGAGATGGAAGTTTTGAGAAAAAAAAAAGGAGGGGAAAAAAAGATGACAAATGTTTGTACCTTAACAGTGCTTCTGAGAGAGTCCTAACGGCCACTACTCTAACCTGTGTCTGTGGAGTAACACTGTTGGTTCCTTCAAAGTTTTAGACCTCAGTCCATGTTTTCAACTCAGCAATTGCAACATCACCTTCAACACCTGCGTTTCTAGCAGATGTACAGTCTCTGGCCTGTTATAATTCCCTTTCCATTGCATAATTGCCCTTAATTTCAGCAATCAGGGCATGACTTCGCAAGCCAATGCCCTAATTTCTTCTGCTGTAGAAAGCAGAGTAAGGATAGAGATGTGACTAATAGCTTCCTTAAAAAAAGCTTTGTTTAGTAAAGGGATGGCAGTTTTTGTTGATTTTACTGATTCTCCTGTTAATTAGAATGCCTTCTGCCATCGTGAAAGCTTCAGTTAACTAGCCTCTTGTTCACTGGCTCATAACACAGATACAAGGAAACAAGTTCTAAGAGAATGTAGCAGACTTTGAGTAGTTTAGTAGTTTTGTGCCATAAATGTATGCTTGAGGCTGTACACCAGCTATGGCTCCAATTAATGCAGACTTGTATCAGGCAATGTTCTAGATATGAGTGACAGGATATCAGATGAGGGCTTTGTTCTTCACATGGATGTAAAACAGTATAAATAACATTGCCTTTTAGATAAAAGAATTTGTTGCTTTCTCCAGTCTTTGATTCCATTAATTCCTCCGCAAAACTGAAGTTAACACTTTTCAGCTTCTGTGTGGTCTGTGCACACCAATACACAATGTAACTAATCTATACATAATGAGGTAGACAACACTCAAAAAGGAGTTGTAGTTCTGGGAAAAATTGGAGTCCTCCACGGATGCAGTAATGGATTCATTCAGTTACTTAGAATTCAGCATGCAACCATATCTACGCCTATTTATACCTTGAGATGCCTTCCCAATGTTGTGTATATAGAGATGATGAATAAGGAGCTGGGATGATCTAGAAACCCAGGCTGGCAATTTAATCGTAACTGTCTGCACTGCATGCCATGAAAATTACCAGTTCAGTGCTGTAGGAAACTGAAGATGAAAATCCTGATAAATTTTGTTTTTACTGTGCAGTGGGAATTGAAGAGCTCTTCAGGGGATGGAGATGAGAATGCAAAATCATAGTAGAGTAGTCCAGTTAGACTATGTTATCAGAAAAGTATTCATTAGTATTTTACTATCAAAACCATAAACAAAACCTTCCACCTTTCTTGAATAAAAGTAACACATAGCTGTTGATATTTACTTGCTACGTGTTTCTGCATTATAATAAAAGGATTCTGCATTGGACAGTGGGGAAGTTTTCACTGCACTAAAAAATGGAAATGCTTGTAGATGAGAACAAATGTTTTTTAAATCCAAGTATACTGAGCAAAAGTGGCCAGGTTAGCAGTGTTTCTTTCAAATGGCTCCAAATGCACTGTGTGCTGGAATTAGTGTGACATCTTTCTCAGAGGTTTTTTTGCTTTCAGATTTAGGTGATATACAGCTCCTGCTTTGCAAAGGAAAACTCTCCAGAAACTCACACTATGTGAAACTCATCATTTCCAGTAACAGAAACTACTTAGGAAAGCAAGTTAAAGTCTACATTTGCTGTAAAAATCTGAATCAGCAGCTTTGTCAGGGTGGAGGAAAAAAGTAACATTTCTGTTATCTGAAATTGCCTGCTATCTCCATCATATACAGTGGACATGACATCTTCACTCCTCTAAACTGGGATTTGTTAGCAGACTACCTATATAGAACTGTAATTTCTTATATCTTTAATTTCTCAGAATAAAATGACATGACTTTCAGGTTGTGATTTCTCTTGAAGATTGGAAATGAGGGAAAGAACAGGAGGGAAGTTGCTCAGTTAACAAACACTATAGGTCAGCTAAATTTGTCCCAAAGAAATTCATGTCAGTTTTCTCTACCTATGACTCATTTTTTTCCCTCTCCTGCCCACATGGTCTGTTGCCAGAGCTGCCTTTTGAGTTATACAAAGGACTAATTAGCCTTCCTCACTAAGAATTCTGAATTTGGTCCTTCCTTTACATGAGACTGGGGAGGACTGCATACCTCCAAGAGCCTTCCTGTTTTTGGTTCCTCTGGTAGTGAAATAATTAAACAGAGAATTTTGATATATAGACAAGACACAAACTGATATATCTTCTGAACAAATAAAAGAAGACTGAAGAAACATAAAAACATGCTTCAGGAGACTTCAAAAAGGCAATATTTTATCAAGAAATCTCTGGCACCCACAATAGCAGTTCCTGCTGCAGGGGGAAAGGGAACACTTTGGCTTCCACAAGTGGGAAAATAAAAGCCAAGTGAACAATGGGACTATCTATCAGCCCTCTTTATACACCACGCTTGCTAGGTATCTAAGAACTCCACAGCAAATGCTAATTAACTAGGTTATCCTAGACTCCATTTCAAAGCATGGGCTGAAAAATCTCCTCCTCTCACATCCATGGCACATGGTGATGTTGCTACAGTAAGGACAGGTGTATGCCAGGAAGAGTTTACTCTTCCTAAACACTTATGAGGAGTCACAAATCAAGTGGAACTGCTAAGGCTGAGACTTGGCACTGTCAGGCTGATGATGTGGGCTGAGAAATAAGGCACTTCCTTACCTGGTCTGCTTGGCACTGTGTTTACAAGGCTGTAAGAAGATGTCAGAATGGGGATATTAAGGCAAATTGCTGTTGAGACTTGGACAAAAATAAGCCAAGTCAAGAGCCTGTCTATGAATTCAGCACTGGAAAGGGTAGGACTGAAGGTCTATTTGGACCCGTTCTGTTTCTTTTCACTAGTACAATCAAATTTTTGATGTTTCGAGCTATGGTATTGTTTTTGAAGTAAATTACTTAAAGGGAGTTTTCACTCTGTCATTCACCACTCTACCTGCATTGCTTTGGGATAATTTGCTGGGTTTCTCATTTTGAACTCATTTTTGACTCACTTCATCTTTCCCTCTTTGTCAGCATCTCATCAGTCTAAATCTGAATGCAAATACAAATAAAAACATCATGGCTACTCATAAGCTGAGAGACAAATCTAAATTTACAATTTATTCTGAACTGTTATAATGCTATAAATTGTTTGTATGCAGACTAAAACTTTACTTCTCTATAGAATGCAACACTTTCTCTGTCATGAAGAATGTGCCTCTGTCTGTAAATGTACTTTGTTACTAGTTCCCTGCCGAGCTGTTAAGAATATTAGGTAGAGCTGTGAAACATTTATTTTTCTGACACACATGGATCTGCATTGAGACTTGAAATATATTTAGTACATGTGAGTCTGGGCTGTTTCTGTTTAACATCCTGGAAATACTACTTCCTTGTTACAGAATGAAAGTAGGAGTCATTTCAAGGGAAAATAATATCTGAAAGAGCAAGAGGCCCAGGAATTACAAACTCAGTTAAATATGTGTGTGCAAAGTCATTTGCCATGCGTTTAGTACTTCTTAAATGTCATTCCAAGCACCTATATCTGTAGGATTTCTTGGCAGTAGGACCAATTACAGAGATACATAGACAACCTCTTTTTTTCTGTGTAGACTGCTCTGTACAGCCAAAGCATTGAACACTCTTAATTTGTGCAGTACTTTGAGTAAGCCAGCAACCCTGACTTCTACAGCAGCACGAAGATTTAACAATTTTAAACAGAAATGCGCAGAATAGAAGAGTGCTGATTGCTTATCTCTTCAATTTGTCTACTGAAAGAATGTGCTCTTGGGGGATGGTGAGGGAAAAAAGATTAAGTTGCTATTCATTGCTGGGAATTCCAGTATAGTTCTTGGAAGGTCTTAAAATAGAGCTCCTTAAACTGATCCTCTTGTCTAAGCAGCAGTTACAGCTCACAGAAACATAAAATGAGCTCATTTGTTTGACCTGATTTATAGGGAAACTTCTAAGTTAAGGTCCTTTGCTCTGACTTGGATACAAAACTTGGTCTTGCTGGACAATGGGCAGCATCTTGGAGCTGTGGAATTGTGAGAGCTTTTTTTGAACATGAGGGTCTTTGTAGCCTGAAGATGGCTTCCAAGAAAAGTTTGAAGCTCCTCTTTCCTTCTGGGACACCCTGCTCCTACTTCTCCTCCTTCTTTTAAAGACTGTCAAAATGAAGGTGAGGTGGTCAAAATTTGCATTTTACTCTGAGTAGCTGAAATGGCGTTTGTGGAGTCATAATCTCCTGGTAAGACCAGGAAGTCAGTTAGCTCCTATCTTGCCACAATATTTCTCTTAAAACCCCGGATGCAAGTCTGTTGCACAAGGTGTGTACATGTTCTCTCACACACAGTTTCTCAGTTGTAGTTTTACTGAAATTGTCACAGCTTGACAAGCTGAGGGTGAACACTAGTTTCTCAATGCATTTCAGAGTTTTACAACTGCATATGTGAAGAAATATAGGACATGGAGGCCCTTTTCATGTCAATATAAGCAGAAATACAAACCAACAGTGATTGTGCACTGTTCAGTGTGGTGAATCTTGTTACTCCTGGAAGAACTGAGTAACAGGAGTTCTACAGTTCACATAGACAGTAGGGTTGTTGCATACAGAATCACAGAATCACAGAATGACCCAGGTTGGAAGGGACCTCAAGGATCATGTAGCTCCAACCCCCCTGCCTAGCAGGGCCATCAAACAAACACATTTACTAGATCAGGTTGCCCAGGGCCCCGTCCAGCCTTTGCCTTGAACACCTCCAAGGACGGGGCATCCACAACCTCCCTCGGCAGCCTGTTCCAGGACCTAACCACTCTCCCAGTAAAGAACTTCCCCCTAACATCCAACCTAAATCTTCCCTCCTTCAAATTGGATCCATTTCCCCTAGTCCTGCTATTGTCAGCCCTTTCAAAGAGTTTACTCTCTTCCTGGGTATTGAAAGGCTGCAATGAGGTCACCCCGCAGCCTTCTCTTCTCCAGGCTGAACAAGCCCAACTCCCTCAGCCTGTCCTCATAGGGGAGGTGCTCCAGCCCCCTGATCATCCTCGTGGCCCTCCTCTGGACCCTTTCCAAAATCTCTATGTCTTTTTTGTACTGAGGGCTCCACACCTGGACACAGTACTCCAGATGGGGCCTCACAAGAGCCGAGTAGAGTGGGACAATCACCTCCCTATCCCTGCTGACCACCCCTCGCCTGATGGAGCCCAGGATCCCATTTGCTTTCCGAGCTGCGAGAGCGCACTGCTGGCTCATGTTAAGTCTCTCGTCCATCAGGACCCCCAGGTCCTTCTCTGCCGAGCTGCTCTCAAGGACCACTCCTCCCAGCCTGTACAGGTGCCTGGGGTTCTTCCGGCCCAAGTGCATAACCTTGCACTTTGCTGCATTGAACCTCATTAGGTTCACCTGAGCCCAGCTTTCCAGTCTGTCGAGGTCCCTCTGAATGGCATCCCTTCCTTCCACCCTATCAACCGCACCACTCAGCTTGGTGTCATCAGCAAACTTGCTGAGGGTGCACTCAATTCCCTCGTTGATGTCATTAATAAAGATGTTAAAGAGCACCGGTCCCAAGACAGACCCTTGGGGGACACCGCTCATTACCGGCCTCCAGCTGGACTTAGAGCCATTGACCACCACCCTCTGTCTGCGACCTTTCAACCAATTGCTTATCCATCTAGTTGTCCACCCATCAAATCCACTTCCCTCCAATTTGGAGATAAGGATGTGGTGGGGGACCATGTCAAAGGACTTGCTCAGGTCCAGGTAAATGACATCAGTCGCCTCCCCTTCGTCCACCATCGCAGTCACTCCATCATAGAAGGCCACAAGATAAGCATGACCTTCCTCTGGTGAAGCCGTGCTGGCTGCATACCTCAGAGAAATCCAACAAGAAGTTACATATATTTAAGATCCTGCTATCCTGATTGAAGAATCTGTAAATTATACAACCCTCATATTCATGAAGTCCAAAAAGCTTGATTATGGCTCCCTATCTACTGCCTACTTATCAGCACACTGTACTTCATGATAAACTGGGTCTAGGTCATCATTAAAACATTAAGACAATTCAAACCTCTTCATTTTTTTTAATGGGAAAAGCTTGATAGTTCTGATACATTTCCGATACCTTTGATTTTTAAAGGAAATTGACTCAAGTGTGGTTAGATAGAGTTTTTAGTTGAATGCATTCCAAAGACACTTGTGTGTAAATCAGGAGGTGATTGGTAAATCAAATTGCCTAAGCCATGCCAGTAGCAGCAGAGCTGGCAATTACAAAAGCCTGTAATAAAGTGATGCAGACACAAGTTATCTCCTTCCTCTCCTCAGTCTGTGCACTCCAGGAGCAGCAAGCGTTCAAATTGTACTTGGTTTCACCACACAGAACATTCAAGTGTGGCTCGCAAACTATACTGGCCTTGAACCATCTGCAGTTTGCAGCTTGGAACCTCTTAAGCTCTTCAGCTTATAAGATTGTTTTGTTAATACTGTCATTGTCACTGTTTGCTTTGTAAGTTGCTGCTTTTACCCTTCAGCACACATCCTTTGATAGCTTTGGTCAGAGCTCTTACGTAAACCCAAGTGTAGTTGCTGTCAGCAGTAGAGGGGAAGCAGGCAGCATCTGATTTTCCCACCTTTGAATTTTCAGACCATCAACCATCACTGCATTTTTGAAAGTGGGGTGAGAGGGGAAGGGGATTGGTGGTGAAAAACATCCAACAGAAACCAAACAAAAATCCCCACTGGTTCTGGAAGTTCTTTTCCCTGTGCTACAAGGTTTTTGAGCTAATCATAAACGCTATAAGAAATAGACCTTAATTTTCCTAAATATTTGTTCAAAATGCCCCCTCCTGTTTTTTCTACCTGAGCAGCAGTATTGCTCATTGATGCACTTAGCTTTGCAAGAAAGGGGTAGGCAGAGCATTATCTCCAAAACCTGGTATCTCCTAAGTCCAGCCTCTTCCCCATGACTCACTGCATATCCCAGTTGATGGCATGGCTCATCTCCTCCTACCTACCTCCTTGGTCTCTTTAGATGTTTGCTCAGCTCCCACTTGTCCCTGCGAGCCACTTTCCATAGTTATACCTGGTTTCATTCAAAGGGAATCTATCTTGCCCTCTGTTTCTGACACATTTCTCGTTTGCTGGACCCTTTTACTCCTTTTGGTATTTACCTAGAGCTAAAAGATTTTTTAACACCACACTTGTTACTCCAAGTATCTGGAGATTATTACTTCCATACCACTATCACTGCAAATGATCACTGATCATTGTTCCAAGCAGCAGACAGCAGTTTGGGTATGAGGTGGTAGGATAGCATAACATTAATTCCCCTGCCTCAGCTAAGTTGTGCTAATTAGGTGGGATGCACTCCAGTATAACCTACACGAGCATACTGTGCCCCTGTCAGCATTAATAAAATTCCCAGAAGTGTGAATGTAGGTAGATCAGTGTGGTTCTGCACCCCAAACAATCCCAGTTTCAAGGCTCTAATTGCTCTGGGGGCTGTGATTATTTCCTTTTGTGTCCGTTACTCCTGTTGCTATGGCTCACAACCACTTGAGGCTGCCTGCAGTCCCTCGGGGGTGAGGGGAGAGACGTGTGATTGAGCTGTACTGCAGCCACACCTTGGATGGCAGTGAACAAACCAGATGTGCTGAAAATGGCACTGCGAGGGATGCCACTGCTGCTGGGACTGCCTGAGAGATGAAAAAGCAGAGTAAAACAAACAGATGCAAAGCAGAGGAAAACAAAAACCTGCTTTATCTGTTTGAATATAAGTTGGCAGCTCTCTTTTAATTTTCCTTTTTTCCCTCTCTCTTTTCAAACAGATGAAGCATTCACCCAGCAAGTAGATGAACAGTCCAGAAAGTAGGTGGCTTTTCTAACACAGCCTCTAATGACCCCAAACTCGTGGCCCTTTCACACCAACATATTCCTTATTGCTTCTGAGTTTGCTCTCTGCCGTCTCTTTGCCTTCCTTCTCGGCTGTTTTATGAAGCTGCAGCATCAGCTGAAGCCTGAACACACTGTTGAGCAGATGCTGCAGCTACTGCTTGCACGGCGCTGCTGCTGTCCTGTGGCATCATGCCTCTCTGCAAAGCACTGGTTCCCACCACAGCAGCTGTGGTGGGTGTGAAAACAAGACCTAAGGTAATGTAAACCACTTTTGTTGGTCAACATTCTGGGAAGGGGGGATACGCTCTCCCGGTGTTCAAGCAACTGCGTTAAAATTAATGTAGATACAGGCTGAGAGAAGGAACAAAAGGGCAAGGTGGGGATGTCAGGAAATTGCAGTGTGTTCATTAGCATATGAAGAGGGCTATATTTATACCTAGAGCAAAGAAGGCAGCATGAACTAGTGGCCATTCAGGAAGGTATTCACATTTCACTAAGCTTTTTCCTAACACTGCACGTGTCTCTGACATTGCTCTTGAAGAGCCTCCTGTTCCTTCCTTAACACAGATGAACTCAAACATGCTTGAGAAAAAGTCCCGATCTGAAAATTCAATTCAACTTGGATCGAGCTACTGACTTACTACCAGCTGTGTGTGCAAAACAAATAATTCACTTTCATGTAAAATGATAAGGGCTGAAAAAAGGACTTCAATGAAAATGTTGCCTCACAGTTTTCTTGAGACTTGGATCACTTATATCAGAGACCCGCAGATGATTAGCAATGTGCCACTACTGATGCTACCAAAATAATGTAATCCTCAATAGGGGAGTACCGTGGTTACATTGCAAATTTAGAAAGTCATCCTCCTTGCAGGCACTCATTATGTTAGCCTGGCAGTTGGTGGTGTTGATGTGTCCTGTTTTACATACTTTCAGAAGCATAGCTCAGTCTATTGTGGATCTTGAAAGCTTAGAACTAAAAATATTGATTTATAGAGTTTCTGAATTGTCACTGAAATTTTAGGAGAGTACTTAATAAAAGAAAAAGCTTTTATTGAACAGTATCTGTCACCTCAACTGGCCTTTCCTGTGGAGTGAGATATACTTCAGTGTAAAAAGCACTGAGAAGCTGGTCAATATTTGTGTACAAAAATATAACTGATGGTGTCTCATGCCCAAACTTACAAAATTTTCACATACAGGTTGGATTTTGTAACATGTATTTCAAACAGGATGAAATGGAAGCAAAGGAAAAACTACCAGGAGTTTGTACAGGACCTGGGGTGGAACTGGTCTTGTTTTCTTTGCACATCTAGCCATGCTATAGATTCAATCTGACTTAATGGAGCAGTTTCTAGAGTACTGGTATGAAATTTTGTGCACCATCTACTACGGATCTCCAAAGCCTTAGACTTGGAAAATATGCCCTTCTCTTGTGAACCAAACATGGCAAAGCATCAAAATAAGATAGTACAGGTATATTTAAAATTTACTTCAGTAAGATTTTCAGTCCTTGTTTATAGACAGGAAAAAGCAGCAGGTCCAAAAAACTGTATTTAAAAGGCTGCAGTCAGAAGTAATTAATGTTTAAAGTAACTTTATAACCATACACAGCCAACCTACATTAGCACAGATCCTCAAGAGGTTTGTGATTAGCAGTCCGGCTTACTTCCTGCCTAATATATTGGTACCTTGAGATGTTATAAACACTATGTACTGCTAAGAATTGTTCACAGTGTGAAGGCTTCACTGCGTAACTGGTTCTTCTAGTTCAAGTTCCAGCACAAAATAGCATGTTTCCATGTCTTGAGGAAGTCATCCCCGTGTCAGGCTGAATACTGATAACCTCCCACTTCAACTTCCTACTGTTCCTTCCACCTCTGACTCTGTCAAGGAAAGCCCCTGCCGCAAAGGACAGGATGTGACTTTGCAGGTTATGGTGGCTCCTTGTCCTGTGAGGGGCATTATTACTGCTTTAGATGAGATGAACTGCTTGCCTCCAGCAAGATTCTAAGTGAATGCAACAGCAAAAGGTGTATTAGTTCTCTGCACCATTACTTGTGCTATCCTTTCTCAGAGCATTTGGAGCTGATTAAAGCATGGGATACCAAGGGATCAATTTTCCAGGCTCCTTCATTTGCTCCTCTGTCTGAATGGCCTTGGCCACCCCATTCCTTGGGTATGCTCCAAGTGAGCTGGGCTGGAAAGGGTACAAAGGTCAACCAAAGGATTCCAGAGCTGCCATTTAAAAATGTTTCACCCCGTGGGCTCCCCAGGATTGTTGCTGTGGAGCTCCTCTAAAAAGTGTGATTCTCTGCAGATATTCTTTGTATTTCTGAGGCTTTCTTAGCTTGAAGTGCACTGTGGAATGCTACCATGGATTCCTCTAACCCTGAAAGGTCTCAGCCTGGTTACCCTGTGGGTAATCACCTTGCTTCTCTTCTGTTATTTCAACAAGGCTTTTATTTGTTTCCTTTCTTCTAATTTCAGAACCCTTCTCCTCCCTCTTTTCCAGAAGACTTGTACTTTCTGTGCATCCAGGCTCCACAGTCGGCATGGGCTCATTCTCTAGTTCTTGGGCCAGCACCCTCCCAGCATGTCCTCAGCAGGTTGTCAAAAAGGAGCTGGGCACAGGGGATAGGGCAGAAAAGAAATAAAGTATCATGTGGGAATGGCTTCCCCTGTGAGATGTTGCACTTGTTTCTACAGGTAGCGTAAAATACCAATCTCCTCCTCACCAGTAATTTCGCCTTTTGTTTCTTTACACCTTTCCCTGGCTTCAGGTAATCTCTTTTCATGGCCCCTCTGAAGCCACAGTGCTTAACAGAAAAAGTAATCTGATTTTTACCTGGTTGCCAAACTTTGGATAGGTCAGGACTTTGAGTTTTTAAACTAGTAACTCCAGAACTGATTACTGTTTCCTCAAACTGCTGAGCATTCTGTCAGTTTATATACAAGACAACAACTATAGACAAGGAGCCTGGAAAATTTTAGGATGGAACTTCAGCTCCAGGTCCTGCCAGTGCTCCCTCAGACCAGAGTGCACAGGGACCCCTTGCACTGGCCTTGTACTTGCATGGATCATGGTAGGGGATGAACATCCATGAGAAGCAGCTTTTATACAAAAGAATCATAGGCAGAAAACTTAATTAACAAAATCCTGACACGGCCTGACCCTTCTCTCGTTGGAGTTGACAGCTGAACTCCCACTGCCTTCAAAAGGGCACTATGGGCTTTTCCATACAGACAGTGCTCAGGGAGCTCTGAGGGAAGGGTTCCTGAGTGCCCGGCAGCTGCAAAACTAGGGTGCTAGGAAAATGGAGTTTTATGGTTGTTTACTGTTGTCACAACAAATTCCTTCCCTTTCAGTACATTCCTGAGCTCATTCTCCTCAGCTCTGCAGCCTATTATTGCAAATGTAGCAGGAGCCTGACCACTAAAAGCAGAGGCCAAGGCATGCTCAGGGAAGTATTTACAAGTATTACATTGTATTTGTGTACATATGCTTATTCAGCAAATGTATAAAATGTAGATATTTGCTTGCATCTTCTGACAGACTTATTCATGACTGAAGTGTGCATATACCATAGTTTGTCTTTGGAATTTTTACTAAATGCAAGACTGCATACTGAGGTGCTTTCTCAGTTGTTACTCAGGAAAAACTCACAGCTTTGACATTATAGTACTTATTTGCATGCAAAACCATAATACATCACACAGCAATTCTCTTTCCACTTAAAAAACATGCAACTTTCATTGTCACAAGACATCACAAAAAATGAACAACTGAAGTACTTCATAAAGAAATTCTATTGGAAACCTTTTTAGGTGCATTTTCAAGTCCACTGTAAGAGATATAACCTCTTTCTTCTTAAATAAAAAACATTTTGTTTCCATCCCAGAATTCATTAAAGACACAGCCGAATCTCTGTTCTTATACATTTGCCACTTCTTCCCCAGTTATTTCCAGAATTTTAGAACTTTTCTACATTTCTAAGAACTCAGGATAGCCATTCCAAACTCCAAAAAGTTATGCTTGGACAATAGTTGTCACCAGGCTCAGAGAAAAAATTTGAGTTCATCCAATAAAATCAAGTAAGAGCGTGGCTAATATTTTGGGTTGTTAAAATCCATGAAGTATGTAAAAGGTAGTGAAAAGTTCAGCTTTTAGCTTTCACTTTGATAATACCTGGGGATTTTGTTAATAGAAAGAATTTGATAATTTCTTTTAATTTTTTTTTAAAAGGGCAAGAATGCTTTCTTCATTCCTTATTCTTTCTTAATAACATACAGAAAAGAAATATCCCCCATAGCAGACTTGCACTCTGACACAAGATAGAAAACTTGTGATTATAAAAGCCACCTGCTTTTATTTAAAGCAGAGAGATGTGCTGAGAAACTGGTACAGGATGACAACATTTTAAACACAGAGTAGACGAGATTTATCTGGCGGGTGTACAATAGAAAACAAAAATTGAACACCAATGTTACAGCATCATATTGAAACAAACCACAGTAATTAGATGCTTTGAAGTCAAGCCTATATTTTCTTCAGCTTTTTCATGAATTATTGATCCACTTTCCTCATTAAATGGAATGGTAGGCTCTCGCAGTACATGGACAACATTTATATAATCAAATATCCCCTTCATTTGACAATAGAACGTGTTTGTGTGTCAAATATCCTTTCTGAATTGATATCCCTGCAAAACTGATTTACTGGAATAACCACATTCCTTTTCTTTTGTCTCTGAAACACAGCTTCCCTCACATCATCATGCAATATGCTATTTTACACTGATTGTCTTAAGCAAAATATTTTCCAAGAGCCTGTATCATCCATTGTGCAACAGAACATTTCTTTCCCTAATGAGATGTAAATAAACTGTCTCACTTACCTTATTTTCTCCATCTCTGCCGCAGAGGCCTACAAGAAATCAAATAATAGGAGCAAGTGAATGAAAGAAAAAACATTCACTCCAAAGATTTATGCATAGTTAAGGCTATCCAAGTGCCTGCAAAGCCACGGCAAGCGAACCCCACATCTGCATTAGCTGAAAATCACATTGACAGATGTAGTGGGGAATAATGCAGCACGCTGCAGGAGCACTCTATACCCACGAGCCATGGGCTACAGAATGACTCAGTTGTAGCGCTGAGGCAGAAAAACTGGGAGGGAAAAAAAAAAGAGAAAAAAAAAAGAAAGAGAAGCAGGCAGCAGCAAGTAACAGGTTACTGTGCCTCCTGGGTTTGAGAGGAAAAGTTGAAATGCGGAGCTCCCCTCTGCGCGGTGGGCATGACAGCAGGGCTCTGCTGGCGGGGAAACGACGGTGACTTCATCACACGTGAGTTTTGAGTTCAATTCATCATCTTCCCCTCAGCCCGACAGATGGAAGGGTCACAAACTTGCCTCTTTAGTAGGAGTTTCAAGTAATCAAATTACTTTCCTCAAGTAATACACTGCCTTGACAATTAGCATCTCAATCCATGGAGCCTTTCATTAACCCTTTCATTGCTACTTACCCAGGCAGTAGCTGCAACTCCGGTAACTCCTCACTCCTGCTGCTGCAACAAGGCTCCCATTAACCCTTAGACAGCGACCAGGATCTCCTATAGCCCTGAATCTTTACATCCTGGCACAGCAGTAGGAGGTCATTTCATTAATCTGCCTGGTTTCTTTTTGCCTTGCAGATGCTGTAAATCTCTACATGTCTATATAATACGGAGACTCATTAATCTCTCTGGCACCACTTATACCAAAAGCATGGTCTTGTTAACCTTTTGAGTTCTTTTAATCATGATCTTGCATGTCTCTTTAATAGCTGCTTCCATTTCATTTTATCACCCTGCTGGCATGGAATCTCATCAGTCCTCCTGGTCCTGCTTTATTGCAACTAAGCAATGGGATCTCGGAGCAACCCTGCAATCGCCAGAGCCAGATAAATCCCAGCATCACAAGATCTCTTATTTATACTGAAGGAACCGTCCATTAATCATGAACACTTTAAACCTTCCTGATTAATGGCTAACAATCATATCTGAGTATGAAATAAATTAAAGATTAAAAACAGACAAATGTAAATTCATCAGTTAACCAGCAAGAAATTTGTCAAACTGCCTAATAAGACATCCCAAAATGACAAATGGTTGGTTCTTCACTGGGTCACTCATCTTCCCTTCTTCTCATTTACTTTTGGTTTGCCCATTAGGTAAGTCATCAGTCAAACCGGTGTTTGCATGATAATGCCTGATGATATATATGCATAAAGGATTTTAGGCATTCAGTAGAACTTGATACAGAGGAAGCCAGCTGCAGGAAAAGCCCTCCTCGGCTTCCCAGTAAGAGATATGATACTTACTTATGTGGTCCCTGCAGGTCTGTTGGAATGAGAGAGTTGCCCGTGGTAAACCCTGGATTTCCAGATTAAAAATCTGACCTAGGGGCCTGTAATAGCTTCTTCTAATTTATTTCTACCCCTTGAATCAATGGATATTCTGTACCACGCAGGAAAACTTTTAAACGTATTTTACCAGAAAACGGGAAATTATTGGCAGCCTCATGGCCTTGCCAGTTTAGTCTTCTGGAGACTCTCAAAAACTACCCTAATCATCACATTCCTGGACAGACAGACTGTAGTTTTCTCCAGAGCCACTCACTACAGCTTTGCCTTGAACTGTGGGAGTCACTCTGCCTTTATGGGTACATAGAATGTCTAATTTGAGTGTTTCTGTTATGTCAGTATCTATAGACATAAGAGGAAGCTGCCTTGCTTTGTCCGAGTGCTTTGAATGTAGCTGTACTCAAGGTGTGGGGATTGTTTAGTGTGATTAAGGTGCAGGATGGAGAAGAGCAGCTGTAGGCTGGTGGCTTTCTGGCTATACTCAACTGTGAATGCAGGTGAGTCATGGCCTGCCAATCCCAACAGGAAATTAGTAGGGAAAAGAGCACAGCAAATACCCAACAACAAAACAAACCACAAAATTAAAACAAGCTGCAATTATTTTCATTTGAACTGTTCACCTCCAATTTTTCCTTTTGTTTTGGTTTTTTTTTTTTTAAATAGTAATGCTTTTTTCTCCATTTTCTTAGAGTAGAAGCTACTTGTTCTGGGGAACTGGGAAAATTTTTCTTTGGATTGTGGGGGGATGTTGTCCTCTGTCTTTCCCAGGTTCCTATCTGATGTGAGAACAATGGGTTCAGCTTTCAGCTCAGTCCACCTTCAGAAGAATGTTCTGACCCAATTCAGAGTCCTTTCTGGGCTGTGGCCCTTCAAAGTTCCACTACTTCTTCTGATGGAGATACACTTTCAGTAAATGAATAGGAGCAGTCAAAAGGACTGGACCTCAGCTGTTTTTCAGGGCAATGTCCTAGCTTTAAGGGTAGAGTAAAATAAGCATATAGGAATTTGAGATGGTGAAAGCGAATAAAAGAAGATCTGTAGCAATATAGCTCTCATCTCAAGCAGTTTATTTTTTCTAATAACTGTGCTCCTTTAGAATATCATTTTTCTGTCTTCTTTTTTCTTCTCCTTCATCTCCCTTCTCTTCATCCTTACTTTTTATTTTTCCCCATTTCTTTTTTCAACCAAAAAGCCTTAGCAGCTCTAAATGGTTTTAGAAGTTCATGGTTTTCTGAATCAACTTTGTTTCCACAAGGTGACATTTTCAATAAGGTGAAATCGCTGTTTCCTGACCAGATCTGTGCCACTGATATAGCCTTTAGAAGTTGAGAGGCTATATTGTCTTCCCTCTGCTCTCTATGAAGGTTCCTTCCTGAAATATCCTATTGAATTAATTTTTAAATATATTCTAAACAGCTCTGAATTGACAACTTTTAGCTCCAGTCTTGTCCTATTAGTCTTGTAAGATGCTTTTTCAAGCAGAAAGAGTGAAGTAAATGTAGGAGGGAGAATGTCCTTTATGGTATGTCATTTATAAGTTCTACTTGCTAGTGAGTTGTAATTATCAGTAATTATCTTTAATTACAAAAATATCAGATGTGATTTAAATGCCTTCTTTCCCCCCTAGCAATATCAATGTAGTACCACTAAAGAATTAATTTAATCAGCCTAAAAGTAACAAATTTTTATTGTAAGAAAAAGTTTGGTTTAGGTACTTCCACATTCTACATCTCTATATGCTGTCCCAGTCTTCTGCTTAAAATAATCAGGCTGATTTGAGACTGATTTTCCTTTCTGTTGGACCAATGTTGGTAGAAATTTGACTTGTTTCCAGGTATTTCAAGAAAGTAAGTGTAAACCAGTACAACTGACAAGACTCTCCTTTCCTGGAGAGCATTTGAAAATCCATTTTGCAGCAGGTATTCAAAAGGCAAATGAATTGTCTTTCTTAAAAAAATCTCTCACCATCTTTTCTGGATTGAAAATTGATATTCTTGGAGAAAAAAATAATTTGCTGTCTTGAATGAAAGCAGGGATGATGTTAATCAGAACTTCAGGAAATTTTACTGTGGCATTTTTTCCCTTTAGAATACAGTTACTGTTTCAGATAGCAGGAAAAGTTCTCTGTTGTTTTCAAGTCAGCAGAGCAAATAAAAAATTTTGTGATCCTCTATTGTTTATCTCCCTGTTTGATTAATGAGTCCACCAACCTCAAGACAATGTCAGAACATCCTGAGTCATAGACATACATAAAAATTAATATAATGATAAAATTATTTGATTTTTTTTTGCTATATCATCACTGTCTGTACTGTTGGTTATTGAATACAAACCTTTTTTAACAAAATAGAAACTCGTGTTTTTAGTATATCCATTATTCTATTCAATACACCTTGTGACCACATTGGTAAAATACTGTTTGTGGTTTATTTTTTTATTACATTATCATTTTCTGAAAGACAAGCAATCATGAGATTTCAGGTCTGCCAGATGTCTAATGTAATTTCCTTTCTCTAAGACCCTGAGGTTGATTTTCATCCTTCTTCTTCTTCCCACTATATGTGTGAAAAAAAAGAGAAAAGGAGGAATATCCTGGAGAAGACAGCTTTTAATTTTTTTTATTTCTTTACTTGGATTGAGACATTTCATTTTAGGAGACCCAAAGTCTGGGCCAGGGCTTGCTGGTCTTCCCATTGAGTTCAGTAGAG
The DNA here is from genome assembly GCA_013400935.1 of Turnix velox. Classification (NCBI taxonomy): domain Eukaryota; kingdom Metazoa; phylum Chordata; class Aves; order Charadriiformes; family Turnicidae; genus Turnix; species Turnix velox. Next base: position 178,113 of record VZTY01009990.1, read on the forward strand.
TTTGGATTGGCACATTGGTAGGTTGCTAACAAATGCAAAGTAGCAGGGAATTATTGCTGCTCATTTAATTTGATTTATTACTCTGACTCTTTTAGTGCTGTGGGAGTTGCTTTTGTTTCTGTGGTGAGGACAGCTGTAAATTAGAGTTTACTCCCAACTAGTGTCATGTGGACTTCTAGCATATTTGTAACCTTCCACGTGTTTTCATTCACAGCTGTCTCTTCAGCAGTTCTGTTGTACTCACAATTCTAATAAAGTTTTATTACTAGAATTTTTTTTTCCTATAGAGTACAGGACTAAAAGACTTGATATAATAAAATTGACAGACAACATAACTTGAAAGAGGCAATCTTTAATTAGAATCTTAAAAATTTTTTAGAGATTTCTTTGTAGAGGCTTTAAAGTACAACTCAAGTGATGCCTGAAGAAAGACTAAAATTCAATCTATGGGACCTTAGTAGAGCTAGAAGAAGGGTCAAGCTGCAATTGATTTGTCTTTATGTACTGAAAACATCTAATTGTGGAACAGCATGCCCTGAGAGGTGCTGGAGGCCACATTCCTAGAGACATTCAGTGTTCAGTGACTAGAGAAAATATATCTACATCGTGTCTTAGGCTGGTCTCAAATTTCATGTGGTTCTGTCACAGAAGAATCTAAGATCTGTTTTACAGTCTAACAGTACACCTGGAGCTCCATTTCCCTGCTGCCTCCAAACAATAAGCCTCACTGCATCCTCCTATCTTAGTTAAGGTGATTTCTGAAAACTTTCTCGTTCTTCCTCATTAAATATCCTACAATTATTCCATGTTCACAACCACTGTTACTGAAAGATGAGGCAAAATATCCCTTTAATATTTGGGCCATATCTAACTTAACCTGAACTTCTGTCTGAGCCTTGCGCACACGCTTCTTTTTATTGTTATCTGCATGGTTGAACATCTTTTCAGCACTAGACTTGAAAAGTCGGTCATCAAGGTTGAACTTCACTGACATTTTGTCTGAAAGAGACTAAAGAGTGACCACAATAGAAATAAGATAAAAATAAATATTGGGGGTTTTATCAAGATGGGCCTTTAAGTCCACCACTGTGTATACTATATGTGTGGATACATACCAAATAACCACAAATTAAATTGAAACTGTAACCTACAGGCTTCTCTTTTGCATGCTTGGGAAAATAACAACATTCTCAAGCTGTTTTATTTCCTAATATTTTAGGATCTTTGTTTTGCTTCCTTAGTTTCATTTTCACTCTGTTAAGTCTCAGAGCCAGATTCCCAGCAGGGGTAAATTAGCCGAGCTCCAGTGAAGTCAAGCTTTGCCTATACATACCACTAGAGCTTCTGCTCTTAAGTGGCTGTTTTGGTGAGTCAGGTTGATATCTGTCATAACCAGTATCAGCAGCTAAGATGAAATGCCATAGTCTCTCTCAAAAAATAGTCCAAGAAGAACTTGAACCTCGTCTTCTTGTCGCTTGGCAAACCATCCAGTGAAACCTGAACAGAAACTATCAAAGGAAACAAACTTCCTGCCTTAAAATGACATTTAATACTACAGGTTGGACGGGGCCCTGGGCAACCTGATCTAGTAAATGTGTTTGTTAGGTGGCCCTGCTAGGCAGGGGAGTTGGAGTTACATGATCCTTGAGGTCCCTTCCAACCCGGGCCATTCTGTGATTCTGTGATTTTCCTTAATCAGGTGATTTGAACCTGTGCATGTATCCATTCAGTACCTGAAGGGGGCCTAGAAGAACGATAGAGAAAGACTCTTTGCTGGAGTGTCTAATAATAGGATGAGGGTGAATGTTTTTTAACTGAAAGAGGGTAGATTTAAATTAGATATCAGGAAGTAATTCTTTACCATGAGAGTGGTGAAGCACTGAAACAGGTTGCTCAGAGAGGTTGTGAATGCCCATCTCTGGAAGTGTTCAAGGCCAGGCAGGGTGGGGCTTTGAGCAATGGTCTGGTAGGAGGAGTCCCTTCCAACCTAAACTACTCTATGATTCTATGTAATAAATGTTAATAAAGTGTTTCTTGTAGCCATCAGCAGAGATAAGTATCTGTGGTGCAAGGAGCTGTGCACACTCCTCATATGAAAACAAAAGACTTTTCTGGACAATCTAACTAATTAAAATAGAGACAGATATGCGCAATATTGTCTACAGAAACTAAGCAGCACTTTAGTCTTCTGAGAACAGATTGATGAACTATGGGGTTTTTTTTACAGTATCATACAATGCCATAGAATAATAAAAGGGAAAAATAGTGAGGTGAAGCCACACTACTTGTGCAACTGTCCCTCAGTACACTTCACTTCCAGCTACCTTGATTCCAGCAACAACTGCAAATATTGTAAGTGAGCAGAGACTGAGGAGCCAAAGAAAAACAGGATCTAATTGACTAACTGGAGTCTATGTCACTTAAACTAATACATGGCAATGTGAGTGCACATTGGCAGTACACTTACGTGGGTGTCTGTATTACAGACATTGGTAACTGTAATTACAGGCATTACATTAAATTATTTAGCCACAGCAGTTGCCATTTTAAAAATCCCTGTTTGTCAACAAACAATATAAAGGGATATCTGAGAGATTCAGGAATAACTGCAGTATCCTGGAGCTCTGACTCCAGGACTCTGCCTTGCTAAAGAAAAGACAGCTGTGTACTGACTGAGATCAAATCCTGGGTCATTATGAGCCATGGTGTCATAAAAATTCCAACATAGCTGGTTGCATCTTTATTTTTCTACATATGCCTATACAACTGTTTTGTTTGTCGATGTTGGTGATGGGAGGTGGGAGAAAGAGATGAGAGGAGGAGCAGAACTGTAAAATTCCTGCATCCCACACTTCTAGAGCCCTGTTTGTTACAAAATACACATTTTCTTTCTGACTACATCTCTGTCTATTTAAGTGATGAGGGTAATCACCTGTGGTCGTCTTAAACAAAGCTTCATGGGTACAAGCTGGAACATAGATAGTTCCAGAGAAAAAACTTTTTCACAGTTCAGGCTGCCCAGACAGGTTGTGGAGTCTCCTTCTCTGGCAACATTCAAAAGCCATCTGGATGAGTTCCTGTGTAACCTGGTCTTGGTGTTCCTGCTCTGGCAGGAGGGTTGGACTAGAAGTCCCTTCCAATCCCTGATGTTCTGTGATTCATCTTTTATTTTCCCTAGCTTTGTGCTCTATTTTCAGCAACACCCCTGTAGGAATACTTCAGATGAAGGCAACCGAAATGCTAAGAGAGACCAAGACAGAAATGAGTGAAGATAGTAGTCTTTAAGCAGGGAAAACACAGCTGTAAAGACAAAGGAAGTCAACTACAGACAAAGGCAACACTGTTTTACATGTTTAGTGGATTCAGTAGGAAATAAGGGATTTAAAGTGAGGCCAAAAGTTTTAGGGAGAATGTTAGGGGGAATATTATAATCACAGGGATATTTATGTTCTTGAGGGGTTGTTCATAATAGTTGTGTCCCAGTTTGGAAGGATATACAAGTTTTCTGTCTTGGGGTAGGGGGACACATTTTATGGTCTTTTCTGACTACTCTGTTTATGACTATTCCCCAAAAGAGACAGGTCAACATTAAGCAACACAAAAATTTCTTTCAGCAAAAGGAATTTGCTCTCTGCTTTACTGCCTTCAACTTAAAACAGCTCCAGAGGCACCATTGCTTCCCTGGGACCTATGTGCTGGGCAGATGAAGTGAGTCTCCTAAAAATAGGACCTTTGTGTTTGTGGCTTTTGTCACTTATGAACTTGTCTGTGGACAGGGAAGAGTAAAAGTGTAAGGTGCAGAGATATACCCAGACAATGTCATAGATACTTCCTTGAAAAGAAAGTTGAACTTCAAAGGCTTTCACATTTCCTGTCACATAGTTTGGGTGGAAAACAGTACCTGTTTATTGATTCACTTTATCTTTTAATCCCATTTCCAACCAACTCTTGTGGTGCTTCAAAGTCATACTGGTAAAGCTGTATCTATTTCTGGAAAAAAGGTTATTCCAGTGAATAAAAAGCCATGGCCTATGATAGATCACTTGGATTTGTGCCTGTGATTGTTTAAGAAGAGAACTTTACTTAAGCTATAAAAGAATGAGGCCAGAGAATAATATTAAGGAAATCTTTGATCTTCCTCCTTCAAGCTAGTTTCTCTTTTCACCAAAGGAATAGGATCTTTCTAATAATATTATGGATCAGATAAAAAAATTCTCTCCAAATCCACAGCAGTCTAGAAGAAAATAAGGATGTTACTTGAATCAAAGGAAGTGATTCTAGTCACCATTTTGTCCAGGAAAATTTAAATTTGGGTAAGAAAATTACTATATTCTTGAAAATGCTTTTGATTGATGCTGGTTTTATTTTTAAATATCAGTGCAAAACTTACTCTGTACTTTTGTGCCCTCAGTGGCATTAGAGTACATCCAAAATATTGATTTGGAATAGAAAGGCATAGAAAGTTGCATGCCTCAGTCCTTCACTGTTCAAGTTGTAAAACATCTGCTATCTACTTGGACATCAAGAGATGATAAAGGATTGTGATATATTCATAATATTTATCATAGAATCATGGAAGCGTCTGATTTGGAAAGTACCTTAAAGATTATCTAGTTCTAGCCCCACTGCAATGGGAAAAAACATCTTCCACTAGACCAGGTTGCTCAAAACTCCATCCAACCTGGCCTTGAACGCTTCCAGTATTGAGGATTCCACAGCTCTCTGGGCAATTTGGTCCAGCCCCTAAACACCCTCATAGTAAAGAATGTCTTCCTAAGAACTAATGTGAAAGCAACCCCTTTCAGTTTTAAACCATTTCCCCTTGTCCTATTACTACACTGCCTCATAAAGAGCCCATCACCATCTTTCCTGTTGGTTTTTTGATTACTTGATTACTGGAAGGCTGCTATAATGTCTCTCTGGAGCCTTCTCTGAACAATCACAACTCTCTCAGCCTGTCCTCATGCATGCTCCAGCCCTCTGATCATCTTTGTGGCCCCCCTCTTTACCCACTCCAATAAGGTCCATGTCTTTCTTATCCTGGAGCTCTTATCCCGGGGGCCCCAGATCTGGACAGAATGCTCCAGGAAAGGTCTCAAGAGACTAGAGAAGAGGGGCAGAATCTCCTTGCTCAATCTGCTGGCCATGCTTATCTATATGTAAGTGGAGATGCATTTATATGTATAATTCACTGAAAACCTCAAGATTATGCATATTAATTACAACTGAATTAATCTGTGAGATAAGACAGAGAGGTGTCTATTTTACAGAGAGCTTGATTTCCTTAAGGAGTCCCAGATGGTGATGTTAAAAGGTAGAACCCCAAGTAGCTCAGTTCACGAGCTACTCAATAAACCTCTTCCTCCATCTATTTTTATGCAGAGAGTAAAAGCAAGAAAACCTCATCTTGCATCTTACTCCCTGTGTTTCTCCGTAAGAGCCAGCCAGGTCCTCACTCCAATATTGTTCAGTAAATAAGTAAAAATATTTCCCTAAGCTGCAGAGATTTCAGTTTCTGCAAAGCCACAGTGTCTCTGGTCTCTGCCAGCACTGCTGAATCCAGTTGTGTCATTGTAATAATTTTAAGGTGAATTCTTTGCTGGACTCCAATGGTGTCTTAATTGCTACAGGGTCATAAGAGGCTACCTTTTTTTATATTCACCACATTTTGCATTAGCATTCTTCTCAGAGGTTCTTTTCTGCAAGTTTAAAGAAGTCTGTTCTTACTCCTACACAAAACGTGGAATTGTTAGGCTTTACTGTGGAGACATTAAATCAGACTCTGGAGATTCCTTTGTCAAAAAGGAAGCTGTATTGTTAAAATTACATCTGGCTTTTGCACGTGTCATATTACACAGGAGCACTGAGCCTGTATTATCTAGTGGCTTTGCTTGCAGCCTTTCTTCACGCAGTGCTATTTTTAGATTTTCATCCTGTTGGAATTCAATAGTCTAGTTGTCAAGGCAAGCAAGAGGAGATAGAAGCTGAGGCTGAATTTGTCAATGATTCAGCCATGTTTGTTGCTACTATTGCTATGCAATCTTGCTGTACTAGGGGACAAATGCACATTCAAGAAGTATAAATAAGTGCAATGAAATATATATGCTTAAATATTATTAAAACTCAGTTTGAGTTTGAATCATTAGAAGATAAGTAGGTTATTAAAAGACTTTTGAGCAAATTGTGGTTTCCTGAAAGGAAATGCAGTCCTCACACTTTGACTTCAGCTGGGATTTTGCCCTTTTTCCCTCTGCCCTGCCCTGGGTGTCCCCATGGATATTTCCTTTCATGTACTTTTACTATCACATGAAGGAGAAAAGATCACTGTTAGATAAGGACAGCTAAGTGTCTGATCAGAATATAATCCTATTCTGCTCCTTGATAAGAAGTGACAGCATTTGTGGTCGAACAGAACCAGACCCAGTGCACTCTCAGATTGTAACAAAATTACCCTGATTTAGAAGTGTTACAATATTTCTTCTCTGAAGTTAAAATTAGGCAATCCAGTCTGTGTGGCACAAACTTCCCGGTGGCATTCCTGTCACTGTGAAGGTGTATTCCAAGGTGTTTAGGTGCTGGGGAGACAAATTCACTTGCTGCTGTAGGTGTAATTTAGGAGACCCCAAAGGTGCAGGGACCTGCAGGTGATGAAGTTTCTGGTTTGAGGTTTCTCAGCTTGCAGACCCTGGGTGTGCACAGGAATGGAGAAGCAGGCCTGGGGACAGCAAAACTCTTAAAGTGAGCTCAGCACAGTAGGGTTGGCTTAGATATGCCAGTGCACTGACATGGGACAGCCAAGGAATTATTCATTACAAAAGGATGCAAAGGTGGCATATTACTGATGCAAAGTAAAATACCTACTTGGAGAAATCCAACTCTTCTCAAATTTCCCTGTTCTAGACATTTAAGGTTAAATCACAAATTATGAACAATAAACCATAAACTTCAGTTGTTTGAGTGCTGTCTGCTAAGGAAACCTGTTTATTGCCAGTTTGTTCTTTGCAGTGTGTAAGATTTGCAGGACTGAAGCACTAGTCTCCTAGCAACCACAGATTCTCTAAGACTCTTCTCTCTGATAGTCCCTAAAATATGTTAATGCTACTAGATATTGCAAACTAAAACACTGGGACCCACATCTAATGTAATAAGACATTTTGATTTATATCTTCAGTCAAGAATAACAATGCACAAGCCTGTAACTGTAGTTCTGACAGTGATTCAACACAGTTTAGTTGCTAACCAGTTTTGTTTTGCTTAATTAGATTCTCATTTTTAAATCCCAATAGTGCAAATTCTTGTACACATAACTGTGTACATGAGTAGTCCCAGTGAACTTTGTATGATTATTTATGTGTTCAATTACTTGCTGGACTAAAGGTTTACTGTATGAATTTTAGCAGGCAATATTTTAGAGGTACTGCTCTCTCTTCCTCTGGTTATCTGCACACATCTTATTAGAAGATTATTCTCTGATCTGCTACCCATATGCTGAGAAACAGAGAATTTATATCTTGAAAGGAAAGTTCAAAACTCAGATCCTCATGGGAGATTTTGATTCAGAAATTATGTTGTCCTCAGAGCATCCAGAGTGCCTCACCTCTCCAAAGTGCAGTAGATCTTTCAGGGTGCCGCCCTGAGAGCAGGAGGGAAACAAAGAAGGAGCAAGTGCGTTAATCAATTCAAATGCCTGCTACAAGGAACAGCTGCAGTGGTGTGCTAAGAGACATGAAAAGGGCTACACAGATGTAAGCCAGCCCAGGATGCAAGGCTTCGCATTTAATGTAGAATCCCAAAGGATACATTCATACTGCTGCATTGCTATTTTTAATGAATGAAGCAGGAAAGACTCAGTGGAAGAAATCCCAGATATCTGAAGAGAAAATTTATGAATGTTTTTTCAAAAAGATTTCTTCCTCTGAACTATGGCTTACTGAAGAGGCAAAAGAGAAAAGACTATATGGAATAGATACTCAAAAATCTTAGAATTAGCAAAAAATAATCTTCTCATATGGAGCTGTGCTGTAAAGAACCTGTGTTATTTAAGTCTCTGTAGAGAAGTTGTGATAACTATACAAAGGGTAGTATTTCTCATCCATTTCTACTGATAACTTTTAAGTGCCACAGAATCTCATTAGTCCAGTCTTTATTACTATCATTATAGAGGCTTTCCCAAGAAGAAAAAAGCTTCCTCTTACTGCTTGTATAAGCAAAGGACAACTGACCATTTGTAGTCAGAATGGGTGATTGGGTTCTTATACAGTGAGAAAAGAGATGATAGAACAGAAGTGAAGCACATGAGAGGCAGTATCATGTTTGCCTACTCCAGAGCAGCCCTGCCTGAGCTCTTGAGTGCAAGAAGGAAGGGAAATATCCATCTATTTAAAGCAATTCTATTTGTAGCATATTGAAAAGAACTGCCACTAATTTCTATGCATGCAATCAGTAAGCACAGCTACAGTGAAGTGGATGGGAATCCTCCAGGTAATGAAGTTCCATGTAACTGAGGACTATGACCTTTTTGGAATAATTTATAAAACAATAATTCTAGATCTTCTAGATTTCTGAAAATGCTAATAAATACTGCAGATTGTGTGATTGTATGACACTTGGACATTCAGTACCTTTTCAGAAGCTACTGTAAAGGCAAGGAAACTTTTTTACTATGAGTTCTCTGGTGTGTGCATTCAGTGAATACAGCCGATCAGATGAATACTCGAATGGTCCAAAAGAAAAGATTTCCGCAAACTGTGTTTATCAGTGAAAACCCAAGATCATAAACAGGCCCGAGGTGTTTCTCCATTTTTATCCTACTAATTCACTAGCAAAACATTATTATGGAGGGATGGAGTTTCCTGACTACAAAGAAATCTTTTTTCTCTATTCAACAAGTTTATTTCTTTCTTAATGTCCACATCATAATTTAGCACAGCAGTAAAACTTGTCCCCACATCGGAGCTGCAGACTGTACTCTTTTGTGACCCCAAATGATTTCTGAGCCATAGACCATTTGTGAAGCAGTGCTATTGATGAAGGTCAGATAATTTGTTCACATTGCAGGTGGCTGCCACTGAGACAAGAAAAAGGAACTGAAACATAAGAAGAACCTACTGAAGAGGAGAAGAATGAGAGGGTATCAAATAATGACAACCTATACCTGCAAACATGTCACATTGCACTGATGAAATTTGTAAAAGAGCTATTATTGCTTTAATGCATCTTCCAGTGCTAATGGTTTTCTGACAAATACCTGGTAAAGACAGATGGGAAACAGAGAGGTTCTGGCCTTTCTCAAGCTGCAGAGACATAACATAATTGCTCTCTTTCACGAGGGGTCAATAGAAAGTCACTAGACTCTGAGTACTCACAGAAGAAATGGTTTTAGTACAATTCTACCTTGCCAGCAGGCAGTGAAAGAGATAGCAGGCTGCATCAATGTGACTTCAACCAGGGTGTCCCTATTAGGAGAGATACAAATGGAAAGAGAATGAGAGTCAAGTGAAATCTTAAACTGTCAGAACTGCTATTTTGAGAGGGATTTTTAAAAAATATTATCATTTCAAAGGAGATGGGCATCTTAAGAACAGTGTTATGTCCATCACTACTAGGAGAATGGCAGCTCTGGGCATCGTGAAGACATGAACAAGGGCAGGCACTTGCAGACACTCAAGGATGTTGCACAGGTTTGGAAAACAAGAAACGCCTGAGCAGGACCCTAATAAATTAATGAGCAATGCTCTATAAATAGTGCCACCACATGCTGGCTTTCCAGTCAAGGTTAAATGAAGACACAGTGACTTTCTTTTAAGAAGTCAGATAAATAGGGAGCTAGTGTTTCAAACAACAAAGGGAATATCAACAGCCTGGGCTAAATTCCTTCAACTGGAGCACCACTCCCGTGAAGACAGGCTGACAGAGTTGGGATTGTTCAGCCTGAAGAAGAGAAGGGAGATCTTATTGCAGCAGACCGGTATCTGAAGGTGCCTACAGGAAAGATAAGGACAAACTTTTAGTAGGGTCTGTTGCATTAGTACAACGTGTAGTGGCTTTAAACTAAAAGAGGAAAGATTTAGACTAGATATGTGAAATTCTTTTAATCTAAGTGCAGTGAAACATAGTCTCAGGTTTCCCAGAGAGGTGGTGGTTACCCCATTTCTGTAAACATTCAGGGTCAACTTATATGGGGCTTTGACAAATCAAATCTAGCTGAACATTTCCCTGCTCATAGCAGGGAGGGTCAGACTGGATGATCCCTTCCAACCCGAATCACTCTCTGATTCTGTGATTTACTTGTCATTTTGTTGGTGGCTTTCAGTAAGCTTCTTTAAGCTTCTTGAACCTTTCTACTAGTAACTAAGTGTACTCACATGTGGAGTTTTTTGGGGTTAAACCTCCATCTGTCCAATAGCTTAGAGTGTATCTGTACTACAAATACCACAATTCATGCAGTGACAATCCCAATTCTACTTCTGTTAGGAGAGCTGAATTATTACTGTACTGAATTATGAAAAAGGCAAGGAAAACACAAATGATACAAAATACAAAATTCAGCTTGTTAAGCTCTATTCATTGAAATATCTTTAGTATCTGTTAAAGGTTTTGTTTTCCATTTACACTGAATTTTTGCATCAAAGAGGAAAGATACTGCTGTGGTTCAAGACTCAGTTTCATCTAGCTTCCCAAATCTTGCTTTTCAACTCATTCTTTGTGTGACAATGATACTAGTTGGGAAATGGATTTGTGATTTAGTGTCTCTATATTGATTCCCATAAAACAAAGGCTGTAAACAGTGCTTCACAATATCACTAATATGCAGAGAAGAAAAGAACCAAGGACTGTGAAATCTTCAGAGACAAAAGAAGCAGGACTCAGTAACAGGAATAACAGGCATTCTCATATCTGTAAAACACATTCCTATAGTCATAGGAAGGAAGTGGGGCATTAAATAAGATATAAATTAAACTGAAGGCACCTTCATATTGGTAGTGATATTTGATGTGATAATGCAGTTGTGAATATCAGGCATGAAATAATTTTCTACAAAAGTAAACAAAGGTAAGCTACACATTTACCAAATGCTTTGTATCAAAGTAGGTGGGATTTAAGTGCAGGAAATATGCTTGAGAAATTAATAGCCTGATAAACTGAGGACAGGCAGATCACTAAAAAGTAAAGCATATAAGCAACTACAAAGAATGTAAGAATATTTTATTAAAATAGCTTTGCAGGTGTCCAAAAAAGTACCAGGCACAATGAGAATGTAAACCCCTAGGAAGAATACTGTCATCTCATACAGTTGTACTTTTCTTTTTTGAACACTGTAAGTGTGAGACACTGAAGGAAAGCATTGTCACCAGTGTAATAGAATAAAGAATCCATTGAACCAGAAAATTCATCGGAAGTAAAACCCAAAAAGTATTGAGATAGGTAACTAAATAAAATAGAGAAAAGATTTAAAAGGCCATTGAGCTGGACCATGCTTTTGTCTAGACCATGCTTTAGCCAAGAAGCCATGACCCAAATGACCCTAGAGGTCCCTTCCAACCTGGTACTCTATGATTCTAAGATAGGTCTAGAAAACCTAGGAGTAAATGGAAACTAGAAGGCTCAGAAGTAAAAAACAGAAAATTATGTATAAAATATTAATATATAGGGATAATTACAGTCATCATACCACAAGCCTTTTTTTCATATGCACAGTAGGAAACTGCCAGATCCAGTCGGAGAAGGCTCATCCTCTGATGTCCTTTTTCAACTCAGAAATGATATAAATGTACAGATTAAAATTCTGGGTCTATTGATCTCTGTGTGATTTTCACTGTTTGATTCAACTGTTTCCAGAGTTCAATTCGTCAGGCCTATTCCTCTGAGGCAGAAAATCCACTTTAACTTCCATTCTGATATTAGTATTTATCAGGGAGAGGATGACATCACTCTTCTCTCTCTTAAACCAAAAGAAATAGCAAGGATTTGCCTGTAAGCTTGTACTTCAGGCATTACTAGAAAGGGATGTCAGGATCACCTCCTCTTTGGGCTGCAGTGAGGTCTGGCTGTGACTGCAGAGCCTAACAAACCCTCAAAAAGAAATATTTCATGTTGCCAGGTCATTCTTTCAAAAAGCAAAGCTGCTTTTTTATCTCTTTAGAGCCATAGCTGACACATGAAAGGAGCTAGTCAAGTTTTATAGGGAGGATTGTTACATTTTATTACACCAGTTTGTATATTCTGAGAAGCCATGATGTTCCTGAAACTTTATTTGAAAAAAAAAAAAGGTTTAAACACATAAAGAGGTTTTGTTGTTGTTGGCCCAATAGAAGTTGTCTTGTCCTGCAAAAGTTGCCTGTTTATACCCTTACATTTTCAAAGCTAGGATAGACCTGCGAATATGTGTGGCATGGATGTCCTGTATCCTTCCACATTTGGCTTCCACAGTATAGGGTTGTCTTCAGCTTGATGATTTCCTAAACATTCTTCTCTTTCCTAATCTACATCAGAGGCCTCCAGAGGTGCATTTGGAAATTATAGCTCCTGCTATCATAGGATCTAAATGAAAAGTCTTATCCCTAGTGTTTCCCAAGAAAATGTATAAAGTAACATAGAGGAGAATTATGGAATAACCCATAAGTAGAAACTAACTTCTCAGCTGCTTTGAGATATAGTTTGGATTATACCTTGCTGCCTGAGGATTTATGTACCTTTATATAAATGTTTAACTTGACTCTGATTGTTCATCAGATTGTTTTGTGACAATGAGTTCAATATCCAACTTTGTTTAAAAATCACTTCTTCTGATCATCGTTGAATTTATTGCCTTTCTGTGTCATTTGTATCTTTCATTATAAAGGTAGAAACTAGAGCACTTGACAATTGTTTTTCTCCTTATGGTCTTGTATGTTTCTCCTAAACTTAATCCCTTATTTTTGCTTTTTCTTCCTGAGGAAGACTTAACTACTTCTGGTGCCTCTCTCCTCGAAACTTTCAATTTCTGCCTGTTTTTGGCAAGATGAAGATCAGAAAAGTTTTCATAGTCTAGAATACAGTTATGCAGTCACAAAACCTGCATTTTTTTCTATCAACTTTTCTAACAACAGCAGTGTTCAGCAAATCTTACTGGGTTTTCCATGAGAGTTTTTTGAGTTTCTTGTCATCTTTCTCTCTTTTCCCCCACAATAAAGGTAGAATTCTTGCCACCAAGAAGAGTTTTATTTGTCAGTCACTGTGTTAATTATTATTAACCTGAAACTTTTTTTTTTTAACTTTTGTGCTATTTACTTTTGCAGTTTCTCTTTCTCGTCTTGTTTTGAGTGACAGTACAACTTCACTTCTCTCTCACTCCTTTCTGAATTCTCAGATCAGCTAATAGGAGCTCATCTTCTCCATGAAGCACCTGAAGGCCTAGAAAATGTAGAATATATAGTCTTGTGAAAAGACTAGGAGAACACTAAGAAACCTTTGAGAAGGAAGTGTTGGAGTATTGCATGTTATTCCAGCTCTGGAGACTGGAATGACCATAGAGCATGTCTTCAGAGTCTATGTCCATGCCTATTAATTTCTTCTGTTGTAGAATAATTTTCAGGTCTCCCATCTATATCACCCTTGAATTTTTTTTAAAACTTTATAACCTTGATCTTGCCTATTTTATGCACAGAGATGAGGATAGCTCTTCAGCATTCCTATCCTTCTCCTATCCTAGTTTTAAATGAAATGTGTCTTCTTTCCAGCTACATTCTTGAAACTTCTTGACCCTCAACAGAGTCTGTTTGGCAGTATTATTGTCTAAAAGTACGACCTTTCGTTCTTGCACCTAGATGTATAATTTCGTGAATCTCTCTATTGGTGTTCTTTCATCAATAAAAAATTAAAAGTGAGATGTGTTTTTTTGCTCTGATCTCATAATTATTTACAGCAGTGGGAATGTTTGCATTGTCTGTAAATTAATCATAATTTAAATAGTTTTCCTTATAATCACTAATGAAAAGTTTTAACTTGGTTACATGTGATTTCTGAATACCTGTGAGGTGATTTCCATAGAAACAGCCCTTCAAAGACCTGCTAGCCAGCTCTGTATTCACCGCAATGTATGTTACTGCTATTGTATAGCTCTGTACATTTTTTAAAAGAAAGCATCATGTTGTATTAAATCAAGTAATTGAAAAGACTGTTACAGCTGCTCTTTCAAATTCATCCATTCTTTGGGGGATGTTGGCTGGCATAGTCTATAGGGATTGTTTAATTCCTTCCTTTCAAGCTGCTGTGATCAAGCAAAACTCAGAGAAACTGAGTCACCAGAATAAATTGAAAGTCAGGCTTTATAAGAAGTATGCAACCACTTGTTTTGGGTCTCTCCTATGGTCTTGGCTACTCTCTGTTCAGTTTGTACACCTGGCTGAAGCACGCCATTGCTTCCTTTTGGAATGGGAAGGTGGCTTTTCCTCCCATAAAAAGCATGATAAGACAGTGGTAGGAGAGGAAGTGCAATCCAAAGTCTCATGTGAAATAGACTCGGGATTGCTGAGGACTTGTATGTGGGCACAGAAGTATGGGAACTTGCCTGAAATTAATATCTAGAAGAAGAAAGCAGAACCTCTTCTACTTAAATATGTTGCTAATTCAGCTGGAAAAGGAGGCTGGGGGAGGTAATGCAAAAATATATACTGGAAATAGGAAGGAAATCAGATAAACAGCCTGAAGGCAGAACACCACTTAGGAAGAGCTACTGAAATTCCTGTTCAGAATTCTTGAGAAAGCTGTGCCAACTTAAGATTAAAAAGGAATTTTTAAAGTGCAAACAAGGTTTAAAAGGAACCATTCATAAAAGAAAGAAATCTTTTTCTGAAAGAACCAAAGAGAATGGACGTATGAATTGGTAAAAAAAAAGAAGAAAATAAGATGCAATATTTTTGGAACATTTTTAAAACTAACTATATCAAAAGATTACGAGTCACTTATAATTAGTAACTTATGCAGATAAAGTTTTAAGAAAACTATTGCTTTAAAGACATTCTTACTTCTATAATAAGTAATTTTGTTAAATAAATGATCAAATATAAGACTGTGAAGCTCTGAACATTTCTCAAAATGTTTCAAATCAGAGCTGGGTAAACTATTAATAACCAAAGTCACAGGAGCAATCTATTTTTAACCCGAGGGAATTCTTAATATTCTTTTTCATCAGAAATTAAAGTATCTAATTCTTGGTGAAATTATGCAAATCATGTTGTCTACAGAAGTTCTTAGGAGAACCAGGTTTTCTCCCGTGGGTCCAGAATGGAAAAGCTATATCATCTTTTTCCATTAAGAAATTAAAAGCTTGGATAAGTGTTGCCTCCACTTCATGTGCCCTTCTCCCTGATTCCTACATAACTTTCTTCATGTCCATGATGAAAGCTATAACTGGACAATTTTCAAAGCATTTCAGGACTGAGCAGCACACGTGCTGATGAGATGGGAAGATGGTGTGCTGATGAGATGGGAGGATGGTGTCAGGCAGCAGGCATTTGGGGTGATCTGAATCTTTCTCCGTGGGAGATCTGAGTTTGTGGGGGATGCATCAAGCTTACCAAGCTGCCAAGCTGATCAGCCCACATGTGATGACATCATTTACCTCCCAGGGATCAGTCCCAAAGCTACTTCCTTATTATTTGCAACCTGTTACATGCATCTCATCCATTTCATTTATACAACTCAAAGAATAAGGAAGAGAGGTGACTCCAAGCACATGCAAGTACTTGTCTGTCTGTATTTGTCTCTTTTCCTAATACAATACAAAGCACAGTGCCCCACAGCAAGTGTTTGCAAGACTACATTTCCAGATTCTACTGCTTTGCCCTCAACTCAGTAATGAACAGTTCCAGAGTGGACATAATGCAATATACTTTGATAATAATAGCAGAAGCATCATTAGTCTTTACTGGTTGCAGTATCCTCATATTTTTCAACAAATAGATAAAGCCTATTGTTGGATAATTTCATTATTTTTTGTCAGAAGTGCATCAAAAGCTATAGCTCCTTTACCATTTGTCTCTTTTTTTCACAGTTTTCCTTTTTGTTTTCTACTCTTGTAAGTAGTGTAAGTCTAAGACACTAACATGTGTGTCACTTAAGTTTTAATATATTCTATTAAGTGGAAATACATTAGTGAATAAAGACAAATCACATGCAGTATTGTACATCTAAAGTGATCATGGAACACCTCATTGTACCAGCTTTAAATAGAAAGTATAAAGAGAAGAGCTGTGCAAACCTCTGCTAGATCAGCTATTTTTGTGAACACAGGGCTCTGCTGGAAAAGACTTTTAAGGTGCACCTATCATCTTTGAACAGATGACAATGGAAAGCAAGATAATCAAAAAGTAGATTTGTTTCTGACAGTAGCAAGTTCTGTTGCACTTTCACTTAACAAAACTTCCAGTGAATCCAGGCACAGTGATTTAACTGTAAAACTGCATTACAGGGGGTTTGAGTGCTGTACTTGACATAGAAACCTAAGATATTTTTAACTTCAAGCTATAAAAGGAAGGTGCAAATATAGAAATTCTAAGCCTGAAATAAGTCTGAACTGCATTAGCCTCACAGTTCAGAAAGGCTGCAAGTCCTGGGTTGTGACAGGCAAAAACAGCTTGAAAAATCAGAACAAACCACAGATGAGGCAGTTAAATTTGCCACACTGTGCATATAGTTTCCATACAGGTCAGATGTTTATGGGATTTGCAGCACACTGACATTATAGATGGACTTCATTTAATTGGTTTTGATCACCAGCAATCCAACTGGAATTACAAAGTCAAAAAGGAATACATTTTTAGGGGACAGAAATTTAGATGACACACATAGAGGTTGTTGTACTCATAGATTTAGATTGGCCTTTAAAGACAAAAGAAGAACAATGAAACAATACATATTTATTTGTGCACATCCAGCACCAATGTTCGGTAACACTAAGTCATGTTTGATACCCAAGAAAACTCCCTAAAAAATAGATAACACTTTTATCATTACCAAGGCTTACAAACCTAGTCTGGAAGCAAAAGAATGATTTGATGAGCTCATGGGAATAAATTCATAGGTCACAGGAAGTTTTGTGAAGAATCAGTTTCGTGGCTCTGGAGCTCAAAACCATTTTCTGCCAAACAGAAATTTTCCTTTCAACAGACAGAAGCAATTGAGAAATTATTAATTTTCTTTTTTCGTTTTTTTCCTTCCTGTGCCCCTAATGGGACATATCAATGCTTTTGTAAAATTCTGTAATGACTAGGAGGTTCAAAAGCTAGATTAAGGGTGAAATAATTAAAAGGTATTAGTATCACTATTCAGTGTCAACCTGTCTGCTCCGGTAAAAAAAAAGATAGGTTTGTGGAAAACTTTTGGCAACACAAAGTGTGGTCAAATTAATTTTCTCTCAATTGTAAAGTTTATATGATATTCTAGAAGTCATCAAAACTAAATTTTCTATGCTGTAGTACAGGAAAAGATGTATTGCTTTCAATAACAGGCTACCTATTAAGTTTTTAACAAAAAACAAAGGCTAGGCATAAAGACCAGCAAGCACAGAAATGCTCCAAAGAAACATAGATGAAGTACTTTGTTTTTACATTTGCTAAGTACTACAGGGATACAGGCAAAATTTTCACTATACGTTCATGAGAAGGACTCCTCAGACTGTGCAGATAAGGAAAGTAATTGATTGTTCTAGGAGTGAATTCCCTCAACTTTCTAAGGTATGCTTTTGAAATATTTCAATTTTATGAGAAGATCTTGAAAGACTACACAAGATGACTTACTTTAATATTCTTGGTTCACATGTGAGGAACTGAAGCAGGGACAAAAATGGGCTAAAGTTACACAACAAACCGGTTGAAGCAATTTTAAAGAAATACCAGTACCATACCCTCCCTTGCTTTGAACATATCAGGAAAATTTTCACTCCTCTCAAGAGCTTCCATTGTTTCCCAGATTTAATAGAAAGGTCTCCTACATAGTATTAATCCCTATAAAACTGTGTAAAGATTTCATTAGGTTTTGCACCAATTCTTATCTCATAAATAGTTGTTGGTACACATAGCAGCGATCACCACTGGAGCAGCTGTGATGTTAACACCTGTTATTCAACAGAAAATAAAGTTTTAAAAGAAATTGATTAGATGTTTCTTCCTGACAAATTACAGCAGTGCACATAAACCTTCATAAAATTCCATTGTAGCTTAGAGGACACATGTTAATATTTATAACAGCTATTAGACTTCATAGTTTTGAGAAATGCAAAGAAATGCACTGAGTTACTAGAAGACCTATCTGTTGTTTTTATTCTGGTGATAGAAGTCAAATAAGCATGGAAAATACTTAATCTCTGGTTGTCATGATGTTTAGCTAATTATTGTGTTATTAAATAGTGACTCAGAAAGAAGGGTTCATTTGTGTCTCCCTTCTCAAAGAACTGGAGAGGTTATGCAACGAGAAAGCGTAAGTTGAAACTTTCTTCTCAGCATCCTGCTCTTTTTCACTAACATTTCCCAACACAGAGGAGAGATTTATTTCCTTCAAGGAAGGAAAGAACACTTAAGATGTGAATGAATACAAGAAAAGCAGGAAACCAAACGTGGCTGCCAATACACAATTTATAGAGCTGGAACACCGCTGTGGTAATATCAGACAGAGACACAATAACCTGTAGAAGTGATTCCTGCAGACCTGGGCTTGGAAACTAAGCAGTTAGCTATGTTAGTACCCAGCGTTTGCTCTGAAGGCCTGGTGTTTGAAGAACAAAGCCTCTTTCCTTCCAGGGTTTCTTCCTGCAATGTTAGCTCCTACACTCCAAAACAGTTATGAGCAAGCTACAAAAAGGCAGCCAGTAGCTTGTGAGTGGAACAGTCTTACTTCTTCTTGCCCTCTCCTATTCCCAACATAAATAAACAGATAAATAATAATTTGCCAACAACTTCCCCCCTGCTGTAAAGGAATGTTTCCTGGTTTGTTGGAATAATTAGCAGGCTTTTTGTTATTTTTCTACCACCATATGCTTCTTTCCTGCTCTGTATTTGCAACTCCTCTGTTCAGCTCCCACTTTTGCAGCACAGAAGGTTGAACAGCAGACTGGTTGTGGAAGGTAGGGAGTGCAATGAAGAAGTGAGAAGAGCAAGGGTTTAACTGAAAGGAGACCTTAGAGCTGGGTAATGTCTGCTGCTGTAGCTATCAGTGAAGAGCCATTTACTTTTAACTGGGGACTGACTGGCTCAACAAAAGAGCCAAGCTAATTTTGGTTTAATTATTTATTGTGTTCCAATTCTCATTACCGTTTCTGTTTTAATTGTATCTTTAATTAACTGTATTGATTGTAATGGACTTTCTCATGTAGCTTTTCTCGTGTAGCTTTGCTGTCTGGCTTAGCATCCATTTTGGTTTCCCAAAGCATCAGAAGAAAAGCAGGAGAAAAACCTCAAAATACTAAGATTAACATATCCAAAGCAAATTAAGGGTCTTTTCTGCATTTTACTGCTTAATATGAGCGCCCAAAATGACATTTTAAGCTTTTCTTTTTGCTATCAATCTGTTACTTCATGTAAATTCCTTATGATGACTGAGTAACTCTGACCTTGCATGGTTTGTAGCATGGTGATTCTGCTTCCTCCTTACTCCATCCTCCATTTATGTGCTGGGCAATATATTATCTTCCACTCCAGCTCAGGTGCTGTCTCTTCTGGAGCGAGGGGAGTCAAGCACCTCCATTTACTCTGTGTTTGAAAGCCCCATCTTGGAAATGGGGATGGCCTGAGGCTCAGCAGCCACAGGGCTCCCCTGAGGTCTGTCAAGACAGGCCCAACACTGGGCAGGGTAGATGGGGGGAACTAGGGCAACCCCAGGCACTGAGCACCTCCCTGGGGTTATCACTGTGGACAAATGTGGGTATAGCTTGATGGCACCCACGACCAGGCGGGGCTGTGGGAAGCTGAGACCAGTAGGGCCTGGCAGCCCTTGGGGGCCAACATGGCGGCCTGGGCTGTGGGCAGGACTGCTAAGGCCTACCGGTGCACTCCATCCCTGTTCACCGGCAGCTGTTGCTTTATTCCTTTCTTCCGCTGGCTTTCAGGCACTTCTGTTTTCTCTCGTTGCGAGACTATGATTCAGCTCCAGAGTCTCCCAGAAATAGGACGTGTCTGGTACTTTGTGTGAGCTTTGCAGCACCGCTCAGCAGAGCAAGCAGCACCAGGGCCTGCCTGGCTGCTGGAGAAGTAAGTGGCTGTGAACCACTTTTTGAAACCTCAATAGCTGCTCATTTTAACTGTGTTCATGCAGCAGGTTTTTGTTACTGCAGTTATCTAGGGAATAGCTGTTCTTTGGGGGAAACGTCTCTATTTTCAAGAGAGCAAGTGCTGTCGTATGAACAAGGACTGGTATTTATTCCTCATTCTCTTTTGTTTAAAATGCTCTCGCTTATCATGTGGAAAGCAGAAGGAAGACTGCCATATCACTGATCATTCTTGCCTAACTAACATCAAATATTAATGCAAACAGCTCATAAGCATGGTAGGTACAGATGTGCATTTGAATAATTTTACTTTATCTTTGCAGATACTGAATTTACTCTCAGAAATTGAGAGCTGGAAGCCAACAGCCAACAGAAGGATACTGGCTGTGATTTAGCTGTTGCAAGAAAGATTCCCATGCTGTTGCAGACAGTTTACCCAAATTTTTCAACATTAAGCTCCCAACAAGTTTTGATACTTTTGGTAGTGAAAAAGGATACAAATTAACTGATTTCAGGGGTGAAGAGTGGCTTGAGTGCAGCTCTGAGTGCACACTTGCAGGTGTCAGTAGATGACAAACTCAACATGAGCCAGCAGCGTGCACTTGCAGCCAAGAAGCCAACCAAATCCTGGGCTGCATCAAGAGAAGTGTGACCAGCAGGTCACTACTTGGCTCTGGTGAGGCCCCACCTGGAGATACTGTGTCCAGTTCTGGAGCCTTCAACATAAGAAGGACATTGAGCTATTGGAGAGGGTCCAGAGGAGGGCCATGAAGATGATTAAAGGGCTGGAGCTACTGCCTTATGAAGACAGTCTGAAGGAGTTGGGATTGTTCAGCTTGGTGAAGAGAAGGCTCAGGGGGGACCTTATAGTGATTTATCAATACATGCAGGGGGTCTACAGAAAGGCGGGGGTAGGACTTTTTAAT
>VZTY01009990.1:199325-242902 GCA_013400935.1 Turnix velox
GATGATCTTTAAGGTCCCTTCCAACCTGAATTATTCTATGAGGGACAAAGCAAGATTTTTAAGGAATTTCTGTCCAGTCTAGGCACCGAAGAGGCTTTCTACACTGTAGCAAAAAAAAGCTTCAAGGCTTTTCCACCAAGATAATTTTCATTAACAGGAAAGTTTCCTTTAAAATTTGCTAAGTGTCTCCTTATTGTTGGAGAGTCAGCATTTTGGAACTTTCACAAGTGTCATCTCAAGAGCATTACACAGATGTATAAATGTGCTCCTGTAATTTCCAAACCAGACAAACGAGCAGAATTGCATGTTTTATTTACTCTCTGTAGATAGATAGCATTTATATTTCAGTGAAAATGCATCTGCTTGCTATTACTAAATTGTATTTTTCCCCTTGAGAATCCACCTTCAATTGCTTATTATGAACTATTCTCTCAATAAGATTTTTCAGTTAGTTTTGCATCTACTTTTTAATACTATTCTTCATCTTTTCCTGGCTTTCTTATGGGAATATTAAGGGAGACTGTTTTAAAGCCAAGATTTATAGCATCTTCTTCTTTCTTATCCACAAGATATGTTTTCCTGTCATCTAAAACTCCTGACACTGAAGAGTATGATCTGCGAAGGTCAAATTTAAACCCCTTTGCAAAGATGAAGTAATTGAAAAAGAATTCTGAGCTGGTCTGTGAAAATGCCTTTTTTTATAGCTTTATTAAAAAATACTTATTTTATAAATATGAAGCAACTTCCAAAATAGTGTCTTACTTGTCCTTAACAGGCCTGAGGTCAAATCCTGATATTCCTAATATTCTGAGACATGATTCATGGTGTCAGGGCAGGTAAGCTTCATTTTTGAGGCCAACATTCAGTATAAAACACCAATCCATCCTGTAACTCATAGAAGTTTCTGTTCTTGAAATTTGCCAGTCTCAAAGTTTTAATGCTGCGATTTTTTATGTCAGACTAAAATCTGTGGAACACCAAGATCTACAGAGGAAAGAGTATTCCAAGTGCAGCTTTTGCAGAGTAATGTAATCCTGATTCCTTCTTTTTGGTCTCTGAAATGCATGCTGTGCTAGGTTCACATTAAGAACTGAACTTTGATATCAGTCAGATCAGATGTTACAGCACAGTGGGGAGAGAAGCAAGGTTACCTCTGTGTTTCTATTCATTGCATACAGTATGTCCCTGGCCATAAATTTATTAGAGCCAAAAACCATAATATGAGTGGGGCAAAAATGTCAGTCGGTGACAAAGGAAAAATAAATCAAAGCAACCTCTGGCTTTAGGCAGTGCCTTGGAGTTGAATCTTCTCTTGGTAGAATATAGAGATTTTCACTATGCTGGCCAGATAATATGACTGTGTTAATTACTGTGTATATCTGTTGGAGAGAGTCACTGCATGCTGAGGTCTTTTTCTTCTGCAACAGAGAGATCTGATGCTATAGCATGGCAAAAATTTAATATGTCATAGACATGACAAACACATGCTGAAGAAAAAAATTATAAATGGGTAGAAGCAACTTTGAAATCAGTTGTCATAAGTTACACAGAAAGGCTTTTAGATCAAGGATCAAGCCTAGGTAGAAAGATCTTTTGGTATTTTCTACCTCTTGCTCTTGTAGTTTACCTTCTCTGGCTCTGCAGTCTTCGGGCATCTTTGCTGATAGATAGAAGAATTGTTAGAGGCCTGTTTTTAGCTTCCATTACTATGAATGTACCACTTCTTTCTAAAGGTGCCTAAAGATAGAGAGTGTAATTCAGAAGTGATTTTCAGACTCAGAGGATGGGGAAAATTCATGTTAACAAAAATAATTTCAAAAGAAACACTAAACATTTTTCATTCCCAATCTTGCTTTCCTGTGACCTCTTTCCTCTCCTTTGCCAAAAGATATTGAAATTGAAGTGAACCTCATGCACTCAGCATTTTTCTCTGTCTGAGTACCTGCCCCACTGAAGGCAAATCATAGATTTATCTGGAAAATGGTTTTGTGCTCTGGATGAATCCTGTGCAGAAATTCACCATTATAACACCTGTTCCTTTACCCAAACATGTCCATCCTGAGTTACTGCTCCTGTTCTCTAAAAACGTGGTTGGGAAAGGGAGCAGACAGCCCAAGTATAAATCTTAGCTTCAAAAACTGCAAGCTCTATAGTGAGGTACTTAATTTCACTGAAGACACATTCTTTTTATTGTCAAGAAGCTTAGACTGTCTTTATTTTATTCTGCCTTGAATAAATAACTTACTCTTTTGAGTACCAGCTTCTAGTTGTCTGCACTCTGGAAAGAAGATTTTAGTCTAATTTGTATTTGATGAGGTGAGAAGCTGTAAATGACCATATGCATCATCTTGGGAACATTGTAGCTTTATGCACTGTGTTCAACTAGATGAAGAATCCATTAGTGACCCAACGGAGGTGTTTTAGAGCAGGCAAGGAGAACTCTCTAAACACCATCTGTTCGTACTGTTGCTTGTAAAATGATGTCACATCTGCTGCTCTAAAAACATTATGCTGA
Source organism: Turnix velox (assembly GCA_013400935.1). Lineage (NCBI taxonomy): Eukaryota > Metazoa > Chordata > Aves > Charadriiformes > Turnicidae > Turnix > Turnix velox. The sequence goes on from VZTY01009990.1 coordinate 201,841, forward strand.
TCTCTCCAACAGCACAGCACTGCTGCACTCCTCTTAGCAATGGGAAAAGGAGTCAGTGCCACGTTATTGGGACAAGAGGTGTTAACTACAGATGAAATTGCAGATAGCCTTCTTAGCTTTCCATATCTTGTGACTGTAACATAAATGTCACAAACAAAATGAAGGAGGGGATTCAGCATTCTATATTTAACTGGTAAAGCTGAGTAAATACTTGGCCTGTTAGTCTTCACTGAGCTACATCTTGTCTTGCCCCAGCTTGGCTGCTGCTAGTGCAGCTATGTGCTTCAAATCTACCAGTGCTAAGTCCTCCCAGAGACTGAGAAGGTATTTGAGATAACCTGACCAGTGGAAAATGAGGTTTGTCTTTGATTTCAGATGAAGTAAGGTTTAGAAAGCACTACTATTTATTTTAGTCATCAGATTTTATAGCTTAGAGTATTTGGCTTCCTGACACCTATGAGGCATTATAGTGGTAATTTGCCTACCTTGGAAGCTCCTGGTGCACACATCTGCATACATTTGCGATGCTTCTCATTACTACTGCACCCAGAGTGACAATTTATGATAATGGTGTATAGAATTAGAAAAAACTGTCAGTGTTGGTATCAGAAGGAGAGGAGTTGTAAGGATGCAATAGGAATCACTGCAAGTACTGTGCTCAAATTAACTAAAGTTGTGGTACTTGACTTTCCACACCCAAATTCAATTGTTAAAACAATTTTACCAGACATTGAAACTGTTCTCAGAGGTTTTCAGTTGAAGAAAAAACAACAGAGCAAAGTTGCTATGGTTTATACTGCTCCCAGCCTCAGTGGCTGAACTCATGTTGTGCGCTAATGAATTCAAAGCTGAAAATTGCAGTATATGTGTAATGTTTCTGGATGGTAAAGAGAAGTGACCAATATCTTCTCTCAGCCAAGATTTTTGTAATAGGAACTAAGCTGTGTATTTTAATATCTGCTTTAAAAAACATTTTTAGACTACTGGCAGCCTAATGGTTACCTCCAATTTGCAAGGCAGAGGAGAGCAGACTTCTGAGTAGTGTCATGTATGGCAACAGAGAAGCCAGGGTAGCACGAAAGGTGTCATGTAGCTTGCCATATGAGATATATATGAAACCTTATTGATATAATCTGTCCTGTGCATGTCACATTCTAAGGAGCTGAATGATACAGGTGTTTATTCTTACCTTCCTCTAGTAACTTGGAGTTACCAGAGCTGGGGATCAGACCTTCATTATTTTCACTGTTAAGAGCAGTTCTACGTTGTTCTGCCTGCCTGAAGGAGCAGGACCTCACAAAAATAGGAGACTGGAAGACTTTTCAGCACTGTGCTCTGATGCTCCCTTGATCACTGGCCTGGGCAAATCACTTCATCTTTTTGCACTTTCAGCATATTGCATGCATGAGTCACTGAAATAATAGATACTTTGCATTATAATGTATTTGAACTTGTAAACATCACTGTACTGTAAATTGGAAGAAGAGATTTGACATTCATCCAAGAAAAAAGAATCTGCTTTTTTTTACAGCATGGTAGCAGACTGGGAGTGTTGAAAGAGGACTGAAAGTCATCTTGTATAAAGGAGCTTTGTCTTAGTGCAACAAAAATCACCATCTTATCGGCTGTTTCAGTGAGATTCTGTTAGAACTCAGGTACCTAGAAACTGAATTTCTTTAGGAATTGATGATTAATTAGTTACTGTTATGGCATCATATTACAGCCTTTGAAGGACAGTCTCACTCTACCTGGGGTTCCTTCACACGGGGGAAGTTCAGGTGAGTGAGGCTACGATTTTAAAGATGCTTCTCCACCTGCAGAGAGCCACCATGACATAAAGGCATTCTTCTTGCAAGATCACCTGAAATGAACAGCTGGAATCCTTACACATAACAAGCAACAGAGAGATCTGAAAGAAGAACATTTTGTGTTGTCAATAAGCTATCTATAATTTCTTTAGGAATAAAATAGCTTACCTGTACTGAATATATGCATCATCAGGATCTGAATCTTTTTGACATCCTATATAAATGTCTACTTTGGTCCTATTTCCTATTTACAGTTATTATCATACTATCTATTTCTTGTGAGAAGAATAAAAAGGATTATTATTTAAAAGCCATATAAATTAAATATTTTAGCACTTAAAATATGTCAAATATTGATGAAACCCTGAGGCTGATGCCAAACCAACCTGAGAAGCACACCTAATGCGTTGTCACACAGACACATTGCTCTCTGAATTCAAAAAAGTTTGCATTCATACAGTGATACTGTCCAGGTAATAAGCAAGTGTTGTCTGCTTTACCTTAATTGAGGCAGCCAAATTATTCTCAGACAAGACTTCATAAGCAGCATTAGCTGCTATGGAGGAAGGCCATGTTTCTGCCCTCTCACCACCTGCCTAATCCAGGCATGTTTTAGAACATCTGAACTCAAGTCTTAACTTCCAAAATGTTTTGAGGAAGTGCCAAAGCTTATTTGTTAAGACATCCTCTGCAACAAACTGCAACATTGCACTTCTAGCAACTCAGTGGGGTTACTGCAGCTAAATAAATCATTTGTATTGGTCAGGCTTGACCTTGCTTATTTTGCGTGATGAGATCATGTCACAGCCTTAAGTAACAAGTCCACAATTCCTTAGGATACGTATGCATTTGGGTGCAGTGATGAGTTCAATAATTAAGTGCTTCTGTGACCTCTTGCACACAGAATGTGTACGACTGAAGGTTTCTCAGAAAATGGAAAGATACAGCTCTTCTGAGAAAGAAAGAGAACTGCAATCAAGAGAAACTGAGAACTAATACTGTAATATATCATCCTTTGTGCTGGCAAAAGTAGATATATAAAGATCTAGTTGGAAAGTTAATCCTCACTCATGAAAGACTAAATAAAATATCATATTCAGGTTGATTCAAATCTCAAGATGCTGCAGAATTTCTCAGGTCTGAAGTCAGTCTCTTGCATGATTATCTAAGAAGCAAATTTTCACTCAGAGTATCCTTCTGGAAAAACAGAGTGGTATCCAAACTTTCCTGAAAGCATTGGTTGCTTTGAACAAATGTATTTAAGATAAAATGTGTATTAAAAGACACAGATCAGCCTCCTCTCATATCTGGATTTCTTTGGAACATAACCTGGATCTGAGGAAAATGTGTAGTGTCAGGGCCAATCCTCTGTTGATCCATCCTTTAATCAGCATGTGTTATCAGTTCTGAGAAACTTCCCATTGGGTACAATGCTTTTCAGAATTTTCCTGTATTTTTAAGCCTACTGAACTGTTCATTTTATTTCAGCCTAGAAGTATGACCTAGTCTTGGACTGTGCACCCTCTAGTGTGGATTGCTTTCATCTGGATAAATAAATTTGCTTTCCTGCTTATTTATCCAGTGTCTCCAAATTTAGATCAATACATAGAAATGAGAAATAATTTCATTCTGATGACCAGGATGTCCATGTCATATACATTATATTTTATAATTGCTTTCTACCTATCAGAGTTCCCTTTAATTCCAGTCACAAAATGGAGTATTGATTTTGATCCTGCTGGCTGTCTGGAGGTTCCTCTTCATCGATCTACAGTGAGGGTGGTTTCTTCATAAGGTTTCTTTTCAGTGGCAGCTGTTTGCAAACCAATAAATACTCATTGCAGAAATGTGCAGTTCTCAGAATTCTGAAAGTTAAAAATCCCTTCAGTGTGTTTCAATATAGATGAATCAAATGTTGTGCAGTCACAGGTGTGGACATGTCAGAGGTGTTTAGAAAACATAACAGACAGGAGTCAATGTCACAGATTTCTTAGTCAAAGTCACACTCTCTCATTAGATGCAGTTCTCTTAACATTTTTCTTTTATGTTATCTACAGAAATAATGTTCTTCAGGATGTGTGTCGTTACACCTCTTCTATCCTGGTTTTATATTTAAGTCAATGGAGCTGGAACCATTTCTTTCTCTCCAAGATTTTCTTCTGCATATGAACAACTACATAGAAGTTGATAACTAAAACATGAACCAGTTTTTGCCCATGATGTATTCAAATGAACATTACATAACCAAGTACTTTAAAAATATTTTTACAATAATGGCACCCAAGCCTGTCTGTGCAGTTATCCTTTTGCCTCTTACATGATAGGCTTCAGGCGAAGACTTGCACTAAACAAATTGCAACTAAGTCAAAGTTTTTGCAAGTATGAAACATGAATCTGTAAGTGTGGCTGCACATCTTTCACTTTTTGGTTTTCCTCTGACAGTCCTTTCTCTTCTCGTGCTGATCTCTGCAATCCAAGGCGTTGTTTATTGGGGTAAAATGCTTGATAACTACTGTGTTTAACTGAAATGACTAGGTTTAGAGCAGGCTGATACTTAAATTGGAGTAGACTGATGGCTACATTAACTGACTGGAATTACAGAACAGTCAGTTAGTACTCAATCGGTTGGATGTTCCAATCTGTACAGTATGAGCAAGTCCACTGGAAAAGATGCTCTGACAGATGGCTAATTGAAATGTGAAAAAGCATATCCTGCCATGGGCTCAGGCTGGAGCTTCCTGACCCCTTTTCAGGATAGCAATTGTAGAGCTATGACGTGGCATAGCGAGCAAATTCTGTCTGTGTTTCATTGTGTTTCATTTCTCCCACTGGGCATCTTTGAGAGGTTTTAACTATAACATTCAAGGACATCTTATCCTAAGCTTGTCTTGCTTAAGATTGCATTACATTCTTAAGACCAAAATGTTCTTCCATTTGCTATAGTACTCTGTGAAAACAGATAACTTTTTACCTCTTTGCTTTTAAATTTCAATAGACACTTTAAACATTAATGCATCCATAGCAACTCCCATTTTAGGGACATTTGTGTTCATCTGTGTAGTCTTAAGCAACCATTCCTGGACCCTTACTGTTTTGCAGGATTATAACTACTGCTCTGGAGACTCTATAGCAAAATATAGCAGTTCAGGTTTTGACAGCTCAGGATTTATGACAATGCCACTCAACCAAAGAACTAATTCCTCTTGTCCTCCTCCATAGGCATAAATACTTCTTCTTCAAGCAAAGAATCTCATAAGAAAAGATTAAAAACATAAACAAAAACTTCAGCCTTCTTTTCTTTCTTTTCCAATTCTAACTATTCCTTTATAGGAAAATCGAGAAGGAAATTATTGGTCTAGGCATATTAATTACAGACACACAAACCTTAGCAACATTTTCAGGATGTCAGGGCTCTCCCTAGTACTTAAACACACTAATTCATAACATACCTTTTCAGAACTATTTCTAAGGTAGTGAGCTTGACTACCTGAGTAGTCTGTCATCCTCTTCTAAGGGTTCATATCATTGCAATGCAGGTTTCTTAATTGATCTTGTGAAATCTTCATTTTTAAGACACTGAACTGAAAGAACTATGGAGTTATATCCTGTCTTTCTTTCCTCCCATAACTCCTAGAGTTGGTTTCTTCAGCTGTGAAAAGATAAACCCCCCATGTCTGTTTCAGTCTAGAGAAAAGCTTTTAATCACAGTTAAAAGCCCACACAAGAAGACAAACATTTCTCAGACAGTCATGTCAATGCACAAGTATTTGTCACATACTATGCAAAGAAATTATTTGAGAGGGAGCTCACCATGCTTGTGCTTCTAGGCAGAGATGAAGATTTTGTGGCTGGCATTTCTTTGCTTTGAGAAATCATGATTTCTACAGGCAAGCCAGATCTTGCTCTGCATGAGGCACCATTGTCAAGTGACCTGAGAGAGGGGCTTGTATCCAGGGACAAGGATTTCTCTAATTTGCGTGTTCGTGCTCCAGCCACGATGTTGTCACTTCTCAGATTCTCGAAGTCTCCTTCTTCATGGCTTTTCCCTCCTAGAATGTTCTCTTTCCAGCTTTCAGAAGACTTCCCCTTAATGTGCAAATCATCTAGGCTTCTCGCACTGGATGTAAGGGCATTTTTCAGTTTAGCAGCTCGGTATGCCCTCAGGCTCATGGGATCAAGCACTCTGAAAGTAACTTCATTAATAAATTGAGAGAATTTGAGTTTAGCTTCTATTTTCTCTTCTACAACAGACAATGAACTTGATGATCCTTGACTCACCAAGCTCAAATCAGATGCAGAGGAGCTGCTTTTCTTGTGAGTCTTCTTCTGCCCCTGGAGCTTTTGGCTTGTGTTTCCCACTTCTGCTGGATGTAGAGAAGAGTATTCCAGTCCATGGGTTTTTTCACCCCCTTTCTGACAGTGCTTTGATCGATGGGGTCGATAGCCTTCATCCTTATTTTTGCTTTTAACAAAGCTTTTAGCTTCTGACCTTGTACCACCCTGCAACTCAAAGCTGTCCTCACTGGAGCTGCAGCGTTTTGAGTAACTGTTCATGGTCAAATCTCCAGAGAGATTCCTATCTGCAGCAGTTCCTACTTCTGGTGCACGTGTGGCAATGGATGCACTGCATGCTCTTTCTTCAATCACCCTGCCAACCCCCTCTTGCTTGGTTGGTCTTCCAGGCACAGCACCCTCTGGCTTAACAGGGGAAATGGAGCCCTTCATCAGTGACTCCATTTATTTTTGTGTCTGCATGTCAGCTTGCACCAGTGAGAGTGGCATTGCCATAAACCCTTTATCTTTTAAGACAACAAGCATGACTTTGAAAGCCATAACAGTGCTGCCACCACATTTTATGCCATGCATCCAAAATTATGTGTGTGTTTCATAATTTCATCAATAGCACGTTCTTGTTATTTTAATTAGCCACACTAATGAATAGAATCTATAGGACATGCAAATTTTCCAGGGTATTGAGTGCTTAGTGGATGAGCATGGGCTTTTATTGATCCAAAGCTGCATATGATATATTCCTGTTTGTTGAACTGGAAACTGAAATACCATGACGTAGATCAATTCTCACTAAGTAAAGTCTGGGATGGTTCTGTTTCAGGGCTTTTTAAAATCAGATAGCAGGGAAGGTCAAGCTGTATTGTGCTAATGCTACTAGTGTTTGCTCTTCTATTAGAAAGCTTAGTGATAGATCTGCCAGACCCAGAGAGGCAAAAAGGAAGGTGATTCTCCCTTTCTACCTGCTTGCTCTTGTCCAAAATTTTATTGTAATATATATGTGTTGCAAAGCAGTGTATGATATTTTAGCATTGTAAATAAGCCTGGAGTAGTAATGATGGATTTTTACAGCATCTTGCACATGAAGCTCTTCTCGTTCTTTACTGCCTTTATAGATAGGCAAGTCTGAACTGTGAAGTTTAGAATTTCTACTTTTGCTTTGTATATTTTGGGAACCTAATGACTTATATAAGTGAGACGAAGGGCTACAGGTTTGGAGTAATGTTATGCTGATAATATACTGCCCCATAAACTGACCAATGAATGAATGGACTAAAAATCTCAAAAGGGTGGGGTTTTTTTATCTCTTTACTTTAGAATAAGAGTGAAAGCAATTCATTTTACTCTTTTTGTCTGGTGGAAATCAGACACTGCTTACATCACTGTCCTTGTCACAACCATGCCTTTCTGACTGATGAAATGCAGTAAGCGCACAAAAAGAAGGTAAGTGAATAACAAGCAGAGTCCTCACTGACCTCCCTAATACTGTGTCAGAGCGATATGAGGAGAATCCCTAGAAGGAACTGAAGAGTAGGATAAGATGGCAAGAAAAGCAAGAAGCAGTCACGGAAGAGCATATTTAAAAGTATCATTTGTAGTTGACTGGCCAGTGGCAGCTTGCCTTGAGACCTAGTTCCATGAGCTTTGGAAGCAGACATTGTATTTAGGTCCCTCATTACAAGTCACTCNGCAAGAAAAGCAAGAAGCAGTCACGGAAGAGCATATTTAAAAGTATCATTTGTAGTTGACTGGCCAGTGGCAGCTTGCCTTGAGACCTAGTTCCATGAGCTTTGGAAGCAGACATTGTATTTAGGTCCCTCATTACAAGTCCACATTGGTAATTCAAGGACTCATTTAAATCATAGTTCATAAAAGCTGCTGAACTGTTGCAAATCTCTCAAATTAACATAGTAAGTGCATTAATTTTGCAAATAACTGGGGAAAAGAAGTTCCTTTCAACACATCAGAAATCAATTGCTTTTACTGGAATTACTTTCTGAAATGCTTCCATATTTTCTATGGGACTTTGCCATTCCATTGCATGCAACAAACATTTGCCTGATGATAGAGATAATGTGACATAAAATTCACAAATCCTGTTCATACTGTCTTGTTGTAGATTAATTTATTCCCCTCTCCATTGAATGTGAACAGTGACAGTTTAAAGGCCTGGAAAATGGTTCCTATTGCCAACACAAAGATTTTTGTGACCTTTTCTATGCAGTCAAAGAAAAATACAGCCCTACTTACAAAGCCAGAATTTAGGGCTTTTCAGTATGCCCTAATACAGACTTCTGCCTAATTACGGTTACTTGTTGAAGCAAACAGGATTTCCCAAAGACGAAGGGACTGTGCTAATGCATTTCAGGTCTTTTGCCTTCAAGGATCCATTAGAGCTTGGCAAAGTGCAAGTTTTGCAATTTTAATGGACTTTATTAATATGTGTGTTTCAGAAACAGAACAAGCCACATTGTTGAGCCAAAATCTGTAATGGCTTGTACATATTTGGAGAAGAGCTTTTTTTATTCATGGGGGATTGGACTCATTTGTGCATGAACTAGAAACACATATTCAGCTACCCATTGCATGTGTGTGAATTTTAAAGTGTGAATCTGCCAGAAGCCTGTGGTCCAGCCAACAAAAGTGGCTTAAATATTTATCATTCATTGTCAGGAATGAAGCCATTTCTTCTGAAATGTCATCTGTACAGTAGTCAAATATAGATTTTTTTTTTTAAAATAGAAAAGTTATCACATTATGGTTAACCTAGCTAAGGTTTATAAGAATTATGTGGGGTTTATACTTCTTATGCCACTGCTTCTCTTTCTTTGGATGGTTTCTATATCAAATTATTAAGAAGCTGCAAAATGACAAATAAATCTTCTTACCCGAATGACATAGATCTTTACACATGAATCCAAATAAATCTTGATTTGAATACATGTCATCATAGTTTATGGTAACAATAACTATTCAGTTGTTTGCCTTAAATAAATTCACCAAGATATTCCCTAGACATTACCTGGGCCACAGAAGTTATTTCTACTTGTCATGTGTACAAATAGATAAGTTGAATATTAAGCCAAAATATGCTTAAGAATCTTGATTGTTTGAGCCTTTGAACTCTTTCATAATGATTTGATGCTCCTGATTTCTTTTTCCTTATATATTTAAATCTCTTTGAAGACATTCCTGATAAAAGAATTTCTCATTCTAGTGCAAGCAGGTATGACTGTGAATAGCAATGCATTGCTGCAGTAATCTGGGCTGTACTCATGGAACAAACACCTGCAGGGAGCTCCAGTTCTTCTGCAGTCTCTTGCTATAACATGCCTCTGCATATAAACATTAAAAGAAAAAATTTATGCTTTAATTTATCTCTGTCTTACAAATAGCAAGCAAAAGTTTTGGAATAATACAGTATGCCTGTGCAACTCAATTAAAAACTATCTAGCCTAAGTGGCAGACATCACTGTAAATGAGATGTCCTTATCAACAGCTCTGCTGTGACTCTGCTAATTGACCTTTGGTGAATACTTGCACTTCTGCCACCATTAACTATCTTTAAATATTAGTAGAAAAAAGGACTACAATTTTCTATACATTGGCATGCAGTCATGCATAATGAGACCCATGAATGTGACATCTCCAGGTAGTACCAATACTCACATAGGGATAATTCACAGGAACCATTTCTAGGGAATCAAGTAGATCCAGTGTGTACTTTTGTGTAATTCAATCATAGAGCTGGATGGGACCTTCAAAGGTCATTTAGACCAACTCCCTCCTGTGAGCAAGAACATCCTATTCTAGATCAGGTCACTCAGAGCCTCAGCAAGTCTGGCCTTAAGTGTCTCCAGGGACAGGGCTTCCACCACGCAGATAGCCTCTGGGCTATCTGTTTTAGTATCTCACCATCCTCACAGTGAAGAACGTTTTCCTAATATCTAATCTAGTCTATTCTGGTCTTAGAATAAGAGTATAAATAAGAGTATAAGCTGAGCAATAAGAGTATAAACTGAGCAATACTGATCAGTTTAGGCTAAATTAACTAAGATCACATCTTAAATTCAGTATCTCATTTCTCAAGACTGAAATATTCAGGCACTCGTCTCCTAAACTTGTTACTTAAGTAAACACATGGAGATTTTTCTAAATATTAATTGAGCCTTATTAATATTCTGTGTGTTATTTTACACAGACATCATTAGAAACCTACTTATTTTCTATAAAAATGGAGCGTAACAATTCCCTGTAAACATGGTAATGTAATCTAATGTCTCTACAGTACACAGTCTGAAAATTTAATATTGAAAGCTGACTTTAGTGTGAATAAAAAAAAAATTAATTTATTCTCCCCTCCATTTTAAATCATCTTCCAGTTCTTTAAACTTCAGGAGAATCTAATTTTTTGCTAATAGTATCAAAAGCAAATAAAAGCTATCTGTGTAGCACAAGAGCTGCTGTAGGTTGTTATGACAACTGTAAGTTTCTTTGTGTAGAGCTCTGGAAGATATGATCATTTTTGGGTAAAAGAAGACAATATTCAACAGTTCTAGTACTAAAGAAGCATGCAAAATTCTTGTAGATCTAACATTATGCCTTTTGATACTTTAACGAGAATATATTCAGTACATTATCTGCATTAAAAAAATAAAGCAAGTTGAAAGTTTTTCCAAGTTTTGAGATTCATAAGAAAATTTCTGGGTTATTAATGAAAAAAGTATAAATCTTATTTTAAACAATATTAGGATCAATTTTAATTCCAATTAAAAGCCTTTTGTAGTCAGTGAGTAGACTTAAGGATTTTTGATCAATAATTACACTGTTCTTTGTGCTGATCTTGTTGCAGTGAAGAGTGAGTTTTTCCATTACAGTGGAGTGTATGTCCTGTAAGTAATCTTGTTCTAGTTCTCAGTCAGACTTTCAGCTGCTCAGAAATGCTGTCATGCTCACCAGAGTCAAATCCAGCAGTGTTGGTAAAAATAGAAATTAATTTCAAAGTTCTCATCTTGCCCTACAGATGTGTAAGTTTTTCAGCACACATTCAACTCTCAATGTAGCTGTATTTCAACTCTTAGTGCCCATTCTTGTTCAGACATTCTCTTCCCTCCTGCATTAAGTGAAAATTTAATGCATTTTACCCACTACACTTTGCACCTAATGTAGTTCATTTATGGGTCCTTTCTATTTTACAGTTAAGTTTATCCATCTAAATAATACAGATGTTCCTCCCTGGGTTGTTTTTCTTTCTCCTGCAGTGATTTTGAAGTGCTAATCTGCTTTTAATACAAGATTGTTTAACCCAGTTTCTTCGGCAAGACAATATTGGCTTACAGTCTTCTTAGTACTGTTTCATTCAGCTTGTTCTCCATAAAATATGTCACATTTCCAAATTAACAGGAGTAACGTCTACTTCTAGTATGCTGTGTGTCACACTGAAAAGTATCTGCTTCATGAAATATTTCCTTCACTATAATTTTTATTTGTTTTTAGATCAAATCATTTCCAATGGGCAGGAGATGCAGCCAGTGATGCCTTTAGTCATTTCACCTTACTAGCTTCTTTCTACTAGAAAGCTTGTAGTCCTAAAGAAAATTCCAGCTCTAACTGTAAGATGCAGCTGTTTTCAGGCCCAGTAGAATTAAAGCTCAGTTCCTTTATTTTAATGAGTGACTTTAAGTGGGAGCAAGTTAAAAGTGTTAAAACTGAACTTTTCCTTTCTCTATCAATTATCCAAAGCTCTGCATTGTGTAAGAACAACAGAAAAATGTGGCCAGTGCTGCCACCATTGAATCAGTCTGTATTCTTAACAGATGGCCAGTTTTATTGGCACGAAAAGGATGTGAAAAGGTGCTGTGGAATCTTACAGATCAGAGATATTTAAGAAACTCATGCTTCTCTGCAGCAATCTGCGTGGTGGCCAGTGTATGCTTCCAACCTTGGATCTAAATATGAACATCTAGAGGATCTGAATTCATAGAATTCATAGAATCATGGAGCTGGAAATGACCTTTCAAAGGTCATCTAGTCTAACCCACCTACTGTGAGCAGGGACATCCTACACTGGACCAGGCTGCTCAGAGCCAATTCAAGCCTGGCCTTGAATGTCTCTAGGGATGGGGCCTCCACCACCTCTCTGGGCTGCCTGTGCCAGTGTCTCACCACCCATATGGTGAAGAATGTCTTCCTAATGTCTAATCTAAACCTGTCCTTCTCTATATTCTCACTAATTTACTTCTTCACCATGATGATGATAAATTGTTTTACAGATTGACCAAAACCAATGCAGAGACCCAGCCACCCACCTAACATACAGGCTATTTCTATAGCTTTAAAAAAAGGAATTAAAAATTGAAGAAGATAAAAACAGAAGCACAAAATGGTTTAATATACTGATTTTTAAACTGTTTTTATGGCAGTACAACATAAGAGAAAAGTCTTACTGTTAAACATAGATCCTTCCTGAATTCAGTATCTCACTAACAGGGCACACTCCATTACTGTGCACACAGCTAAATTCATGTCAATTGTAAACTGTAGGGTGTTGTGTCATCTGCTCCCTAGCAGCACTGTGGACACATGTCACTGCCTGTATTCTTAAAACTACTCAATTAAATGTACCAGGCACTTGCAGCACTAGATAATGACATTTGGTTACCCTTAAGTCCCAAGGGACTTTTCCCCCTTTTATTCTCCCCTGAAGAAAAATTTCTTTCTTGCTGAGAAAAGCCAGAGAAATGAAGCTATCACCTGTGATCTTTTTTCAAGGGTTCTAAGTGATTTTTTATTTATCCACAATTCAGACAGAGGGCTGCTTTGAAGCAGGAATATAAAATGGTATGGAGGATGATATACAACATAAGGAGCATATTTGTAGTCTAATTAGACCGAGCTTCAGAGAATAACCACTGTAGCATCTTCTCTGTATTGGAAATTCTTAGTACAAATAACTTGTGATATCACTTTCCTGAGAGATTATTGTTCTCATCCTAAAGAGGTGGAATTTCCCATCTGACTGAAGACAGTAGTATCTGTGAATAACTGCTTCTTTATTGTATTAGTGTTTAGTGACCAACCATGGCTGCATACCTTGACTGTGAAGGGGTCCTCAAAACTCTTTCTGTCCTCTGGCAACATCCTCTTTTTCTTGCTCAGCTTCTGCTTTAGCCAGCTGCTCCATGAGCTCTTCTTCACACCCTGGATCTTCTTTGTAGCCGTGCTGTAGGATGAGTAGAGCTGTAGGTCATCAGCCTTACACTAGAGTTTGATTCTTTGTCTCCAGTTCATTTTGTGGTCACTTGGTGAAAAGATACCAAAATAGCTGATCTTTTTGACAATACACAGATGAGGAGTCTTAGTTTCTTCCGCCATTCCTGGAACATGTGGGTTTTTTCAAAAGTGTCAAATTCTTTATTTCTATTCTAAAATCTGCTTTGTTTGAGGTAGGATGGCAGTGTCAGGTGTCTTTCCAAACTGGATATGCCATTTTTCTCTCCATTTTCTCTATTCCTGTTTCATAGCCTCTATATTATTTATTATTAGTACAGTTTTAAAATTGTTTTAATTGCTATTACTTTTAGGCAAAAGACGAAGAAAAGGCATATGCTAATTTAAAACAGTAGAGAGAATAAGTGAGTGGAAGAATGGAATTACTTTTTCATGCAAAATAAGACTTGGCATAAAAATATACTTTCTCTTTTTTCAGATGGAATTAAAAGTTTTCTAACCCTCAGACTCTGACTTTATCTTAATATTCACAGTATTTTCTATACCAATCTAATATTTTTTTGCTTAAATCTGTTCCTGGTTTGATGTTGGATGCCACAGCCTGTGAGGCCTTGCCTTCTCTAGAGTCCCTTGTGATGTGATACCATCTTACTGGTGAATTTAGGCTACCCAAAGTCCATTCAAGGACTAATGAATAGATTTTTCAACATCACTATTTCCTTTGTAATCTTTTTGGATCTGCAAGAATATGTAATTCTACTAACTAAATGTTAAACATAGAGGAAAGTTTAAAGCAGGAGGAAAACCTGTCAAATGCATAAACCACAAAGGAATAAGATGTTGCTATGATATTCTCTTCCCCTCTGCTCCTTCCAACTCCCATCCAGTGAGCTTATTCAAATTAGTAAATTTTGCATTAGACTGACTTGATCAAGAGCATCTTACAAAAAATTGAGTTCTTTGTAGTGGGTCATATCCTGGGGGATTTGACATTCATAAGAACAATTGACCTGTACCAGGTTGTTTATGGGATTTCATTAGAATCATTCTTTTGGAGTATTAGGATAAGGAAAAAATTAGTCTTTTCATTGAGGCAATGTCATCTCCTTGATCATGAAGCCCTTGGAGGCCTCAATAATGTAGCCCTCTTCTTCCTCCTCCCCTTTCTGGTCTGCTGTGGAAGTGACCAAAGCTTGTTAGTAGTGTTACTACTTATTGATTGGGAATATACCATAAGCTTTACCACATACTGGCCTTGTTCTAATTATCCTGTGTTCTCTTGTGATTCTGGGAAAGGCTGTGGGATATTATTGGAAGATTTCCCTGCATGTGGTAGGGGATTGGATTCTTTTAGGTTCCTTCAATCTAAACCATTCTATCATTCATTGTCAGTTTAAACACATCCCTTACTGGCTTCTAATTTATTAAACTGTTCGTAGGAAGCTTAGTGTTGCCTGCAAAATAAAGTATGTATTCTTATTTGCCATAAATGTAACACAGTAATTTTGTTATCTCTGTGTTGATTCTTTATCTCTTCACATGTGTAATCTGCCAAAGTCTTTCTATTTCTATTAGACAGTAAATATGGAAATGGTTGTTCCAGTTCTATGTTTCAATATATCTTGGAAAAATTTGCTCAAAAAATTTCACTGGAATACAAATGAGTTGGCTTGGCAGTATGCTTTTTAATTTGGTATGAACAATTCAAAAACATCTGGGAGAAATAAATGGTAATGCCTTGACTTCTGATGGTGTGTCACATTGAGGAGCAAAGTATCCATATAGTTTTCTGTGGAAGTTAACTAAAAATTTGACAGTTTTGCAGCATATTTTTCCTTACATAACAAAATTATGATGAATATTGCTTTTTGGATGTATAGGACATTTTTGCATTAAAACTTTGCGGGACATTAGTACTGGACTTGTGGTGTCTCAAGTGCAGCTACAATATAGTTTTGTTGAGTGCTGCAAACCTGCCTGTTTGCAGTTAAGAGCTGGATGTCATGGGAATTTGTGCTAAGCAGCTAGGACTAAATGAGAGAAAACCAGCTTGTTTGCATGTGGATACACCAAATGTGAAGGTAACATTGTGGTTTGCCTTTTCGAAACTCCTTTCTGCTACAACTGTTGCAATTTAAGGGTGAAGCAAAATATTTTTTTTTTTTTTCATCAACACCCATAGTCCCACCCCATTTTGTTCTATTAAAGAGACATGTTCATCAGAGCCACTTAAACACTCTTTCAAGAAAGCATGCTTCAGAACAGGCTGTTTGTTTTGGCAAACATGCATTTATGTTTTTTCTCAGACCAACTGTTATTATATCTGTATTCTGTTGGTTTTAACAATGGTTGACCAATACTTTATATAATTGCACAAATTCATCCACTAGGAATATTTTCCTTCTGTACTGAATATAAAGCTGAGGTAGGCTTAATGTGTACACATTAGCTTTATTAATAAGATTAATAGCACTATCACAATCTTACTTTTTCCCTTCCTCAAGACAGAAGGTATTTTGCTAATTTTATACTTAATGTCTGATGCATATTCAGAATAGATATTCCAGGTCTAATGAAATCAAATAGTCATATTCCATGATGTGCATTATTCACATAAAAGATAAAGAAAAACAAAAACCCTGTCATGACAGTTGCAAATCATTCTGTTAGCTTTCCAGCCCCACAGTTTTGGAAGGTTTCATCCATATAATTTGCTGCCTTGTACGTTAATATAATAAATATTTCCTTTTTTTAAGACAGTAATGTCTGCCAAATGAAACAACACAGCATATTAATTAATTTTTAAAGCAGGCATTTGGTTGTCATATTGCAGCACTACTAATTCAGTGCTGAAGATTTCCTTACAACCATTTTAAATGGAAAAACAATACATGCTGTTAAGAGAAAGCAGTACTTACTTGAGAAGAATTCAGCAAGCTCTGTTCTGCTAGTCCACAGCCTGAAATGATGGAGCCAGATTTAGAAGTAGCTTATTAGGTGTGTGCTGCTTCAACAGTTACAGCTTTTCTTTTTTTTTTTTTTAACTGAAAGACAGGATCGTTTTCTTTTAATGAATCCAGCACAGGATGATAAGCTGTCCATGTTGCTATGAGAGCATAAATTCACAAACTCAAGTAATTGCAGAACAACTCATCAAGGGTCATTCCCTATCAACTTGACAATGCTTTTCTGTGTACTCACAAATTTTAACAGCATCAAGGAAGGTCATGGTATGTCACAAATGAAGGAAATTACTAGTTAGTCATGTGTACTTGAAATGGAAGGTGATGTAGTCTGTACTGTTTGTGAATATAAGTAGAAAACTGAGTAGAGCCAAAATCCTTCAATTAAAGCACCCACTGAATTCCCTTAAGAGGGGACAAAGCTCCAAGTACAAGGTAAACGTAGTAACTGTCACTCCTTCTCTGGGGTGAGTGTACACCATCTTTTAGAGATCCAGCTCTTAAAAAGGATTGTATAAACTGCTTCAAAGGGATCACACAAACTTGAGAATTAAGCATTTTTTTTGCCTTTCATAATCTGTGAGAAATACTTTTAAGCATTATAGTTTTTAGTGCACAAACACTATTGCAATAATGCAGGCATATAATTACTGTTATAAAATAATTCACATTTATATACAGATTTAATATACAATACCACACACTTGTAGAGTTTTACGGATATCTCCATTTAAAGTATTTAGATATATTTGTTCAAATTCTGCCTTTATGAAATCCAACACAAATATGTACCGCATGGTCCAGTTGACAATTATATCTACAACATTGCATCTGCTGAGAATAAACCATTATTTATATTCACCCATGCATTTTGAAACATTCTATTTTAATTTTTTTTTTGCCCATAATGGTTCAGACAGGAAGAGATTTGAGATGTATTTATCTGTTGCAATTTACAGGTTTTGGCTTATCTTCATTTGGCTTGTCCTAAATATTGGACCTTTCATCTCTAATGTGAAGACAGAGGTGAACTGTGTTATCACCTTTGGTCTGCATAAAGGGGGAAAGGGAAGGATAAGTGTTTATATTAAGTAGTTATAGAGCTATTTTTGAGTTCTTACACATTTCCCAGACAGAGTGGGCATGCACAGGAGCTCCTTCTTGCTATTAGAGTCATAGAATAGTAAAATGCATTGAGTTGGAAGGGACCTTCAAAGACCATCTAGTCCAACCCTCTGCAATGAGCAGGGTCATCTTGTGCTATACCAGATTGCTCAGAACCTCATCAAGCCTGTCCTTGAATATCTCCAGGGTGGAGCCTCCATCACCTCTCAATTCTTCCTCGACACCTGAGAAAAGATTTGGGTTTTTTGCTACCACTGAGTTTTCAGCATTAAGTGCTGTGCAAAACAGGAGTGTTTGAGGAGTCAGAGCTTTCCAGCATCCCAGGAGCAAACTCCCATTCGCAGCATCTTCCTTTCACCAGGAAAAAACAGACTGTGCTTCTTAAGAGGCACCAATTAATGCCTCCAGATAGACACTGAATTCAAAGTTCATCAGAAGCTGCTGAAATGCAGTACTTCTTGCTTCTTACAGATGTGAGATGCAGACATAGAACAGAGGTTTCCTGCTCAAAGCTCCTGGTGACAGCTCTAACCATGGAAAACACATCCCTGCTTGTGTTTCCACTTGCTTTAACCTCTAGTGGCATGGGAAATATCTGTCTGGTCTTAATTCTGTTCTGGCTTGTCTGTCTTTTAATAAGATCCTTCCCCTCAAGCTCCGTTATATCTTAGAGAGACTGGGGAGTTCAAGACAATGCAAAAGCTCAGTTGTTATATACCAGATCCTCCAAGAAGTGCATAAGGAAGAACATCGCACCTCTCATGAGAAATACCTTTCTTTTTCCCAGTGAACTGACATAAGAGGAGAGGAAGCACATTTTTATTTTCAGATTTTGCTTTACCCACTGCCATGCTTACAGCTGTGAGCTTAGAGGGAGAAAACGTTGCCCAACCCTGGTGCATACCCCTTTTTCCTTCCGCTTTTCTTGGCTTTTCCATCTTCTTGGCTTGCTTTCCCCTCTCCACAGTGCTATGCCAAACAAGCCTCCTTTCACTCCCTGCCTCTCCTTGAGCAGTGCTTTCTCCTGAATCCATAATCCTATTGTGAATTCCTGAGCAGGAAATATGAAGCATTTGAGAATGAGCAGCTGGCACAGCCACTGAACTTAGGCAAAGACAGAAAATTTATGATCACTAGCCTGGCTGAGAAAACAGTAATATGACTGGTTCTAAGCATATCTTGCAGAACCCTGCTATCTAGCTCTTTTTTTTTTTTTTAACTCCACCTTCCTCTTCTATCAGTAAAATAATTGCTAACAATAACAGCAGCAGTATGAAAAGAAAGTACAGTCAAGGCTTAACTTCAAATTTCAACAGAAACATGACTGAAATCTTTGGTCTTGCCCTTCTATGGGATTTGAATTGAATATTTTAAACCTTATTCAAATAAGGGTGAAAGAATGAATGCATTGAAGCAGTTATTTCTAAAAGGCAGTGCTCCAAATGGTAAAAATCTAGGGCAAGACTGCTATCATTGTTCAGTTGGTCATTGGTTGTATAACTCAGCTTGTTGGCCAAATTTATGTGGATATTATGCAATTTTTATTGAACCAATCAGAACAAAGGTGAATTCCTCCAGCATATTCCAGCTCAGCTTGAATGAATGACAGAAATACAACTGGATAACTTTGAGTATTTTTTAAGTGCCTTTGAAGAAATAGTACATCTCCCGGTGATCTCGGGTAATGCATGTGAAAGCAATTCATGCTACTCAGAAGATAATACAAGCTTTGGAAAATTTAGCGCCTATTAGTGTCACTTTCTTTCAGTGTTACCTTCTGTCAGCATCATGTTTTAAATCCCTGCTGCCATCAATATTCCCATCACTTCACATCTGGATCAAAAATAACCGAAGATTAGGGCTAGAAAACTATACAATGCAAAATAAAGCATTGTTCTTTAACAAAGACAATAGTTTCCCCTTAAAGAAACCACTATGGATTGTAATAAGTTCTCCAGTATTCAAAATTTTTACTAAATTTGTCAGTGTATACTCACATACATGCATATAAATGTGCATACATATGCACATACTTAGATTTGCAAAGCAATTTAAAATTACAAGAGAACAAAATGAAAAATTAATTCAGTTTCTTCAGACTGAGAGCAAAATTGAAGTAAGAGTACTCGACAGCATGTCTGAATTGTACCACATGGTTTTAAAAAGATTCTGCTTTGTGGTGTTCAGGCATTTTATTTCCTCCACAGGATCATGGCACAGCTTGGATATGTGTCCTTTTAATATCTTTCTTTGCTACTGCTATGCTATGGGAAAAATGTCATGAATGCAGTAAAATGGAATGGTCACTTCTTTTTTAATATGTTTTTTTTTTCATTAAAGTGAACAAAAATTATTGTGAGTGTAGTGTCTTAAATTAGGAGTTTGTAAAAGGAAGTTTACTCAGTCCTGGTATAGGGGAGTATAGATGAGAAATGTCCTCAAGTTGCATCAGGGGAGATTTAGACTGGATATAAGGAAAAAATTATACATTGGAAGGGTTATAAAGCATTGTAACAGCATGTCCAGGGATGCACCATTCCTGGAGATATTTAAAAGATGAGTTGAGGTCTTGTTTAGAGATAATGTCTTGTGATGTGTTTTGTCAGTGTACTTTGATGGTTGGACAAGATGATCTGAAATGTCCCTTCCAGTTTAGGAGATTCAGTGATTCTGTGATTTTCTGTTGCTAAATTGCAATGCAGCTAAATGGGCATTGACTTTACTAATTCAAAACCTGGCAGGATGCAGCCAAGGATGGGGCATCCCAGGAGCAAAAAAGCCACAGAGACTTCCCCACAGCTCTCAGGTCACGGATCTTACTAGACCTTGTGTATCCTGTGTAGTGTCTGTGTACTTTTCTTGGACAATTTTGCAGAAAGTTATACACTTTTGCTGACTGAAGTGACTCGTTCAGAGCAGAAATCTCAGAAAGGATTAGCCCTGCAAAGGGTTTACGTTGGTGCAGCAGGACTTGCAGACAAACATAAAGTCATCCCTTTAAAATTGAAGATCTGGCTCAAGCTATTTGCTGAATCTGACCTCGGTCTAGAAATAACCTCAGCTGCTCTGAACCCGCATTTCTAAACAAGAAATAAAAATTCTCAGCTTATATCCTTGGAGACCTAAGTTGTACCTTGGCTGGGGTATTATTCTGTCTTTCTCAGTCCTCTGGGATTTTTCAGCAGAATAAATGTGTCTCATCTGGCTGCAGGACTCATCACTCTGTCAAGTGTAATCAAATACAGGGAGAGGAGAGGGGAGATAACCTTGTGAGAGGGGGTGTGCTGGAAATGCAAGCAATATATAGTAAATTCCTTTTCACGTGTGCACTAATCTCTTCTTCCACCATGTTTATCATTCTCCACACACAGCCTGCTATCTGCAC
Source organism: Turnix velox (assembly GCA_013400935.1). Lineage (NCBI taxonomy): Eukaryota > Metazoa > Chordata > Aves > Charadriiformes > Turnicidae > Turnix > Turnix velox. The sequence goes on from VZTY01009990.1 coordinate 222,642, forward strand.
ATCAGTCACGTTCAACTTTCAGCAGCCTGGCTATTGCATACCTACACACAGTTTCCCACAGTCTTCATTCATTTCACATTTGTATCAGCATCTAAACACCTCTATGGAAACCACAGCAGACACAGAAAATTAATGCTGATGAGTATGTTTGTGAGGAAGCCTCTCTTTTTCTGGGAGATGGTCATTCTGGACATTTGTAGGTCTGACTTTGTGATTTGGTGAACCTTGTAACTTTTATTTAAAAAAAAAAAAGGAAAAAGGAAAGCCCATGCATATGTCACATGCAATGACTTTTGAGGAAAAGAAGCTTTACTTTAGTCCAGAGCAGCACATTGGAATTTGATGGCTTCAAGCTGAGAACGTTAGTAAATGGGGGAAATCTTACCACCTTGTTGAAGGCATTGACTTTGGTATAGCATAGAGCAAAAAATACTCTGCTGCTATGCTAGGAACATGACCTATTAGTAATCTCTGCCTTTAAATTTCAGATATATTGGGTTAACTCTGGAAATAGTGCTGCTAAGCTGGAATACTTCTTAGAATTTATGAACTATTTTTACATCCCATTCTTTTTATCTTTTGCTTTAAACCTTTATGGATTCTTAACAAGACAGTTACACCATCTGTAACCAGCATTTTTCCAATATGCTACCAGGGCTGCTTCTCTGGTTATTTTCCCTGAAATTGCTTCAAGAAGATGTAGGGAAGCAAAATAGAAAAATCAGACTCCAGATGCCAAATTGATTTGCAGAAATGCATATGTCTATTAAGCTCTCTTTAGTCAGCCTTTAGTCTGCATGTTTCAGTCCAAAACATAATATGGCTGTTGCTTTATAGCCTTGCTTTCAACAACCTGAACACTATGAAGAACGAACAGATATTTGTTGTGGCTGTAACTTCCCATGTAACTCAAATCTTTTCCACAAGCCAAGAACACATCCATCAGCTCTGGAAATTGAAACTCTGTTTCAGGGCAGGTGTCAATAACATGCTGCTAATGGGACATGACATCCCATTGTGCCAGGCAGCATGACAGTTGCAGGGTGGTAATAATGTGGGATATTTTCTTTGCTGAAATGTGGCGCATCTCCTTTGGGACCTGATGGATGGTTTCTGTCAACACAACAACAGTAGAGGATCAGCATCCTTAAAGTAATTCGGAGGGGGAAAATGATTTTTTACCCTTTCATGCCATGTATCCTGTCAAACAACCCATTTTCTTCATCTCTTAGTGTTATAAAATGTGTCATATCATAAATGCCCCACAATTTGGTTAAATGTGAAACCATGGAATCATGTGACTCTTGGAATTAATTTATAAAAAAAGGTAATCTGTGCTTTAGCAGGAATACATTCTCATAGTAGCATTTGAAGAGACAGATACAAGGAGACAGATACAAAGACACAATGTTTATTTTAAATTGCTATTCATTTGTATTATCTGAATCACAAAAACAACAGTTCTTGTTAGCTGGAAATTATTTTGTTCACATTGCATTTTGTACTGTAAAGATGTTTCAGGGCACTGTGTAAATGGCATGATTGTGATCCCACAAAAGATGACTCCAAACACACCAAACAATTTTTAAAGTGATGATAAAGACTAGAATCATAGAATCATATGGTTTTGGGTTGGAAGAGACCTTGAAGATCATCTGGTTTCAACCCCCCAGCCATGGGCAGGGACACTTCCCACTAGACCAGATCACTCAGCACCTCATTCAGCCTGGCCTTAAACACCTCCAGGAAGGGGGTATCCATCTCTGGGCAACCTGTCCCTGTGTCTCACCACTGTAAAGAATTTCTTTCTTATGTCCAGCCTAAATCTACCCTCTTCCAATTTGCATCTATTACTCCTAGTCCTGCCATCCTGGACACTATTATAAAGTCCTACCCCAGCCTTTCTGTAGGCCCCCTTCAGTTATTGAGTAGCTACTATGGAGGTCCCCCCTGAGCCTTCTCTTTTCCAGGCTGAACAGCCCCTACACCTTCAGCCTGTTCTCATAAGGGAGTTGCTCCAGCCCTTTGATCATCTTTGTGGCCCTCCTCTGGACCTGCTCCAAAAGTTCATTGTCCTTCTTATGTTGAGGGCTCCACAACTGGACACAATACTCCCATTGGGGTCTCACCAGAGGTGAGAAGAGGGGCAAAATCACCTCCCTTAATCTGCTGACCACACTTCTCTTGATGCAGTCACTCTTGAATTTATTTGATTCTATTGTGAAAAACCATAGAATCTTATGGTGTAATTATTATACTTAAAAGTCAAAATTCTATGTTTATGTATGCACATAGAAGGGATACCTTCAGTAAGCTTTTAACAAGTTTGTGGCAAGGAGACTCAGAATTTCATCATCCAAGTGGTAATTTTCAGATTAATTTTAGATCTTCTCAAAAGTTGAAGAAGCTTCAGAAATTTAGCCTCAACTTATTATTAAACTGACAGGTACCCCCATTTGGATTGTTACATAAGCTCACTGCCCCAGTGATTTATCAGGAGTCTGACACATAGTGTGGCTTTTCAGTCTTCCACACGGATTTTACCAAAGCTGTGCCTTACACAATAGTCTATATTTCATGTCTTAAGTCCTGAAGAATTATTCTGCTACTGCTCTAGTCCTCAATGAATTTCCCTGAAGAAATATTTTGTTTGAAGAGGCTTTATTTTGCTAAAGTATATTTTATGTCAGGCAGCTAATATAACCATCTCTTGCTACTGTGCTGTCAAGGGGATTATAATGAGGTGGGCTACATTAAAAACACAGAGTAGAAATTCACAGTCAGTCTGGCAGAACTATTCACATAGTGATGATGGATTGCAGTGGTAGACAGTGGACCTATAAAACATCAACTTTCATTATTATTGTATTTTCTGTATTTTTTGCTGTATGGGATGCTTTCTCTTACTTTCCCTTTTAGGAGTTATAAATGGCTTGTATTTGTGTGTTCACACTTATTTTTCTCAGTAGAATTGTGAACCAGAGGTCTCTGAGTGGAGAAAGTTTATTTCTGGAGGACTGATACTTTGATGCAGTATGTTGCTGCTGTATTTTGAGGGTTAATTATCTTTGACCTGCATTCCTACTAGGAAAATTGCAATGAATCTCCTATCATCATTGTTACAATGCTGGATAAATACTGTTTTACATGGAATGAGGAATATGCACCTTTGGGGCCTTCTAATCCTGCAGAATGTTTTGTGATATTCTTGAGCTTGAAAGAGAGATATAAGGAGGAAGCTGAAGAGTAGAAGTGTGTCTGGGAAGTTCAGAGCAGCCATTTCAGGAGCTCCAGGAATGGCTAAGCACATTATTTGAGATACAGCTGTCCTCGTGGCACAAAGTGGCTGTACAGACTGGCACTGTACCAAACTATAGAATGAACAGAAATGACTGTCCTTTGGAAAAGAGCTATCTTCAAATTTACAAACTTTGCCTGAAGTGATCTAGTTGACCACAGGCTAAGACAGGCAATTTGGCAGGTAGAAGAAATTGCTCTGAGGGATTAACATATGTGGAATATAATTTTATATTAAAAAGGAAGGAAGGGTGGATTCATGAAGCTAGTGAATTTAAGAGATTCATATTTATTTATTTATTTTAATATTTATTTATTAATAAATTCACATTCAATATAGCATACTTATCATACAGAAACCCTGATGTTTTCAGGGCAAATTTAGATGAGGTTACTTTGCTGATTTGAATGCAAATTTAAGTATTTCAGACAGTGTATGACATTAGAGGACAGTAATTTTTGAATGTGCTCTGTGATACTGCCATTGAAATTATCAGATATTAAACAAGGTTATACTCAGGAATCCAGCACTGGAATTTTTGAGAGCCACTAGTACATGGAACAAGATGACAGTTATCTCCTGATTGTATTTGGTTCCTGGTAGCATCAACAGTTTTCTCAGGGGAAATTTTTCTCAGTGGTTATTTTTACAGATTTTTTTTTTTAACGTGGGCAATTAACTTATGTTAACTATGAAAAATTAAAGCAAAATTTTGTGCATTTTGGAATGATGTTGTCAGAAAAGACATAACCTTTTAAAACTCAATTCTGAAACTATTGATGGCTATAAGCTTTTTAGCTTTTCCCACCAGCCAAGCAGGTAGAAACTAAAACCGCTTGGTGCATTAGACACAGCAGGATGAAAGACTGACATCAGTGAATGAGGTATTCTGAAGGGAGTCTTCAAATTTCTTCTAAAATCTTGAGATACTTAAAATGCTACAAGCAACTCAGGCCATGTCCTGACATGTTTTCAGAGATAAGTTGTTCTATTGTTTAGGCAGTCTCAAAATAGGAAGAGCTTTCCTTATGTTTAAAAGGATTTTCCTTTATTTCAGCCCACCATCTTTCATCCTGTCACTGTACGATTGACTTTTCTCCTTCAGATTTTTACACTCATGAATAATATCCCCACCACGACTCTGCTCATCAGACTAAAATATATACCTGACCCAGACTTTCTTCATATGACAGGTCACCCAAACCTCTCATTGTCCTTCACGGAACTCCAGGATGTTTCTCTTGTACTGAGAAGACCAGAACCATCTGCAGAGCCCTAGGTATGCCTTAGCAGGGCTGAACAGAGAGAAAGAATCACTTGTTTTTGCCTTTAGGCAATCCTCATCCTAAAGCAGCTGCAGATGCTGTTGGCTTTCCTTTTTGCAGATGCTGCCTCATGTTCAACTTCTTGTCTACGAGAAACCACAGGTCCCCTTGAAAATATACATTTTCCAGCTTTTTGGCACCCAACCTGTACCAGAACATGGGTTTTTCTTCACATTTTCCTCTTTTTGAGCTTCATTCCTTTCTGCTAATTTCTCCAGTATGTTAAAGTCTCCTGAAGTGGCAGTGCAACTGTTTGGCCTATCAACACCCCTCCCATTTTTTTATCATCTATGAAGTTGCTGATGATGCACTTGATGCAGTCATCCAGGTCATTGGTGAAAGTGTTAGTATTAGCCATGATATCCATGCCTGAAGTATAGCACTGGTGACTTCTTTTTTATTAAAGAGAGGACCAATGCACTTGTGCATGATATGAGTAAACCCTTCTCTGGAAGGGAAAGGAAACTATGGAATTATGCCTTTTGTGATTCTAAGTTTACCCTTGCTTAGCTCAAATACCTCAGGAATCCTCTGAAATTTCTCACTTTGCCATCTCCCACAAATATCAAAATCCCAAAAGGGCGATATCCATATGGACTTCAAGAAGCTGGGGGAGAAGGGGAAAAAGGAGAGTTTACATACAATTACTATATTGATATGTGGAAGAGAAGTTTCATTTACTTTGGAATGGCTTAATCGTATCAATCTCTTTTCTTGCTAGACATCAATAAACTAGGATGCAGAGGAAAACTGTTTCAGATAAAGAAAAAAGTATTTTGTACTGATAATTTTGTATTCAGATCCTATATCATCAGATTGTAGGGTTTAATTTTTGTACCACCTTCAGAGAATAGTTTGAATCAATTAGTATAGTTAGCCCTTGCTTTATTTTGAAGAGGAATGAGAGGAGCAGAGATTCTGGCAACAAGTCAAAGTTGAAGGTACTTATTTGTCATTTAATAAAATAAATGAATGGGTTTCCAGCACATCATCAGAACTCTTAAGAAAGGTCACTCATTCACTGCAAAGGAAATTGTCTTTCAGTCAAGTCCTCTCACCGTTTTGGCTTGATTTATGCCTTATCATTGCAAGTATCATCTGAAAATGAAAAAGTAACATAATACCACAAAGGTGTTATTGGAAAACAGAAAATAACATCACTTCCCTAATTGCTGACATAAAACAAAACTGATCTGTGAATATAAGAGCATTACAACTGATCAGAAGTTCCCATTTTGTTGTTGCCACCAAAGACCCATTTTGAAATATTCTTTCTCTTTGTGGTTGCTTACTTTAGTTCCAGTGTTGTTCTTCAAGAAAATCTTTTATGATTCTGGAAAAAAATGAAACTTATTAACAGCCCAATACAAGGTCACGGTTGTGGAGTTGCTTTTGGCACCAGAAATAGTCAATTTTCAGTGCCATCTGGTTTTTAGTTTGTTTATTAAAGAAACATTTCAGAGGATTCCTGTAATGAGTTGCTCAGGGGAGTTTTGGATGCTTTGTCTTTGGACGTGCTAAGTCCAAGGCTTTGAGAAACATGTTCTTGTGGGAGGTGTCCTTACCCAAGGGGAAAGAGTTTGAATTAGATTGTCCAAACTAAACAATTTTAACCTTTCTATTATTTGAAGAAAATACACGGTTTTTAACAGTTAGCCATTTATTCAGCCATGTACCTGAGCAGTATGGTGTCTGGCTTAATAGTATATTTTGCAGAAAGAGTGAAAATGCATTCTCAAAAAAACCCCCAGCAGAGAAAACTTCACTATGACCTAATTACTAAAACATACTCAAGCCTTAATCCCCAAAGCACCCTTGTCAATCAGGTGGTGTCTTCCAGTGACTCTCAAACATGTTGACTGAATATAATGAATAGTTTAATCACTGTTTGGAGATGTACACTCAGTCACTAGTGCATTATTATACACTCCTGTATTTTATTGAACATTACTATTCATGGAGCAAAGCACAGGTTTTGCTTGAAATCTGCTACTTGAATCTCAAAGAATTTTTCCTTTTAAAACATGGAATATTCTGATTATTCATTCATATTAAGCTAAAAAACCCTTCTCTGTCACCTTTCTGTCCATTAGATCCCTGCTAATTCTGTTTTACAGACACAAAATCCCTATCTCATTTTTATAGCATCTCTTATAATGTGTTACTCCGAAATAGTATAGCAATAACATGACTATCACTGTCAGATCTTCAAGCAAGCTGCTGTAAGACAGTTTGATTGTCCTGTGAATTGCATGGTCATGCCATTTTTTTCTCTGAAATGTGACGCAGAATAAAGGTGCAGAATGGAAGGTCTATGCACAGCTTCTTGTATGACAACAGTACATGGAAGTACAGTAAAACTTCTTTATTTTGTGTCTTTGGAAGAAGAAAAAAACAGCCTGCCCTGATTAAAATCTCTGTCAAATGCACAACTTGTCTCTCTCCCAGCATTTATTCAGCACATTTTTCAGTGTATTTGGGAATATGATTATTCACTAATAGCAAGACTAACTAGAGAGTGAAAAATAGATGCCTGACACACATAGCTTCAAACATGAGTAATTCTTGTACCTGCGAGCTACTTGTGTGAACACTGATAGAGAATCTGACATGGTGCTGACGCCTATGCAACAGCAGCAGGAGAGAAGAGACTGTGGAAAGGTAAAGTTGACTTCTGAAATGAAGCTTGTACAAATTAGAGCAGCGTTTAAATATTTCCCTTGACTGTACTGGAGCTGGACTAATCAAAATATATTGAAACCTTTTGCATACAAGTTGTATGCCTGTATGACAGAGCATGTTGTGACAGGACACGGGACAGTGGTTTTAAACTAGATCAGGCCAGGTTTAGATTAGACATTAGGAAGGTGTTCCTCCCCATGAGGGTGGTGAGGCACTAGAATAGGTGGTTGAGGCCCCATCTGTGGAGACATTCAAGGCCTGGCTTGATTGATGAGTCTTTGAGCAACCTGTTCTAGATCAGGATGTCCCTGCTCACTGCAGGGGGGTGAACTAGAAGATCTTTGTAAGTCCCTTCCAACTCTATGATCCTACGATAAGATTATTGGTCTTTTTACTGGATGTCTTCCCTCTTAATACGACAAGCAGGAGGAAAGAATAAAACATAACTATGGAGACGGAAATAAGATTATTTTCAGTAACTTCGTCCTCATGCCTTTTGGGATTTTCTTAGTTACCCATATAGAAGGCATTTGAGGCTAGGATCGTTTTTTGCTATGGTCTTTATTTTTAACATCAGAGGAGCCTAAATTCAAATTTTATGTTTGAATTGTATATATTAAATTATAACAAGGGAATAACTAATTTAATAAATTATTTAGACAGAGATTGGTTTAGCTATTTTTGTACAAGATTCTGCCAAAAGCAGCTCAACATTCTTTCCACTTGCATCTAGAAATTGTTATGATTAAAATTTGCAAAATAAAAGGATAAATGGGAATGTAAGATTTTATATCACCCCTACCTTCACAAGATACAAGTAGTATCTTGCACAGAATGGGAGTGGATCTGGCTGCTCAGAAATCAAATTCAGTGTTGAAAATGGGATATTTGTGGTATTGCCTCATGGGCAACATATTGCTGAGTCAGAAAGAAAAAGGAAGTTGTGTTCTGTCCTGAGCATAAAAGGGAGTCTCTGTACATGAGGGTTGAACTGTTCTACTTCGAATGGATTGACAGAGAATGGTGTTTGTAGCACCTCTTTGCCATAGTGACTAATGGAAGCTGAAAAGCTTAAGGAGTTTTTCCACAAGAACCTATCCCAGCAGTGGAAAAAAACCCTCACAGAAATAAAAATGGTGTGCTGAACATATAGGCTCTTTCTGTGTTGGGCTTTGTGTCATGATAGTGAATGGCTTATGTTCAGTGTTCTCCTTAAAGGCATTTCTTGGACACACTTGTACTGGACATAGGCAGTAGATGTTTGTGACACTGGTCTCCAGTTCTGTGTAATGCGCTCATCAAAGAATTTCAATTTATATAGTTGGGCTAAGTTTTGCTCATAAAATTTAAATAATACTTTCTGGTACTGCTTTATTCTGGGGGGTGTCTGAGGCTCCTGGGAACTTCAAACTCAGGCTTTCATGAGAGAAGTCTTTCTGTGGGTAAAGCCACTGGCTGCAGCCCACAGCAAGAGCAGGCTCTCCCACTTCCCCCTCACCCCAATTTTCTTCCCTCAAAAATTACAAGCAGAGGGAATATAAATAAAAAGGATGAGTGTGTGGGCCTGAATCCCACGTATGATATTGTCTCTGTTTCAGAAGGCCATCCTGTTTATAGAGGAATTACAGCATTTCAAATGGAGAAAAATTTGTAATTCTAATAACATGAGAAGTCTAGGGTAAGTACTTAATGCCTTACCATGCCTGGGCTGAATGATAAACTAAAAGTTAAGCTAAATATTAGGAGCTATAGAAATGCAAACATTCCATCCTGCAGTGGGGAGGAAGAAGGCAGGAGACATTCCCAGAGCACAGGAGATTTGCAAAGAAGTGAGATCTCTATGATATAAAACTGGGTCTTCTGTGCACAGCTCAGAACTAAAGCAGTGAGAAACAACCATTACCTTTATTGAGATATTGTGAGGGCAATTGATTAATATTTGAAAGTGATGAAAGTAAGCTCATTCAATAGCAAGCTTAACTTTTTTTAGATTGACTGATTGGCTTAGGGAAAAGTTTTAATGCAGCCCTTTAAATCTGAGCCCTGGCTGTTGCCAGTGCTGGTCCAGACTTACTAGAAGACCTAAAGCTGTCCATGTTTATCCCCATCATACCCACAGCATGTGACTCTGCAGCTTGCTGGTAGGTTGGTATAACTATCATTTCAAAACATTGAGACATCTTAATCTGACTTGAGAGACTTACAAATAGAAAGAAAAAACATTATTTTATTTTATGCAAGTCTTTTAGTGAATTTTTTTTACAGATGAATAGGAATGGGAATCAAGGAATAGATTAAAGGGGAAATGCTCTATCTATTCTTTTCCCAGTGAATTTTTCTAACAATTAGATCCTACAGCTTGAGGCAATTTTTGCTTCTTACCTGGGGTGCAGGAGAGTGACCTATAGCAACCAGTCTCAGAGCTTCAGAATTTGGTTGCCCCTGATCCTTCCTGTCTTTCTCATGTCTTCTAGGTTGAGGGTGTATCCCACCATTTGGAGTATATAAGTTAATGGTTACTAGTATCACAGTTCTGAGGTGGATCTACAACTCTCTTGTTGCAAAGTGTGCTGCTGAGATTTTCTGAAGAATATGAAGATGAAACTCTAGACTGGTGATTTGGACTTTTACCAGAGGTACAGAGTGTGTTGGTTTCTGTGTCTGATTACAAAAACAAGCAAACATGTTTTAGAAGTGGGAAAAAGAGAGACATACCAAAAAATGACTACTGGCTTTCATTATACTTGGGGAAAGCTGGCAGTTGGAGATGTAGGTTCATCTCCTTTTTTTACCACAGGGGTGTTCTGTGAACCACTTGAGATGAGAAAGAAGCCATTTATTCTTCCTTCCTCTAGGGAGGCCATCCCTTCTGGGAGAACTAATGTGTTTAATTTAAACTGAATTAGAATATTTCCAGTGTCACTGCATTGTTAGCTGAGTGTGCTGTTTTCCATAAACAAACACATCAAGTACCTCAGACTGCAAACAATGCTATCCCTAGTACTACCAGCTCACCCTGGAGAGCACGTTTGACATGAAGAGTCTGGTTTGTTGGTCTTGGCAATGAGTCAATTGTACCAGTGCATTGGATACTGGGAGTAGAAGGATGCCCACTCTTTATCCCATCCTCAATAAATAGGTAAGAGGGCTGATGGGAAAGAAGATGGCGATGCAGCATGTGAGTCATGTTCCAAGCAGATACTGTGGCTTGCAGGTTATTGGGATGAGCAAAAGTATTCCAGCCAGAGATTCTTGGCTATGTGGCCATTTAGCTGGCTGAGGAGAGTATTCCTCTGGTATTCCTCCAAGGCTGGATGGGGAGTCTGTTTGCAGCTGGAGTGCTCTGTGCTGGCCAACCTACTGCTGCTTTCCCTTGGCTCCGCACTGGGAGGAGGCAACTGGTGCAGTAACCTGACTGGGCCTGTGTAAGTTTCTGCAAATATGAATTTATATACAGTTAATTATAAAACCTGAATGTGCAAGGTACCATTTTCTGGGAAAGTAAAAAAGAGACATTACTCTGAATTCTGATGTGTCCAATATAGCATTTCTTCAGCCCCTGAATTAAAACAATATCACTGGTGAATGAGTTTTGTACTAATCGGCTATTTAAAGGCTTCAGTTATTCATTGCTCCCCAGCACATGGGGTCATTAAAACCTTGACACTCTAGTGTTTAATTAACTTACGTTTCCTTATTCATTTAGGGCCATGTATTTCAACGCTAGCAGCAAGTGATAGGTTTGCCCTTACAAAATATAATTAAAGAATAAATTGCACTATGTACTTTCCTCAGTCCTAATGGTCTGGAATATTTGAGGTGAATTAACTTGACTGTAATTGCAGTGCTGTGACAGAGGCATTATGAAAAACAGATGTTATATAGGTGTTGCATAATAATGAGTTTCTAGGTAAGGTCTACCGGCCGGAAGATATCGTGATGTACGGGAAGATAGGTTTTTTCCCCCTCACCTATTGTTTTGATTTGTTAGCCAATAGCATTAAGTCTATGATGTAAGCGGACGGAAGTGACGTTGCAGACCTGGGCTATATAACACCATGTCACGAGGGAATAAACGCCATTTTGTCGTCCACCAAGTTGGTGTCAGTGTGCTGATGGCCCGAGTGACCGGGGTTAGGGGTCACCATGTTGTTCCAAGGATTAGGCCGCCACGCTCCTAACTGCAGCAATAGGCATTTATTTTGAAGAAATATTCTGGTTATTTATATGTAATTTTTAAGGTGGAAATACAGTGGTGACCCAATATTTTAATCTGATATACTATAGCCTGAGAAATATTTGCTTAAAAACTAGAATTCCTTGGCTGGAAATTTTCATGGGCAGAGCTGGTTCACTGGTTCCTCTGAAAGTTAATCAAGCTTTCAGCTGTTTGTAATGAGAAGATAAGATTAAAGTTTGGCTAACTCTTACATGCTAGTTATTAGAGTCAATCTTGGGAAAGAAAACATTTCTAAGAGCAAACTTTAATTAAAAAATAGTTCTGCTAAACTTTCAAAATATCAAAAGTGCCTCTAAGCTCTTGAAATGTGAGGCAGTTATTTGTAGCAGAGCCTTTTGTGTCAGAATGTGTTTTTTTCAGTGCCTGAAATACTGCACAAATTTAGCCAAGGTACAAGTCTTAAAGTAATTGAAGTTTGCACAAGCTCAAGAGAGACTTCAGGTTTATTGGCTAATATGTCCAAATATTCAATCATGATTGAATGTAGTCAGGCTCAGGCTACAGAAATAATGTGAACTTGATCTGTAATAGCTGTTCTGGAACATGATGAGTGTGGACACAAAAGCACAGAGCAGGGAAGCTGTCTGTCTTTTTGGCATCTTCTGTGACATCTGTGCCTGCATCTGGTGAAAGTGGAGGAGGAAGAATACCTGATGCTGAGGCAGAGAAAACAAAAGCTGCACTGAAAAGAGGAAAGATGGGGAAAAGGAATCTGATGAAAGTGGGATGACGAGGAAATAAAGGGAAATTGGAGTTAATTGAAGTGGGAAAGAAACAAACCAAAGATAAAGTAGATAGGGAGTATTTGCAAAAGAATTAAGTAAAGTGATAGAGCTAAGGATAGGTAAAGTGTAATTTTCACATGGAGCTAATGGGGGTGGTATAGCTGCTCACAAATGAATGTGATGTAGTGAAGAGAATCTTGAAGAACTAACAAATATTTATATAGTAAAAGCAAAATATAAATGCAGTTTAATGTAAAGGGTCCCTGTTTATTTCTACCATGTTCCATCTGCGATATCAGACCCTGAAGAACGTTTAGAATTAGACAACTCTTTTGGTTTACCATTCATTGATTTCAGCAACATCTGCAAGCACCCAAATACACCTTTAAAATCAACCCTGTGATATCCAGCTGGATACTCAGAAAATGGGACATGTAGTGTGGCAGAGGTCCTGCAAAGCAAATGATTTTTGACACAGTCTTTAATGACATGATCACATATTTTTCTATTGGTAGCTCTGTATTTGAAGAAAATACTCAATCGCCTCCTGAGCACCAGCTGCAGAACAAGAGAACTCAGCTCCCCAGCAAGAGGGGACTCATTTTCCCTTTGCTTGAGCAAAGTTGAGGCCATACCTGACAGCCCCTCACAGGCACAGAGGAGGAGATAAGAGACTTTCTCTAATCAAGCCTTGATGCCGGAGCTTCCATTTGTGAAACAGGTTTGTTCCAGTACTCGAGCTCATATCAAAACAAACCTGGGGTCCTCTGAAGCTAAATGGATTATTTTGTCACAACCTCCTGTTCTTGCAGGCTAACTCCTTGAATAGTTCTTCATTATTTGATCCAAGATAAAGACCTCAGCTTATTATTCCTGCATAGCAGTTAGCTGTGCCTGTAACTTCAATCTCTAACATTTCCAAAGGGCACTTGAACCACTTGGTCTGCAATAACTTTTTTTCTAGACTCTTACAGATAAGATTTTTATTTTTTCCCTGAGAACAGTACAGCATCATAGTTCCAGAAGCTAATAATCACTAGAGGGTTTAACCATATTTATCCTTTGGAACATTAGTTGTGTCTTTCTTAGTATCTCAGATTTCTCATTGACACTTCTGGGTCACATTGAACTGGTTTTTAACCTGCAGCTTTTCCCCAAGCTTTCTCACAGCATTTTGAAACTCCTAAAGTTAAAGAAAATTCAGATTTATTGAATTATTTTTTTAACAATATATTTTCTAGCATTACTGTTTTGATTGTAAAACCTTAGTGAGCAAGTTAAACGTTAAAATTGACACAGTAAAATAAAGTGTCTGTTTATGTGTCAGTTCTCCTCTTCCCTGAGAAACAACCTACATGACTTTTGTAAAGCTATATAGTGGTCGAGTTTATCTGCAATCTTTTTTACTAGCTCTTGGGCAACTTCAATTGATTAAATTCTGTTGTTTGTGCCTGGTCTTTGTTTCTCTATTCTGGGCACTGCTGATCAATACACTCTGTGCTGAATAAGTTCAAAATGTTTCAGACTAGCTCAATGTGTTTTTGACATAGTACAAGATTACATTGGTGTGCTGTTAGATTTTCTTGGTAGAGTACCATAAGATAAAGCCGTGGAAGGAAGAGGAACCCAAGAAAGCTGGTTAATACCTAAGAATCACCTTTTCTGAATTTGGGGGCAATACATCCCAATAAAGAGGAAGTTGGGCAAGACTACCAGGAGCCTTTTTGGCCAAGGAGTTCTTGGACAAGCTCAAACCCAAAAAGGAAGCCTACAGAGAGTGGGAGCAAAGACAGGTAGACCAAGAGAAATACAGAGAATTTTCATGATCAACCATAGATCAGGTTAGGGACATCAAGGACAAAAAGAAAGACTTCTACATCTACAGCAGTCATAAAAGGATACTACAGAAAATGTGGACCCTCTCTGTGAAGAAACAAGAGACTCCATTACCCATGGATAAGGCTCCTTTTCTTCATAGTCAGCAGAGCAGAATGGTTTAGAAACCTCCCCATAGTCAGAATGGCATTTTTTTTCCTTATGTATATTTTTTTCTCAGAAATAATTAAGCATGGTGTAAGGTAAGAGGGAATCAAGAGTTAAGGTATTTGGGGGTTTGTCTTGGGTGAGTTTTTCCTGCCAGCTATTTCAATAAACTAACTTGAGTTAGTGCTTGTGACTTTCACTTTGCTTTTCTACTCTAACAAGGGGAGCAGTGATTCCCACGGGTGAGGTACATCACTTATTTTTGTATCAAAGCTGGCTGACATGGGAAGAAACCTATGTTCTGGTGTCACTAGGGAGGCATCCATAACATTGTTTCTAACTCTTCCCAGATCAAGTCTGACATTTTTAGAGGTGTTAAGTGTATAAACCTTGTCTTAAGCATCAATCTTTTTTTCTGTCTGTGATGCTCTTGTATCTTGACTAGAGCCTTTGCTGCCTCTGTCTGCCCATGTCCCTGCAAACTTTCCAGAGGTTTTATGAAAGATCTCCTCTGGTGTAAGAATTATAGGAATAATTCCTGATTCTGAATTACATTTACATTCTTTTGTCTTGTTACATAACTGTTAAATATAGAGAAACTCTTTCTTTCCATCCTTGAAAAATGCTTTATCTCTCAGTACATATGTGAAACTGGTAAATATATACTGTTGATGTCAGAAAACTGTATTACAAATTCAATGACACATTTTCTAGTTGTATATGACTTTGCTGAGAAACCAAGAATTGAGCACTGGTTTCCACAATCCTGTGCATTAGCTACAAGTGAGGGAGATCATGAAAGCAGAAGGGGGAAAGGCACTGGGGTTTTAGATTAAGCCTCAGAAGTGCCCTAGATAGCTGGCGGAGAATGCCATAAGCTGCAAGGTTCTGTCTTCATTCAAAGAGTATCCATTGTATAGATGGATACATACTGCTAAAAAAATCCCCACTTTAAATACAAATTAAGATGTTTCTTCTACCCTTCCTTCCTTCCTCCCTGAAGTAAGTTTCTAAATCTTCAGAGCTTCTCGAGATATTCATTGTCAGTCCAGAACTGCACACCTTTCTCACATAAAAGTGGTGAGTACAAACTGACTCAATCAGCTACCAGCTGGGCTTTATTTTTAAACCTGAGTGTGACATCTACTAGATTTGTTTACACAAAAATCTGCTCCACATTAGTAGTTTCTTTATCCTTTAGAAATCTATATGATATCATTGCAACGTCTTTTGAAGAAAGTTATTGTTCCTCAAAATGGACAAAGTACATTTGTCTTGTATTAATATTCATGATAGTACACTGAAAAAAACATGAAAACTATTTTTTAGTGGTATTTAAAAGACTATGATTATTCCAGAAAAGATTCACAAACGCAGGAAGTTTTTTTCTTTTACCAAGCAAAGCTGTTGGAATTCTAATCTTCTCCCTTTGTTTTTATAATAAATCATGTTACACATTGTACACATTTTACAAAATGTCAGGATCACTGAATAGGAAAATTAGCTCCAGTGCCTCGTGCCAAATAACATTTAAATGTTTCTATCTGTGGGATAGTTAAGGACTTTCGAACTAGTTCTGCAAGATATGGTGGACTCCAACTTGGTTTTGCTTTTGGAAAAATAAAAGGTATCTCCCTTGCTCTCTTCCCTGAGGGTACACGGGGAAGTTTTTGTTAGAAATGATGGCCCTCCCTTTTGGTAAGGGGTTGCCAGAGCAAGTCCCTTACCAGTAGGAAAGGTTGGCTTGCATCTCTCAGAGTGAGGTGAAGCAACCCTGTTCCAGCCCTCAGGATACACCTGTCACACATTACCAAACAGTACGGGGACCAGCTCTTCAGAAGAGGAATATGGTGCCTCCATATGGTTATGGTGTCTGTGTGCAGGTTTTTCCTGATGTACCTCTGAAGAGGGGCAATATTTCCCTTTGTTGCACCTTTCACAAGTGATTTGCACCACTCTGTTGGCACTCTGTGCACTCTGTGCCTCAGAAGACCAGTGCTATCAAACATAGGGGCTCTTGTAGCTACCTGGCTTTGCCTATTGATTGCACTGTGTGCCAGAGCAGCTTTCCAAGGCAGGTGATGTGGGTCACAGCTCTGAGAGCCAAATTCTTCCACCTTCTCTTGATGCCATCAGAGAGACACTAGCCTAGGATGCTGAGGAGCTAGGTACACTCTTTGACTAATTTGCTGATCATTGATGACAAAGAAGGGCAATGATTAGGGGCATGAGAGTTCAATCCCTCATGTCCAATTGAATTCTTGTCCCAGTGACACCTGGAAAGTCTCTGGTTTGCAGAATGCCAGGAGGAAATTCTTACTTATTTCGGACTGAAAAAATGCAGAGCAGTGCAAAAAAAAAGGCAGTGTGTTGAGAACACTTTGGCAGTGTCCTTTCCTTTGGATTACAATCAGGGTAAATTTTCACTTGATTGGAGCCTTAGCAAAATGCTACGGGCAAGGCACTTGCACAAATAGCTTGGATTCAGGTACCATTATCCTGAGTACCAGACATTAGAGAGATGCTAAGGGTTCGTTGGAGGGGGTCCTTTAAAATCTCAGTGGGAATTTTGTCTGAATGAGAGCTGGGGAAATTTTCAATAGTGGGCCAGGATACAGGAATGTAAATAAGTCCCTTGCCTGAGAATGAAGCCTGGTGCTTGTCACACACTGAAGTAACAGTTGCTTAGAGCCAACTGAGCCTCTATTTATGATATAAAGCTCAATAATCTGAGTGGCAACAAAAGGTGAAGTGATTCAGAAATCTAATTTTCAATTTTTAGAAATGTGGAACAGGCTGTTTTTTATAGCAGCAGATGTAAGAGGGGAGGAGGAAGGGGCAGGGCTGCGAGGGAAGCTGCAAGATACTTTTTTAGATTATATGAAAAGCTTTTGGCTGTGAACCAAAGAAAGTCATTTAAATTCTTTTCCCCTCCTCTGAAGATAATCAGGGATCTATAGAATCTAAACCCATGAAAGGACACTTTGTATGGCCTGAGGTCAAAGTCAGTTATGTGAATGTGCTAACTAAGCATTCTTTGTAGCCCATCTGTATGGAGATGTGGACAATCACTCTGCAGTTTCTCAGAAGTTCTGGTAATGTCTTCTGTGAAAGGATGGAGTATGGCAACATGAAGAGGAAGAGGTGGTGGTCAGATGAAGTTCTTGTTACTTTAGTTCTGATTTAGGACTGCTGTGTATGGTGGAGTCAAATAACCAACAAAGATGTGCATTATTCAAAGGGACAATGTGTCCTTTCTGGTGCTTGGAGTTTCTGCTGGATGATACAGTTGCTCAAGTCATCACTAGCCCAGATGTTTCTTTTTCTTCATGGGCCTTCCTTTAATCCCTTTCTGACCTGTAGAAGGGTAATTCCTTATCCCATGGGACAGCTTGAGAGAACTGATCTGGGCTTGATCCTAACCAGGAGGCCACTTCCATCATGGATGCCTGAGTGGTGCTCAAAGAAATTAATCATGTTGTGTTTGGAAACACATGCTCTAGCATCAGCATAAGCAACATGGGTATTGAAGAATTTTAAACATTTTATTTTGTGTTCTCAGTCACAACCCTCTATGTATGCATGTTAGCTCCTCCACCCCCCCTTATTTACCGGACTAAAGAACTTTCAAGACATTCAGTACTTATGATTTTGAGTCTTATTCTGAAAGACAATAAAATGACCAAAGAGTGCTGTCTTACTCTTGCTAATAGTTGTTTGATATTAACATTGGTAAATGGTGTGATTTCCAACTCCAATGCGAGCTGCATATGCAGAAAGTCAGCCTGGCATGAGATCTGGGAGCAAGACAACTTCAGAAGATCTAAATTCAGTCTTCAAGACTGAAGTTGCCTATGACAGTGTCTTTTGTTATGATCTGTCCTTGTGATGGTTCTCACTACATCTAAAGAGACCTTATTTGTAACCACTGAATATTTTTCTAAATAAATAATTAGTGCAATAGTAGAATTTGAGAGATTTATTGTTTCAACAACTTCCAGCACCTTGCAGAAATGCATCACTGCATGTAAACTTCGTTTCTCAAAAGTACTATGGAGTTTATTCATTTTTTTTTTCCAAAACGCACAAGGGATGTGACCAGTTATTCAAAGTGCTTGCTCAGTGCTGAAGTTTATGGGGTGGTGGAAAGATGAGCTATGAAGGTCACCCAGTGTAAATTATTCCCAGACAAGGTACAAGTTGCTATTCTATTAAAGCCAAAACTGGAAAATGGCACAGGTTTAGTTTTCCAGTGCTCAGCACTCAAAGCTTTGTCCAGAGGTAATGTACCCAGCATTCACTGGCTTCCAGTGCTCATGGCTGCATTTCTCAAAAACTTTTTCATTTATTACTTTCTGTCTTTTCTTAAAATATACCCTTATACCATTAATTTCTCTTCTTTTTTACAGAGAGGTCTAAACATACTTTTTCCAGAGAGATGATCTGAACATGTCCTAAGCTGAAAATACTAATTCTCTGAGTTGCAAAACAATGTGGCAAGGAGCATCTATTATGCAGAAAATGTATTTTCCAGTAGATTGACTTCCATTTTGAACATAGTTCACTTGTAATTTCTTGGGGGCTTTTTCCTATTCTGGTCATTTTATTGTATATTAAAATGAGCTATTTTAATACTTTTTTATTTACTAAAATGTCATGCATGACCATGTTGCTCCTGCCACCCTTGATCACTGTATTCTTATGCTGCTCTAATGCAGTCAATTGAAATCATTATAAAGAAACTAAGTTGGAAGGACTCTCAAGCTTTTTTTTTTTTTAAATAAATGAGAAATTTAAGTGAATTAGTGCTATACATACTGTCTGGTCCCAAGGGGCATTTGAACGGAGAGTGAGTGCATAAATTCTACTTAGAAGGAGGTTGCTCAGAATCAGATAACATGCAGATTAGAGATTTTGAATGGAAAGCTCTACCAAGGGTACAGATCTGTAGTTCTGCCAATAAAAGCCTTAATTGGTCCTGGGGAAGATTTAGCTTATTTATGAGCAGAGGCAGCACGGAGAAAGGGTGCATAAAAGGGAGAACACAAGGGGTTTTAATTCTTCAGCTTCTTTTTCCCTTGCTTGTTTCCGCAGACTGTATTTTATTTATTTACTCATAAAATACGTTTTAGACACCAGCATATTCCTCCCACAGTTTTTCCTTTGTCCCACTTTTGCTGAAAACATTGGACTTTTTTTTTTAAAGTACATAAATAAGAAGTCAGGTTCCTGTTATACAGATATTCAGAAAGCTTCCTAGGTGACTTCTCTAGATACTGGATAGAGATGTTCTTTAAGAAACTAATTCAAATCAGGAGCATGCTCTACAAGCCTGAAGAGGGTGAATCCATCATGCTTCTCCACCACTGAAACGGTGACAAAGCAAACATTTCTGTATATTTACAGACATGTAAGTGTACACACATTTACTCAACCGGTGCTGAGGATGAGGGGTAATGGTTTGAAACTAGACCAGGGCACATTTAGATTAGACAATAGAAAGAAATTCTTCACCATGAGGATGATGAGGCACTGGCGCAGGTTACACAGGGAGGTGGTGGTGGCCCCATCCCTGGAGACACTGAAAACCAGGCTTGATGAGACTCTGAGCAACCTGATCTAGAGGAGGATGTCCCTGCTCACTGCAGGTGAATGGACTAGGTGGCCCTTGAAGGGCTCCAACTTTATGATTCTGTGGCCAGCTCTCTGCAATGGCTAATTTAGGGTACAGAGCTGCTGTTCTCCTCCTTCTATCTTCAGCATCCCTTTTTTCTAGCACTGACCAACCTCCTGTGTTTTTTTTGAGGGGGAAAAATCACAGCTATTTGAGCAGAAGGCTTTGCATGAACCCTCTGCAGATATCTCCATTTCATTCTAAAGAAGCACAAATGGATATGGACAGTGGGATCGAGTGCACCCTCAGCAAATTTGCAGATGACACCAAGCTGTGTGGTGCAGTTGATACACCTGAAGGAAGGGATGCCATCCAGAGGGACCTTGACAGGCTT
>VZTY01009990.1:251074-264818 GCA_013400935.1 Turnix velox
TGCAGTTTAATATCAGTTCAGCAATGCCAGTTACATGTTTTCTGCCTTCCACTCCTTGGCTTCATAGTCATTTCATGGGCAGGTGACGTCTATATCCTGTCACTAAGACCTTTGGGAAGGTGGCGTGTGTTTTGCCACTTACCAAAGGTAAATTTGCAAACTGCAGATCTAGTCAGTTGTATCCATGGAAACATCACTTGCACATATGGGTGTGCAGCTTCTCCTCTTGCCCTTTGGTTAGGATCTGGCTGTTATGCACTCCAAGTCTTTCTAGTTAAAAGAAAAAAAAAATTAAAATATTTATTCTATCCCAAATGGTCTCTGAACATGAAGAAGACTTGCAGAATTTCATAATTGGTTCCATCACAGTTTAAGACACATCTGTGCTGTATAATATTTTGGTAATTCACTGTTGAAACCTAGTTTAGAATTCCCAAGTGTGGTGATTCTTCTTACACTTTATATCATCCAATTGTCACAAGAATTGAGCTAGGACGTAGAAGTGCTTGGAGGAGAGTATTTCAGCAATGAGAAGGGCATCTTCTTTGGGACAGCACTTGAAGAGCACATGTAATCCAGTATTTACCACATGACCTACTACAGATGCTGCTGCTCTTGTTTTCTATTATACTAATGTACAAGCTATTGTGAAGTCATGAGCAGTGTTGTCGGAGAACATCTGACCAGTTGCTGGACATCTATTCCCAATTTGGATAATAACGTGTGTTGTTTCTTCAAGGTATTTTGCTCTGATACCTGGATTTCCAGTTAGACAACAGTTACTGGTTTCTTTTTAAGAATCTGAACACTTTAACATCGATGAGTGTGGAGTTTTCACTGTTTATTTTTAGTGAACAAAAAATTACAGGTTTTTTACCCACAAATGTATAAAGTTACTTTCAGAATTAACTTTCAAGTGCAATATTTCAATTAAGTTTTCTACCTTTTAAATATTCCGCAATGTTCATTGTTTTGTCAAAGATTCCCATCACTGAAAATATTTTTTAAGATGTATTCAGAAAAATTTGAAAGCTGCCAAATATAGTTAATTTTAAAATGTGAATGAAAGTGCATATATTCTATATGTTGCATACCCAGCTATGAAACTGGCCACAGAACTTTATATGTTTTGTACTTTCAAGTTAAAACTTCTGGGAAGGAATTTATCTGCGAACTGTTCCCATGATATCCTTATCCTTATCCTCTTTAGGAAGCAACAATTTTTAACTTTATATGTCTGACAAACTTGACTGGAATTCAAGGTACAAAGAAAAGACATTTCTGAGCCAGATGTTAATCCTTCTGCTAGACACAAAAACTACTGCAGATAGTAGCAGTATGAGAATCTGTCAATGAAAAATTCTCAAAAATCCTTAATATGAGCAAACATTTGGGATCACATCTGGTCTATCTGCTACACAAGACAAAGTCCACCAATACTGAAGTCTTAACTTTTCTTGGTGCTGCCATGAAGCTGTACAAGGAGGCTAGCAACTTATTTCAGATTCGCATTTTCATTGCTAAATATCCTTCTGACAGGATCATTTTGAACATTTTTTCCAAGTACAATGTTTAAATTTTAAATTTTACTATAAAATGGAGAATAAATTTAAATTTTAATAAGGAAAAATATCACAGAGTGAACCAGCATAATATTAAAAGTTTGCTCTCCTGCCTTTGATCCTCTAGAGCTTTACAAGAGACTGGTATTGTTCTAATATTCATCAATTTCTGTATTTCTCTAGAATATTATGATAAGCATTTAGTTTTACAATATTGTTGCTGGACAAGCTTTTTCATATAGCTCTATAATCTGATTATATGTAAGATATATGGAAGGAAATAATTTCTGAAACAAATACAGTTAAGTATTTATGAACTTTGAAGTACAAACCCCAAAGCACCATAGCTTATTTTATTGCAACATTTGTCTAATCTTGCTATAGTTATGCTTAACTGAGCTAAGATGATGTTGGGTGTTCGCAAGACATTGTTACCTTATCTGTTATTATTGAGAAAAATCAGAAAATTATGATTACATTAAAATATACAGACATAATTAAAGAGTTTATTTTTACAATCAAGAAAAAGTCTGAGCAGCTATGATTATTGTTAACATGAGCTGCTATTCTTGGGGTCTCATTCTGAAGTGTAATGAACAGGAAAGAAGGTTGAGTTAATTATTGTCATAGTTGTTGTTGTTATTTGCAAGTTTGTGTGTTCAGCTCTAGTACCTTATGAAATTCTAAGAAGAAAAGATTGCTTTGAAAATAAACCACCTGATGTAACTGAAAATGTAAGATGAGAAGATATTTCTGCTCTTACATAGCTCTTTTTAAAAGTTAAACAAAAATTAAACATGCAACACTGGTTAAAAAGGAATATATAAAGCTTGATGCAGAAGCAGTTCCATTAGCAAGTTCAGGCTTTGGTGCATCCCCTTTTTTTTCATAGAAAAGCAACTTGACCTTCTTCAAATACATAAACCAGGCCACACTTAACATAAGGAATACTTCTTTGTGTTTTCTAACCTGATTATCAGTCCTAATTCCAACTGAATTCACATGACATTTGAAAATCCTTCTAAAAACATACCTTCATGAGCCCAACTACTTTCTCACTAGCACAGTAAAGAAAGTTGTACAATTTGGGGGTTTTTTCTTTGCTTTTTTAAATTTTATTTTTGAGGTTTTTTGGTTTGGGGTTTTTTTTTTTTATTTTTGAGCTTTCTTTTATGTTCTTGGGTTCGGAATCAAGCTCAGTTGCAATTGAGGAATTGCAATCAGCTTGGGTCATGGAATACCAATATGATGAATATCAAACAATGATTGCAAAAAAGAGAAAATGTGGATTTATTTACTAATTTAATATTATAATCCTCTTCTATTTAAACAATTAAGCAAATACATTATTTACAAGAAGGTAACTAAAGCTATCTCTCAGTTAAGGATATTGACTAATGGGATCTAGCCTTTGTTCTCTATTTCCTTGTGGAGAATTTAACCCCTTCAGAAGAAGTCACACTCCCCTTTAGACTACAATAGCACATTCTAAAGGATAGAAAATGAAGAAAGAAAATAAAGAAAATAAACCCCTATTTGTATTGACATTGCCTGTCCTCCACACAGTTCTCTTCTCACAGAATGGGTCTGGTTGGATATTCCATGAGTCAATTTATAATAGTAGTTAAGTCATCTAGGACATATCAGATCATTGAGTCCAACCTTCAAGTCAACTCATTTACCATTTACCTAGACATGGACAATAAAAATACAGCTCTACATAGGTCTCAGCACTGAATTGTGATGATGTATTTATCAGGCCAATGTGACAGCTGTAGATGTGTTAGCCTGATGTACAAGTGAAAGTACAGTTTCTACACAGATTGTGTTTTAGTCAAGATTTCTTTTGCCTGTGTGGCTGTGTGACATTGACAGGAATATACTGTTGATACACTCTGAAATTTGGATTTTATGCACTAATCTTTGAGTTCAAGACTCAGCTTCTCACACTAGCTTTAAAGATTTATGTAAAGGATTTATCTTATCAGTGTTTGTTCTTGGTGCTTATATCTGTTTTAACCCTGGAAACAAATGGCTAAAGAGTAAAAAAACTTCAGTGGTTTCAGAATCAGTGGACAATATTTGCTGAACATTATTAGAAGTTTAACACTAGAAATACATCCTTCTCTACATTTTCACTTACCCTGATTGATTCGTAGAAAAGGTTGAAAGATAACCCTGAGCTAAAACTAATCTTACTTGTTGACACACCTGCTTGCAAAATATGTTGTGCCAGACTGCCTATGAAAGCAGTGGGCATTAATCACTTGTTTAATTCCACACCTCCTCATGTTCAAGGCTCTCTGGTGCTCTGATGCGGATAAAATCAAGTCATGGTTGTGTGAAAGGTTGCCATTGTTCTCTTTCTACAACCCTTTCATGTAGGTGTGTGGTAAGAAGGCAGTAAACTGAAAAAAAATTTGATTGTTTCTTTGCTAGAATGTTATGATTTTATGAGACCTAAAGAGGAGTAGGTGTCCAGCTGTTGTCATAAGCTGCAGCAAGTAGGACAGCTGGTTCCTTTTGGAAGTCCTTGCCATGATATTTTGAATGACTGCAATATCCATGTGATCTCCAAAGCATTTACTCGCTTTAAATGCCTTCTGCAAGCTTCTAAAGAAGTTATATCACCTGAAACATATTCCTAAGGCTTGTTTGAATCTAAGGAATGCAAATAAATATAACCCCCAATTGTCTTTATTTGCACAAGGATCTGAAAGATTTCTTGAGACAGAGAGAAAGCAATAACTTCTCTTTCAATGGACAATGAGCATATTTAATAGCACTTGGCATTTGCATACTTTTACCATGTCTGCAATATGCTGGCAGCTTTTATTGTGCCAGAAAGGTCACTGGACAGGAATGAGTGAGTGATAAGGACAGAAGAGCTGACTGTGAGTATCCCACATGTTTGACAGCAGCAAATTTGGGTGCTCATGAAAAGATCGATATTGACTGGCTTCCAGGATGTGACTTTTACATTAAAGAGGATAGTGGTGCCCAGGAAGCTGTCTCCTTCTGTAATGAAAGAATAAGCATAAAATTTATTTTCCAAAGGGGTGAAAATGGTTGTGAATGCAAATGGAAAAGACTGATAGGTTGAAATACAAAGTGAGGAAGAGAGGGTCTGGTGTAACTCTGCTTATTCCAGCTATGAAAAAGAAAAGCTAATGCACAGTTCTTCTAGTTCATGCAATAACTGCACAGAAAGCCTGCATGAGCCTTGCTATTGATTTTCTTTGGTGAGTGACAGTTAGATATGGACCACATTTTAATCACATATCAGGAAAAATGGTATTCACCTGTGGAAAACCTAGCACTGTACATTATCAACTTCCTGGAGCAGTACTGTGGATCCATTAGTGTTCCTGTTTGGGACCAGTGAGGTAACCATTTGGACTTGCCAGCTCAACTCATGTTTTTTAGGCACCTAACATTTTGCCTCAAGGGAATGCAGCGCGATTTCATATTGATAGAGTCCTTTAGGTCACTCTGCATTTCATACAACCTATTTTATGAGCTCTTGATCATTGTTTATGTGTGCAGTATATGAGCACAGCTTTTGTATTTCTTCTGCAACATTACAGCACATCACGGCGAAGGTGCTGAGACACTGAAACAGGTTGCCTAGAGAGGTGCCGGAGGCTCCAGCTCTGGGGACATTCAAGGAAAGGCTTGATGAGGCTCTGAGCATCCTGATATAGTGCAGGATGTTCCTGCTCACTGCAGGCAGGTTGGATTAGATGGCCTTTGAAGGTCCCATCCAACTCTATGATCCTTATTTATATATAAAATAGTATTAAGGAGAGCCAGGAAGACAGCTTTGCTGTGTAAACCTGTGGAATCCTTTCAGCTGAAATATTGACAGCAAAGCATATAAAGATCTGTTTCTGGTTTTTTAGGCAGAAGATGTCTCACTGGATTTGAGATGCATGTAAATTATCTGAGTTTACCTTAGGAGCTTGCCAGTGCTGTCTGATCTGGGACAAGTTTGTAAATACAATTTATTCCCATGAAGAAGAATACGTGCCTATTTTTGTTTAGAAGAAATAACGTGTTGAATTTTTTGTAATCAGTACAAAGGCTTGTGTTTGGTTTGGTTTGGTTTGGGGTTGAAGTGGTAGTGTGCATTGACTCTTGTTTTACCCAAACAAACACATCTCTAATAAAGATGGCAATTTGTGTACTCCTGAGAAAGCTTACAAAGAAAGTGCATGATCACAGCATTCTTCTGCAGTAGGCTGAGGCCTATCAAGTCTCTCTTCTTTCAAGCAGATGACTCATGCAATAGTTTGATACTGTGCATAATAGGGTGCTTTGACTAGTAGCAGGAGTAAACAGTCAAGTAGATCAAGGAGTTAGTTCTGCACTGTGCTTCCACCTAGGAGGAAGAGAGGTAAGGCCTGAATAAAGGAGGATTCATTAGTCAGAAATATTTCTGTAACAAAGGAATCAGTGCAAATAATGGCATTGATAATTGATACTGACATCTCGGTGTCAAAATAGTAGTGCATAATTGAACTCCAGCTTCAGAAATTAAAGTGCTTCTCAAATATTTGTATTTATTACTGGCTCTGTGTTCATCTTTCTTAGGCACTTGCTGATACATTTTATGTGTTTATAAATATATATGTCTATATTGATTATGTTTATATATATATGTGTATATATGTGTTTATATTTATTTATTGCCATTACATTACTGACAACACTGAGAACCTCAATACACAACCTGCATTTTAGAGTCCAGTAGTTTTAAAGTCCAGTTTGCAAAGGTAACATTAAAAATGTAGAAAAAATTAGAAATGCTCACTGCTGGGATGGCACAGATTTCCACTACATGCAAAGACTGGGATTCCTTGTTCTAGATGAGTAAATTTGAAATTCAGATTCACAATATTTTGGTGAAGGAGCCTTTATTCTGCCTGACCTCCTTGCCTCCAGCAAGGCCATCAGTTTGTAACCTCAGCTTCATCCATTTCAATGGCTATTGTCTGATCTATAGGAATACCTGTTGCTTAGCCTACTGAAAGGAGGCAAAACAGCTTAATGAACTTGAGCCCCTACAGTTTTTTATTTGGAAGGGATATTCACACTATAATCCGTTTTTCACTGAAAGCGAGAAACATATTCTTTGTGAAAAAAAAAACAACACTGAGAACCAGACTTGGCACTCTAGGGTGTATGGTAACTAAAAAACCCCAGAAAACAGCAGACCCATAGTCCTCAGGTTTAGGGATAAAAGACATCAATAGATCACATCACCTATATGACTGTATATGACAGTTAATTACGTTCCACTCAGTTTTCCTTTTCCTAAGCACAACTCCTTGTTTGACTTAAAAAAGACCCAAACCAAAAGTTGTCTGTCTTCCATTTAATTACTTCTCCATGTCCACCTGTCAAATCCATGTATCTCCAGTTTAGAGACCAGGATGTCTTGCAGGACAAATGCTTTGCAGAAGTCCAGACAGATGATGTCATTTGTTCTTTTCTTATCCACCTAATCTATAACCCCATAGGCCAGCATCATCAAAGGCCAGCAAGTATGTCATTCAGGATTTTCCATTCTTTGAGATCCAAATTTTGAGGTTTGTTGCTTCCATGATCTTTGTCCACTTTAGCAATAATGTGGCAAATTAGTTTTTGTCTTTATAGGTGAATTCAACAATGTAGAAAAGCAGTTTTACACATCAGGCATATTTTGATGTTGATTATGTACATCAAAATTTTCTCCTAGAAAGTGGAATCAGGTTTGTTCTTCAAATACTACTTCATACTAAAAGCTGATGATTTTAACTAATTTACTCCTCTCCTTTATCAGCTAAATGAATGTTTATTTTGGCTATGACTGACATTAGACTCACTAGCCTGTAGCTCACCTGGGTTCTTTTTATAAACTACTCAAGAGTATTAAGAGTCTCCTGATCTGTATTATTTCCTCCTTATTCAAGGGGGCTTTTTAATAGGACAGGAATTTAGTGCTGGGGCTTGCTATAGAGAATTTGTATGATTCTTGGGTGCAAATTTTTCACAACTACTTGCTTTAAAATCTAGTTAAGACTGAAGTAGGATATTTAACAATCCCTTTATTTGATAATACACTACAAAATACCTCTCTGGGTATGCATATAATGTGCTTTTTCCCAAGCATAGATTATAAATATTCTGAAATAGTGTTACCTTTTCCCTATCACTTCAAATTTTATCATGTCTATCAAGTGTATGTTTTATTGCAACCAAATCATGCATCTTATACATGTATATAAAAATTTCAAAGCTGTGTTCCATAAATATTCATAGCATTATTTTTCTTGGCAGATGTTGGTTTTTCCCTTATGCACTTAGATTTTCACACCATTTCCTACATTTAAAAATTCCAATTTACTCTGGCATCTATTTCTCCTGATTCCCTTTCTGTCATTTTTCCATTAATGGTAATTGCTGCCTTCATTCACCCACTGACTTGTAGCTTTTTTAACAGTCACTAATAAAATTTGTTCATTAAGAAATTCCAATTTCTTTTAATATTCCTCCTAGTAACTTCTATTAACTTTCTTGAGCCTTGGCGAAATTACCCTTCTTGATGAACTTTGATTGTGTGTGCAACAAACTGTTTTGAAATTTTCCAACTTATTTCAGTCAACATCAATGAATTGTTAACACTGGTTATAATGAGTTCTTCAACATCAGTCCAGTGATTCCAGGAGTTATCTTGTGAAGTGAAATTACGCTTGGGTTATGGAAATTATATATTTGAGTTATATTATACTGTCTGGGGGCAGAGGGCCTCCTGTGTCTTCTCCCATAGTCAAAGTCCTTGTTTAAACAATGTAATTTCTTTCTGCATATACAAACATGGGCTTAAGGACAAGCTTATCCTGTTATCAGATTTGATCTCCTAGTGATTTATGTATACTAAAATTTCTGTAGAGCAGGTTTATCAATAACTGAAAACAATTAATCAGATTTTTAATACAGCGCAGGTGTATCATCCTCTCATTTTCCTCCTCCCCATCTTTTTTTTTTCCTTTTTTCTTCATATCTTAGCAATATGGGCATAGGATATAACAGAAAAGTGCTTACATGTTTATACTAATTTGCTGCTGCTGTTGCAAACTCATTCTGAGATTTGTATCTCTGTTGTGATGAGACTTAACTTTGTTACACTATAGGTCTCAAGAAACCGAAGTCAAAAGGAAGAAATAAGAAATAGAGTTCACCCACATATTGGTCACAAATTTAAATTGTGTCACTTCCCCTCCAAAAGAGATGAAGCATGAGTTCATCTCTGCAAACAGAGCTGAGCATGTGGTGATAGCACAAGGGACTATGGTTTTAAATTAGAGCAGGGTAAGTTTAAACTAGACTTTAGAAAGAAATTCTTCCCTATGAGAGCGCTGAGGCACTGGCACAAGTTACCCAGAGAGGTGGTGGAAGACCTGACCCCTGGAGACATTCAAGACCAAGCTTGATGAGGCTCTGAGCAGCCACATCTAGTACAGGTAGTCCCTGTACTAGGGCTGTTGGACCAGATGGCCTTCGAAGGTTCCTTCCAACTCTATGATTCTTTAAAAGGAGGCAATGCAAACCAAAGTCCATTTCCTCACAATAAATATTTGATTTAGTATGACACATGGGATTTAACAAGAGAACATTATGAATATCCCAAGTCTATCAAGTTTCCCACTTGTCTTCCCTTTGCTTTACTGCCACTGAAAATGCCAATGTTTTCCAAAGATTTAACCTCTGAGGTTGATGGCACAAAATACATGTAATATACCCAGGCTTGTGCCGAAAAGCAAAGATGTTTTTGTGTCCTTTGCATATTTTCCGTAACTGCTTACTAGTAAGACTATTTCTGATTATCTTAACAGTCAAGAAACCAATAAGGTTATATAAAATTAATATTCCTAAAAATTATTAAATTATACCTTTGCTTATCTCTACAGAGTATGAATGCCTTCCGCATAATTTCAATAATACAGAGCAATGTTTCTACCTGAATTATCTGAGTCTTCTCTTGGTTTTGAATTCTACAGAGTATGAATGCCTTCCGCATAATTTCAATAATACAGAGCAATGTTTCTACCTGAATTATCTGAGTCTTCTCTTGGTTTTG
Organism: Turnix velox; assembly: GCA_013400935.1. Lineage (NCBI taxonomy): Eukaryota > Metazoa > Chordata > Aves > Charadriiformes > Turnicidae > Turnix > Turnix velox. The sequence goes on from VZTY01009990.1 coordinate 260,759, forward strand.
AATTCTACAGAGTATGAATGCCTTCCGCATAATTTCAATAATACAGAGCAATGTTTCTACCTGAATTATCTGAGTCTTCTCTTGGTTTTGAATAAAATCAGAATTTAAGAATGTTTTGACATTTTTTCTGTGTTTTTTTGCCTATGATTGGTGTTGGTGTAAGATACTGGATATCACTGCATGGATGAATTAAAGGGCCTTTGCTGTGATTTTTATTTTTGTTTCATCAGAAAATTTTTATGGCAAAATCAGCTTTCACAGTACTTCTTATATATTGACAGAGGCTGTATTTCTGCCAGTGCTCACCTGTGATTGAATTTTATTTTGGCAGCTTTCATGACACTTTTTCTATTCATTTTTTTGTCACAGTTTGAGCCTCTGGGTTTGACTGTTGGTGAGTCACACAAAAAAATCTCAGCTACCGCTGACTGGAAATAAATTTTGAAATTAAAAACTTGCTAGTATTATTCAATGTAGAATGGAGTGACTCCAGATAGCAATGCTGGGAACTAAAAGAACCATCTGGACAAAGCAATCCACTATGGACTTAGAGCATAGCAACACTGTAAATCTCTTTCAGGTAGCTAAATCGTTACTGGGATTGTAATGCATGTATGTGTACAGAGAGACTGCTAGCTTTCATCTTCTTCCTTCAGGATTATCAGTCCAACACAGTTCACCTTAATACAGTTACAGTGAGGCTTCAATTCAGATGTACCTTGACTAGAACCATGGGACTTTTTAGTGTTTCTATATTGAGTGCACAAATATAATTAAAATGTTCATCCTGTTGTCCTACATTTTCTCTCGGCTTTTTCAGCTAAGTCTAGAAAAAATTAAATAATCTACAGGAAGAATTTCCATTCAATTAAGTAGATGTCTTGTGCAAACCTCCATGTCAAACTCTCACAGCCTTTAGAAGGGTGAGATGAAAGGAGGAAACTAGGGCAACCATGGAGTCCTCATGCTGCAGCACCTGCCAGCTCTCCAGGGGCCATCCTAACAAAGGTGTGCTGTCCTGGACAAAGGGATGTAGTTTCATTAGATAACAGCTTTGTTTAGTAGGACATCTAGGGACTATCTGAGGTATAACTCATCCAGTGCAGGTCAGTCTTCCTCATATAACCACCTCCACATAAAAATCAATGGCTTCCATTTTCAAGATTCATAAACATGTCTCTAGCTCTGAGGGAAAAGCCTCCTCTGGCTTCACGGAGTGAATGAGGTCAGATCTTAGCAAGGGAAGATCTAGTTCTCTTTGACGTCATCTCACTATTTGACTGGGGCACCTTATTTCTCTTTTACTTCCACAAACACCTACCTAAAATATAACCTACCAATGAGGTTCTCAGGCTGCTGAGAGAATGGTGAAAAGAACATTTCTGAGAACAGTCTGTCTGTGAAAGCTACCTAGTCCTCCTAGCCTTGAAATTAACTTAGTGCTGAGACAGACGTCCAAAAGCCTACCCCACTTCATGTAAAACCACTGGGGTTTAAGGAATAGTTCTGCAGTCTTCTGTGGGACTCGGTGTCATTAGGCCAATCTGCCCAAGTTTCCACTTCTGAAGGATGTAGAACCCAGCATAGAAGCTCTTCTTAACAGAACTTTGTTTATTTTTCTCATCATTCAAATTAATATAATTTTATTTCTGGGACAACACAAGGAGAACAGGTGCAGACTCATACCCACCTTCTTGCCTATCCATGAAATTCAGAATTATTGCCAAAGACAGATGTTGAGATCTGAGCGGGTTTAAATGAACACTTGAACATTGAAAGAGTCCCAGAACAAGGAAGCAGGATAAAAATAGAACAAGGATGTTATTTCTCTTTACTGTAAAGGAGTCCCATAAGACACAAAGCAGGATCATGACAGTTGGCTTCGTTCAAACTGATGCCAACAGAAAAGCCAAGAGTCATCTTAAAATTTACACTCATTACTAGAGGGATAAGAGCACTTAAGAGCATTGTCTTTTCTGGATTCTGGCAGAGGGAATGGAAGTGATGTTCACATCACTTCTCCCTGGCTTTGGATTCAAATGGCTCTTCTTGCAAACTGCCATTTGTGGTGTCACAGTTAATTACTCAGCTCTGACAAAATACAGAGTCCTCTATCAAATATTCCTCAGAAGGGACAAGGAAAGAGATCATATGAGTTACAATGCATTATTTGTACCCAGACCTGCTGTGTAGCTGCTGTGAGAGGACCTTCTGCCTTGTTTGCTGTGTTCGTATAAACTTTGAGCCATGCAGGCAGGGCAACTGACTGCCACTGAATTATGGCTTTTTTCAGCCATTCATACAGATGCCCATCTGCAGCGAGGAAGTGTGGAACAGCCTTACAGAGCAAGCACTCAGCAGCAATTTCTCCAAATACCCCCTGCCAGGTAACTATTTCTTTTAGCCTCTTTCTAATGTGGCTACAGGTTTGGTCTTGGATACAGCAGAGGCAGTTCAATGTGCTGTCTTTCAGGGGTATAATTTACTCCTTTGGGGGTCTTTTATGCCTTTCCAGGGGTTTGACCAGAACGTTGCTCTCCAAATGCCAAGTACAGTAATGTGTTATTTTTTGCCTAAGCATAAATAGTAGTTTTGTTCAAAGAAAAAAAAAAAAAAAAGGAGAGAGGAAGAGTGGCCTCAACAAAGGAAAATACCTTCATTCCTACCTTCAAGTAATAGAAATAGATACATACATACAGCCAGATGTTCTGAAAAGCAGGCTAAGGAGTACCCAAAGCCATAAAACTGGTTTAGAACTTGGGCAAGGAGAGAAAAAATGAGGTTTTATGTGCCTTCAGAAGACTCTTGACCTGAAACTACAGGCCCATAATTATGCTGACCTTTTCACATAACAGATAATCTAAGATACTAATGCTTTGTTGAAAGAATATATTAATGTTCTCCTGGAAAAGTATCGTAAGTGATCTTTAAATGAGGAAATACCTTAGTTTCTGATTCTATTTTTTTTAAATTCTCATTCAAAAAGTGGAAAGTTGCAACTCTCCAGAGCTGACAAGTATTTTACTCTTTTCATCTGTCGCTTGCAAAGAGACATGAAAGATTTATTTTACCCGTCTTCCCAGAATCAGTAATAGATTGTCAGAGACGAGCATTTTTATCTGGTGGCTTTTTAAATAAAGGATTAGCCCTTCAATATTTCATTTTTATTCTGCTATCGCTCTGTAAGCTCAATGAGAAGGAGGCAGTATGTAAAAGAGTTGTGTGGGAAAAAGCTGTTTTTCTAGTGGTGAAGGAATGTGGACAAACAATTCTAGGTGATATTTCATTTGCTCTCCCTCCTGCCCTGTGTATATATATAGATGTATATAGATATATAGATAGACATGTGGGGGGGAACTGAGGGAGACAAGACTGGTTGTCAGAACTGCTGGCTTTCTTCAAAATTATTGAGGAGTTTTTCAAGCTGGCAGATTTCTGAAAGAATCAAACAGTTGATGGGCAGCTATAGAGGGGATTACATCTTGCTGTCAGCAATTTGAGTGTGTTTTCACAAAAAAATCCCACCTCAAGCACTCAATAATGTACCTGTACCTTCCTTGCAGGCTGGTTTGGAGGAAAACAGCAGACCTGCCAGGATTTTAAAGAGCAGTCTCTGTTGCTCTGTAGCTTTTCTCTGCTTGGCCTCCGTGTTTTCAGTGTGGAAGTACTGAAGAGAACAAAATGTGGACATAAAAACATCTCTGAAAAGCAGCATGTTGTTTTTTGAAAGGTCACTGAAACATCTGTCCTTGGGGAGGATTCAGTCTCTACTTTCCAGACTAGTGCCCATCCCCAGGCCTGAGCACATGATGTGTATGTCACTTCTCCCGGGCTTTGGGTTCAAATGGCTCTTTGGGAGCTACTCTCCTGCAACTGTTTGATTTTCTGCCTTTATAGACAAAACAGAAGGGAAGGAAGTTTACCTGTGAGTTATGAACTTGGTTCTCCAAGCAATGAGTTAGACGGCATCACGTTAGAAAAAATGGAAAATGGCTGAAAAACATTTCCACTCCTGCTACACTGCATATCCTGGATGGCAAAACCTGGATGCAGAGAATGC
>VZTY01009990.1:265591-289003 GCA_013400935.1 Turnix velox
TTACTCTTTTCATCTGTCGCTTGCAAAGAGACATGAAAGATTTATTTTACCCGTCTTCCCAGAATCAGTAATAGATTGTCAGAGACGAGCATTTTTATCTGGTGGCTTTTTAAATAAAGGATTAGCCCTTCAATATTTCATTTTTTCTCTGCTATCGCTCTGTAAGCTCAATGAGAAGGAGGCAGTATGTAAAAGAGTTGTGTGGGAAAAAGCTGTTTTTCTAGTGGTGAAGGAATGTGGACAAACAATTCTAGGTGATATTTCATTTGCTCTCCCTCCTGCCCTGTGTATATATATAGATGTATATAGATATATAGATAGACATGTGGGGGGGAACTGAGGGAGACAAGACTGGTTGTCAGAACTGCTGGCTTTCTTCAAAATTATTGAGGAGTTTTTCAAGCTGGCAGATTTCTGAAAGAATCAAACAGTTGATGGGCAGCTATAGAGGGGATTACATCTTGCTGTCAGCAATTTGAGTGTGTTTTCACAAAAAAATCCCACCTCAAGCACTCAATAATGTACCTGTACCTTCCTTGCAGGCTGGTTTGGAGGAAAACAGCAGACCTGCCAGGATTTTAAAGAGCAGTCTCTGTTGCTCTGTAGCTTTTCTCTGCTTGGCCTCCGTGTTTTCAGTGTGGAAGTACTGAAGAGAACAAAATGTGGACATAAAAACATCTCTGAAAAGCAGCATGTTGTTTTTTGAAAGGTCACTGAAACATCTGTCCTTGGGGAGGATTCAGTCTCTACTTTCCAGACTAGTGCCCATCCCCAGGCCTGAGCACATGATGTGTATGTCACTTCTCCCGGGCTTTGGGTTCAAATGGCTCTTTGGGAGCTACTCTCCTGCAACTGTTTGATTTTCTGCCTTTATAGACAAAACAGAAGGGAAGGAAGTTTACCTGTGAGTTATGAACTTGGTTCTCCAGCAATGAGTTAGACGGCATCACGTTAGAAAAAATGGAAAATGGCTGAAAAACATTTCCACTCCTGTTACACTGCATATCCTGGATGGCAAAACCTGGATGCAGAGAATGCCCTTTCCAGACATCTCTTTCTCTGTCTGCAGGTTTGTTCCAAGAGCATCTGTGCTTTTTAGCATCAAGGCAGGAACTCCTTCTGTCACTGTGAAATGCATTACTGAAATGGGGACAGAACTTGGAGGTGTGGTGGCCAGCTAGAGGGTTGAAGTTAGAAAGAGCAAGATTATACACACAACTGGTACATGAAATGCATGTATTTACTGGGACAAAATGGTGGTAATACTTTCTCCTTCCACCTACTGAGTAAGACTCCCCTGTGCACCCAGTGAACTATGAGCAACAAATATCACACTTATGTGTACTCCACAATGAGGCTGAGGATGGATATAATATTTTTTGTGACTTAAATGTAGCAACAACTGAAGTATGAACTTGCACTAAAAAAACATATAGTCCTGTTCTGGCAAAGACTGACAAATGCCTCCCAGTCCTGCTTGGCAATTACAACTCTGACCCTTCTCCACCAGGTCTTTGTATTTCCCTGATCATGTAATTGCATTTTAGATACTTGAAAACCTCTGAAGAAAATCCAGAAAATTAATGATGTAGGAACTGACATAAGATGGGTGTCTAACTCATTTTCTATGGGGGTACACTGAGAAAAGAGATTAATTTTGTTGCAATCTACATAGCAATGAGGTTATACGTCAGCTGGAACTGCAAAAACTAGTACCTTGGTGTAGTCACTGAGTCCTGAAGGTGATCAGGCAGAAAGAGACAGGAAAAGTGGTGTGGAAATATTTACCACGACATGTCGAAACCATCAGTAAACTCAGCCTGTTCCTCTACAACAAGTAAGAAGCTGCCGGAAGCTTCTCAGCTGTGCAGTAAGTCTCCAGGCTCCAGGCAGTGTGATTGCAGAATCTCCCTAAAGCACAGAGTAAAAACATGGGAAAACATTTTTCTCAAAGGTGAAAAAGGGGACTGTACTGTCTGGAGCTTCTATTCACATCTGCTGCTTAGAAGACATAATCAAGACTAGAGGGTTTGATCACATCTTGGAATATATACTAATGCAAAGTAGCAGTAAAATATAAGACTTCTCTTTCAGGCCTCCCACTCCTTTTTGTTTGCAGCAGGATTTTGCATCTCCTTGTTCTTCCTGGAGATGCCACTCAAACCATTGATGGACTGCAGATCTCTAACAATAGCAAGTTTGATCAAGTCTCCTCCCTTCCTCTTTCTTCCCCACAAGTTAGTATAAAGGAGGTATTATCCAAGCTGTCCTGACTTACTGCTAACACTTCACAGAATTGAAGAAACATAGAGTTGGAAGGGACCTTCAAAAGTCATCTAGTCCAACCCTCTTGCATTATGCAGGGACATCCTGCACTAGACCACGTTGCTCAGAGCCTCATCAAGCCTGGCCTTGAATGTCTCTGGTGGTGGAGCCTCCAGCCCCTCTCTGGGCAAACTGTCCCAGTGTTTCAGCACCCTCAAGGTAAAGAATTTCTTTCTAATGTCTAATTTGAACCTACCATGCTCTAGTTTAAAACCAATGCCCCTTGTCCTGTCACTACATGCTCTTCCACTTCAGGTGGAAGAAAGGAAAGTAGAAACTGGGGAGTAAGGAATGCCTCTGAGTCACCATACCTCCTAATGTGTAATTGCAACTGAAATCACAGTAATCGAAATTGTAGCAATTGAGACAGCCTTCACAGGAAAATAGAAGGTTACTCATACCCTCTGCTGTTCTACAGAGGATGATCTTTCAAGACACCTCCTACAATACCACTGTTTCTAATGTGTACAAATTATTTCAAGAGGAAATTCAACACAGCTATTTAGAGACCTTCCAACATCTCACAGAAAAGTCTATAAAGTCTTTACACTCAAAACTGTGCTATAAAAACTGAGGTTCCTTCGTTATTTGCTATCACTTAGGACACTTGCAAGGTACCAGGAGTTTTATTGCTCAGTAATGGTTTGTTCACATTGCTTACTCCTCACCAAGCCTGGGTCCTTTTGTTGTAACACTGGCTTGCTGTAAAAGTCATAGCAAAGCTGCAGATGGTGTGTTGCATCACCAGAAGAAGCATAAGTACTAAGTGCTATTGCAGGTCATATCCCCATCACATTCCACCCTGAGATGTTACATTTCTGGCCACTGGAGCTCAGGCTCTGCTCTTCAGAAAAGATCTTTGGCTCTTCTTGTAAATATTTGTACTAGTTACAACAGAGACCATATGATATTGTCTGATAAATAAGGGGAAGACGAGTCTCTCAGTCAAATAAACTTTTCCTCCAGATCAACATGAGAAAGCCAGGAGTATTTGTGTGAGATAACATGGGATATGTATCTGTCTTCTTGCGGGTCTATTCTGTTTTCCTAGAATCATAAAGTTGGAAGAGACCTTCAAAGGCCATCTCATCCAACTCCCTGCAGTGAGCAGGGACATCTTTTACTAGTTCAGGTTGCTCAGAGCCTCACCAAGCTTCGCGTTGAATGTCTCCTGGGATAGGCCCTCCCACATCTCTCTGGGCAGCCTGTTCCAGGGTCTCACCACCCTCATGGAGAAGAACTTCTTCCTACTCTCTAAACTAATCCTGCCCTGCTCTAGTTTCAAATCATTGCTCCTTGTCCTGTCCTTGCATGCTCTGACAAACAAAGCTTTCCTGTAGCCCCTTCAGGTACTGGAAGGCTGCTGTGAGGTCTCCCTGGAGCCTTCTCTTCTCCAGGCTTCTTTCTCATAGGGAAGAAGCTCCAGCCTCATGATCATCCTTGTGGCCTCTTCTGGACCCACTCCAACAGGTCTATGTCCTTCTTGTGCTGAAGGCACCAGATCTGGATGCAGTAACTCCATGTGGTGTCTCACAACAGCAGAATAAAGAGGCAGAATCACCTCTCTCAATCTGCTGGCCACAGCTCTTCTAACTCAGCCCAGGATATGGTTGGCTTCTGGGTTGTCCTTCTTTGAAACAAACACAAATGGGCAGGTTCCCTTTGTGTTCCTAGAGATGCAGCAGACATTTAGAAAGGTATAACTGAAGACTGTAAAAGCTTACAAAATAATTAGGAATGCATGAGAATAGGAGCATAGTAGTTAACTTTGTGGATCTCTTTTTTTTAAGACTTAAACATATCAAAGACTTCACCAGAATTCAGGATCAGTATTACAGACAAGCAAAAGAGAATGAATTCTTTATGAGCAAAAGCAAAGTTTTGTCTTTAAATTCTATTTTTAGATATTTTACAATAAGTTTTGTAATGTGCAGAACTTCGAAAATCAAGTTACAAGTCTGTTGTGTGTTTTCTTTCAAATAAAATGGAAGTTAGAAAAGAAGTGCATTATTTATCTGAACTATTAAAATGCCATCACAGAATCTTATATAAAGGAGCTCAGGATAATATTTGCTTACCCTTGATACAAGTGTATCATGCCGGTGGCTATTTCCTAGATATCTGTTTATTACAAGACTTTTAAAAAAAACAAAACCATACAAACATGAATCATACGTGACCATACTGTGCAATATCCTGAGGAATACAGACACATACATAGGAAAAGGAGATGCTTTTCCGTAACCCCACTGCAAAAGAAGGAGCAAACTGAATCAAAGCAACTCCTTTTTTTTTTCTTCCCCCATTCTAAAGCTGCTCGTATGCCATTTGTTTGATTCAGCTTTCAAGGGAGATTTATGTAGTTCTTTATTTTAGACTGAAACTCAAAGATATAAAAGGATTATGTTGTTGACTTGGCCAGAACTGTCTTTTCCACCTCTTTTGTTCTTTGTTTCATCAATGTGAATAATCATTACTCTGCGGAACATGCATTGAATTTGAAATTTATCTTATTAGGCAAAACACAGCTGCTTGCAATGATAAATAGTTATCAATTACATTATAAACTACTAACAATAACTTCCTCTCCACTGCAGGAAGAATTTATCTCCTTCTCATGCATGTGCTGGACTTTTATCAGGTAATTTCTTGCAATTTGGGAACTGAAGGAAATATTAATAAGACTAGTGGGGGGAAATCCTTTGAACATCCGACAGAGTAAATGGGCCTGCTATTTTTGTAAAAGCTTAATTTTGGCTCAGTAGATTTCTAAAAATATTCCTACATGGCAAGGAGGAGAGTGATGACAACAGGTGTCAGTTTCATTGACCTATTTCCCACTCAATAAAAATATTTTTAATGCTTTTGAGCATTGCAGCACCTGCAGTGAGGACAGGAATATTCCATAGCTGTCCAGTTTATCTGAGGGCTCAAACAATTACTGGGGTTATGGGACAGGGCTATTCCATAACTGTCCATTATATTTGAGAGCCCAAACAATTACTGGGGTAATATAATTACAGAGTTGGAAAGGGACCTTCAAAGGCCATCTGGTCCAACCCCCTGCAGTGATCAGGGGCATCCTGCACTAGATCAGATTGCTCAGAGCCTCATCAAGCCTGGCCCTCAATGTCTCCAGAGATGGCACCTGCTCCACCTCTCTATGCAACTTGTGCCAGTGCCTCAGAACCCTAATGCGGAAAAATTTATTTCTAATGTCTAACCCCGCCCTGCTCTCATTTAAAACCCATCTCATCAGCAAACCCAAGCAGTGGCAAGAAGTTCATTGATCATATTCTTCCCATTCCTCAGAGATCCAGAAGGGCTTCATGCTGTCCTCAGAGAATCTGAGCTTGCCATCAGACTTCAGCAGCTGCTTTTACATTCCCATGGAGGTACCACAAGAAGTCATTCTCTCTTCCACCAGAGGCAAAGGTAAATTTATGGTCCCTCCTTCAGAGCACAGAGAGGTTTTCTGTCCCAGGTAAGTGTGCTCTGCACCATCCTCATCTGCTCTGCTGAATTTGGCCCTTTAATTGTTAATAAGAAGAAAGGATGCCAGAACCACATTCCCCTCCCCATCCTCCCTCTTGGGCCTGGAGTTTCTCTGAAATGACACTACTGAGAACTGCATCCAATTTGTGCCTATTGATATGCAGATGTTACAGTCTTTCACTGCACTGGGACAAAGAGGACTGCACATAAAAATGTATATTCTTCCAGTGCCTCTGCAATTGATGTCCAAATAGGACAGGCTATGAAAGACAAAGAAAAAACCCTACAAATAAAACCCTGCTCATGAAATATTCTTTTCCCTTCCCCTTCTTTCTGATTTTTTCTGTTCCTCAGCGATACACACAAGCCAAGCTCAGGCCAAGCAGGATCCTTCTGGCTATATACATGTGGGCGGCCGATCTGGTTTTCTCCCAAGGTGCCGGCTGCTTGCTTTTCATTAAGGAATATGACTGCCCTCACCTGGTGAGAACAGAATCTGGAAGACTGCCATCCCTAGTGATCTCATCGCATGTGAGCATGTCTTGTCAAGTGTAGCAAGTGAACAGTGCCTGCACAGCAAAGAGGCACACACTCCCTAGGAACGCAGAGCTAAAAGAAGTTCTTTAAAATAGTTCCTGCTGTCTGAATCAAAATACAAGAACTACAGGCTTGATATTATTAGATCAAATCAAAGGCTGCTCTGGAATTTATTCCACTGTTGCAGATTTTAAGGCATTTAGTATGCTTATTTTTAATCCTGTCATAAGTTTATGTGATTATTTGAAGAAACAGAACTGACTAATAAGTGTCTTAATCCAAATTTGCTTAGTCTGTCATACATGATGAGATATTATTTTGAAAAAAAAAAAAGCAACCAAGCAAATAATTTCAGGGTGTAGTTCAGGTAAGTGAAGAAAAGTATTTGTAGAATGCAAGAAAAAATTTTAAAGTAGCTATTTTTCATTTTACCTTGTTCAGTATTTCTGCTTTGTTAGATTTGATTTTACAGTTAAAAAATCAGCTTCGTTAAAACATTTCTCATCAACTTAAAACAGAGTGCCTTCTGTCGTATCTTTTGCTGAGAATCAACTGGAAAGCAATTCTGCTTTTCAGAGGCCTTATGCTGCTATGTAAGGAGCTTTTTCCTTGTTCTCTGGGTCACTTGGTTCTCAGTGGGAAGAGTGAGCACAGGAAAAAAGATACTCCATGCTCCACAACAGCAAAGATGTTACTTGTGCCTTGAAGTAGAGTGGCTCAGGTATGGCTTGCTCTTACAAGCTCTGATGTGGACAAGATTTCTGTAGTGTCTTCTGTCTCTGGAGAGCTTGTGGTTATCCCACCAATCCTTTCTGCCATTCCCTGTTCTGACCTGAGTAGTGCCACTCAGGAATGTTATGTGTTTCCCTAAGCCCTCTATCTGTGTGTACTTCAGGACTGATCAAAATATCCACATGTTCAGACCAAGCAAAGAACTTATAGAGTGGTTTATTTGCCACTTTCATACTGAAGGTCTTAGTGATGCACAAATCTTCAGAGATTCTCCACCAGCTTACACAGCCAACTTTTTCTCCTTTTGGATATTAGCTATCAAAAAAACAATGGTGGAATGTTCACAGACATGTTATCTTTATCATATCAAACATCAGTCCATTCTAGTTCAGTAGATCGGTAGATCTAGATTCTGCAGCATTACTCTCCTGACTTCCTAGGATGAAAGTGACCAACTCAACTTTGAGGTTAACTTCCCTGCACATTAGTAAAATTATGCTATTGAATTGAATCTCATAAACCAAATGAAGTAATTTTTTTTCCAGAGATGATAGGCTACCCGAGATAAACCATTCCCTCTTCTTTGTACCTGTTCAGATTAGAAATGGTGTAAGAAAATAGAAAAAAATCTTGACAAATTATACATGCTGGTGTACCTGAAGTTCACACCTTTTCAAAGCCATCTCCTCTGTCAGCAGGAGTGGAGAGGAATGAGCCATGAAGAAAAGCTCTTGTAGATCTTTGGGATTGGAGATGACCTAAGTGTGAGCTGAGAAAAACAACAGCACTAGATTTGGTGTAAACTTCAGAAAATGAGAGGAATGAATAAGGTCAAGGTAGTTGTAAATATAGCTGGTTTCCAGAAGGGATCTTAGAGGGCACATTTTCAGAAGTAAGGGGAGCTGGAGAAGAGAAGAGAAGAAAGAGAAAAGAAGAGGAGAAGAGAAGAGACTTTTTGTCTCAGTTAGAATCAATCCTGTGGCAATTTACTGATGGATTTCAGTTGCACACTGTGCCTGTCATGTTTAAAAGGTTAATGGAAAGGGTACTTTCTGCAAGTCTGTTGGCATGATGATTACAGCTAGCCGATACGCTGGTGCACGTGAAAGCCCTTCAACAGTAACAGATAAATTCATAAATGCCCTGGGAGAGCTGTAGAGCTGCTCCACAAAGGGGAAAAAATAGAAGCTGTTTTTTCAGAAAAAGTAAAATTTTGGCAGTGAGGAGTATTTCCACATACAGAATGTTAAATTCCCATTTAAAGAAAACAAACCAAAGATTTACATACTTAGTCTTAACTCTCTGTGGTTGGTGCATCAGCTTTGGCTGGTAGGGAAAGTAGGACCCTCTCCTCATGCATTTCTGAAGCAAGTAAGATGGCTTATAAAACCTCTTGCCTGTGCCTATGTAACATCATTGAGCAGCAGAGTGATGCACTGAAAGAGGGTTTGTGAGTGATCTGTTTCAGAAGGAACTTTTCATCTCAACCAAAGAAAAGCAGATACTATTCTGAGTCATGTATGACAGGATTATTGTGCAAGAGAATCCTCTTTGATTTACTCAAAGAAACAGAGCTTTGAAAATAATTGCCTTAAATAAAGATTACTACTATATATATTAAAAAAGTGCCCACTCAGGTTCTGCTCACAGGAGTCACCAGAGAGCTCTGCCTCACTGCTCTCCTGCAGACAGGTAAGAGAGAATTGCTTCATTTTAAACAATGGGTGATAGATGATGTTGTGTGTTTGGAAAGGATAAGCACTTCCCATTTTACTGTGGCTTCTCTCCAGGTACAGCTTGCTGTGGGAAGGTAACAGCAGCTCTGGAAGGACACTTTGCAATGTCTGTAACATGTCTGCTTCTTGAGGTAAAAGCATTTTCAGCTTTCACTAAAGGAGAACTCTTTGCTTTCCCAGAGGACTTTGAAAGACTCAATCTGTTTCAGCACAGAAGGCAAGGGGAATGCTCCCCTAGACTTCAATGAGAGCTGGGTCTGAGCCCAAACAAGGGCTGATGAATGAGCTGAATCAGCTGCAAGTGTTTGCTGCTGTCATGATTGCCATCTTTTATGCACATATGAAAAAGAAATAGGATTGTGGTTTTGTCCTCTTTTCACTACCTTCTGTATGCCTGCTTGAGGAATCTCAAGAACAGGACATGTTTCACCCCAAATCTTAGCTCTTTGTTCCATTGCCAATCACTGCAACCAAGCACCAGTCACCTCCACCTCTTTCTTCTGCATTGTCGGCCTCCGAGCTGCAGATCATTAATTACCAGTTCACAGCGTACTTGTTATGTGTGTGCAGTGTAGCCTGAATTTATGTGTTCTGGCTGATGAAGAGCCTTAAACAGAATTCCAGTCACATATCCCTTTCCTGGTTTTCGGTAAATCTAAGTATATTGTGCATTTCTCCAGCTTTTTTACACCAGCCAGTGGAATTTTTTATTCTATTGTTATGAGGGCAAAGGGATTCTTGTGTAGTCACCACTCATATATTTGTTATGAAAAAAAAAATCAAAGGAATATTCTGATTATTTAAGAATGTAACAAAAATTAGTTAGATATATAAGAGAATTACAAAGATAAAAGAAGCTTTTAATAGTGTATAGACACTACAGAGTAAAATAGTTTTACTATATATGTTCTGACTTAATTTTCTTGGTCACAGGGAACAGAGACAGCAATTACTGTCAACTAAGCTTTAGAGATCTCTGAGGTGTATTTTAGCTTCATAAAACTGATGCTGCTGAGAGGAGGATGCTAGTATTTTGCTCAGTGGAAAGAGTTGCAATACTAACCATGCACAGACAGAAAATACTGTATCATTTGTATAGGTGTGTCACATTTAATGTCTTGATCCTCGGGTAGATAAGAACATTCTATTTTCTTTTCCTTCAGGAAACTAACAGGTTTCTTCCTCAATTTCCAAAAAGAAACTGCCTGCAGAAAATACCTTGGAAGCCTTTTTTTGACTGAATTCAGAATTAAAAAATCACCATTTACAGATTGATTTGCACAGTATTGAAAGCCCAACAGTACAATTTCTTTGACAACAGCCAACACGGTAGGAAAGTGTAGAGCATCTCGGGAAACCTGTTAGCTGTGGTAAGAACTGAAAGACCAAAATGGTGAGATGCTCTTGTTCTGCACCATGTAGGAAAAGATGAACTACTGCCCAAAGAGCCATCCAGCAGATTAAGCTCCTCTTGAAAAATCTCATCATACTCTGATTCACTGCTTCTTACTAAAAATGCCTGTGACAGGCAAAACATTTTTTTCAAACAAAGAATTATGAAAAATAATGTAAGATTAAATTATGAGTTTCTCACTTGAAAAGCATATTTTTAATGCAAATTGATTTACTCATCCAGTTGGATTAATTAGCTCTGCTATGAAATATATTCTGCTTGGAAATACATTGCTTTTTAAACACATTCTTGCCATTTTCAAACTCAGAAAAGCATATATCCATCAGCAACTTTTGAGGAGTATTATTTATGACCAGGAAGCCTATGAGGACAATGGCCACTGCTGGCAGAAGGGTCATGGATCTCTTGGAGAAGGACAGGAAAGGTCAACCCATGGGTGTAGAAGTAAGAGAATAAGCAGAAGCTCCAACAGGATAGGAAGAGGAGAGAAAGTATTCATATCTGTCTGTATGAGTAAGTGACAATATTTATATGGATACTCCAAGCTATTGTTCAACTGGTGTCCTAAACCAGCCCATGTAATTCCATGTTTCTCTCCCAGGAACATGAGAATATGGCTTGGAAAATAATCTGAAGATATACCGTGTATAATCTGGGAAGACTGAAACAACAGTGTCGCTATCTGTCACGTGTTTGTAGATCCATCCAAAAGGCTGAAGCTTAAACTTAAATGTTTGAATGTTGATGACCTGGATGTTTAGTCTTGGGAAAATATTAAAATAAATTAGATACTGTGCCATCTCCTGCTGTAGCAAAGAGGATTCAAAGAGACATTTACACTGCAGAGATCTCTGAATTAGAATCATTCATACAAATGCTCAATGTCACACAATGCTAATGGATAAGACTGGAGACCTTACTACTGTGTTGTCATAGAAGTTATGGAGCTGGTTTCATGGAGCAGCTCACATGAGTAACAGCTTAGCACAGTGAGTAGGGGATCTGCAATCTGTCTTGCTATTATTATTTGCCTAATTATAACCTTTCTTAACTTAAAGTGCAGATTCATGGTGGACAAGAATAGGCTCACCTGTTGCACAGGTACTGCTCAAAGCCATATGGCATTGTTTCTATCCAAGAATGTTTTCAACCTAGGAAGCAGTTGCGTAACAATAATAGAAAATAAATTTACAAAACGTATGAAAAAAGAGAGAGTGGCAACATAATTTTAATCAAAATAAAACAGAGATATAGGAAGGAGGCATGAAGAGCATCTTTCTCAATCTTGTCAGCTACAAGATTTATAGAAGTAACTTAGAATATACTTACACGACTTATTTTACTTACTGGGTCTATCACATCTTATGATTGCAAGTGTTAGATAAAAGCAGCAGAAGGGACATTGTCCTAATCAACTTTTTTTTTCTAAAAACTGTCTAAAAAACTTGCCTTTCATGGATAAAGAAATACATTTTGTCCAAGTAAATTTAACAAAAATTTACTAAACTCCAGAACTTTCTATATGAGTGAGTGCAATCATCTATGCACTTATTTTTTTCTTGATGGTTTTTTGCATTTGCTGTTAACACAGAAATCGGTGGCAAGTTTCAGAAGGCGTGCTGATTATTCTCTTTAGTAGGAATATTTTTTCACTTGCCTCAATCTTTGCTAGCATTTTTCAGTTTGGATTCATAATTCTAAAGGAGGTTGCAATGATTCTGAGTAGTCTAAATGGCTTGCAAATATTTCAGCCAAAAGTAATTGTAAGGTTAAGAAAATTTCCAAATTTAGCCACTATGAAAAAAAAAAAAAAGAAAAAAGTTGTTACCTGTCTGCAAACTACTTGAAATTTGGTGTGGTATTTGTTTTACTCTAGTTCTGAAATTCTGTCCTTATTG
Source organism: Turnix velox (assembly GCA_013400935.1). Taxonomy (NCBI): domain Eukaryota; kingdom Metazoa; phylum Chordata; class Aves; order Charadriiformes; family Turnicidae; genus Turnix; species Turnix velox. The sequence goes on from VZTY01009990.1 coordinate 277,729, forward strand.
AGTTTGCCTATAGGTAAAAAACCACAGTTCAGGTGTGTTCTGTAGATTATTTCAACTGAAGTTTGCAGAGCAAAGACTGGGACTGAGGGGAGAGGAGCGTGAAATGAGGACCAAAAACACAAGGCTGCAAAAGAGACAATTTGGAAAGGGGGAGGAAAAACAGGAAGTGGGCAGGGAGAAGTAAGGCTTTTAAGAGTGGTGGCTTCAATCAAGTACAATTGAAATGAACAGGGAATCATCATTCCTCTACTGTCATAAGAAAAAAGCCAGTAAAACATCCATTCCTTTCTAGTGCCAATTCAAACTGAGAATGACAACCTAAGATTGCTCTCCATTATTCCATTAGTTGAAATGACTGCAATCTCCTGAGTGGAGCCAAAGGTTGGAACCCTTCTGTTGAACAGCACCAGTGTCACTGTAGTCCTAGATGATGGCATCTAGGGTTCCAGATTTTAAAAGCCAGGAAGTGACAACGAATAGATAAATTTGGAATGAATTTGTTGAGAAAGAAAAAGGTGCGTATACACCTGTTCGGAACTCCATCACGAAAGTTTCCTAAACATCTTTGCTTCAGTGTTTTTGGCCTATTTGAAACTCCAGAGGCAGTAGCAATTTGGCAAGAAGAACAGACAATGCTCAGTTCAGGAGCAACTGCTTGATATTTTATTTATTTCTCTGCTGTTCAGCACAGGATAAGAGTTTTTGTGAGAGCCAGTTATCTCCTTATTCCTGCCTCAGGACAGATGGACCAGGGAGACAGAGAGATCATACTTGCTCCCATTTGGTGACTGCCTGGTGCTCAGACTCCTTGGCAGCACAACTGCTTCCCCATTGATTTCTTTTTTTCTTTTTTTTTTTTTTTCTCAAATCATGCCCATTGTATCATCAAAGCATATCACCAGCCTTAGTTTTTTATTCTAACTGACTGTGAAATGAAGAATTGCCATTTATTGGTCAACGTTCACAACCTGGATTACCAGATAATGAGCCCATTGGAGTACAGGAGCACAGGTAGAGCAGAGCACAGGTTTATATTACACATTACAAAGAAGTTTTTCACCATGTGAGTGCTAAAAGACTGGGATAGGTTGCCCAGAGAGGCGGTGGAGGCCCCTCTTTTGTGAAGGCACTTTGGGGAATGCCAGAACTGGAGCTCGTAACTGTTCATACAGCTGAGAAACATGGTTCCTGCTTGGAGAATACATATTTTCTAATTTAAATAGGTTAGCAGTTATGTTTTGAATAATTTATCAGAAGACTGATTCCATGTGCAAAAACAAGGTGTTGGAAAACACATAGCACTGCTTCACTCTTCAGCCACATTATTCAGTTCTCCAAAAGAGTTGGAAAAACTATTCCTGTGCCTGGCAGTATGGCTGTTCTTATCAGCTTTTCCAGTCAGGCAGCACAGATGCTGATATGCACAGTCAATGACTTTGAATACCCACATGGCACTTTTTAGTATCGCACACTTTAGGCAGAGACTCTTCACTTTTTTGTATCTAACTCTCCTGTACTCCATTGAAATTTCCACTAAGCAATCCATAATTTGGTATCTGTCTTTGGGTCTTTTTTCAGATGAAAGATTACATCTAAAGGTTTTGTGAAACATATTGACTTCATATCAAGATATGATTGCATTTGTTCTCTCACCCAGCAAAAATAAATGATGGGATTTATGTTCCAGGGAGTCTACTTTTTGTGTAAATAAAAGCTTCAGTCATAAACTCTTAGAGTCACACTGAAACTCAGAGCTGGACATTCACTTAGGGTGAAAACTGCATTCATTTTCAGTACATGGAGACCAGGCATGCAGGGTTTTTTTAGACTTAGTTAATCATCTGGCTGTGGAGTCTTAATCTATATTTTAAGATGATACAAACCAAAAAGGCTGATGGTTAAAATGTAAATGTAGCAGCAGACCCTTAAGCGCTGCATAATTGTGAATCAGCCTAACTTGCACAGAATCTATAATTCATACTGGAGGTGATCATAATTCATTCTGTATTCTATTTTTTTTCATAGACTTATTGTATACTTCAGGTTTTGCCAGCACTTATATATTATAAACATCATTTATGAGGCCTTGCTAATTATTTCCAGAGGCATCAGACCAAAATAAAAACTTGTAGAAGAACTCCTTCGAGAGATCTCATGTGATTGTTGTTTACCCAGTCCCCAACTGCTAGTTGAGGCATCATGCATTTAAAGTTGAGATGTGTCTGTTTATGTGTCATCTGAGTGCAGTTTTCACAGCTGATAAAATCACCTTCACATTTACAATTGTATCAGCTGAGAGCAATTTCAGTCAGGGCCCTGTAGTGGGACCTTGGTGAAATTATTCTTTGCACAGCCAAGCAAATAGCTTTTTTCTTTATGTTATCTTTTCTATTTAAACAAAATTCTAGAAAGCCAAACCAAACCATGAAGGCTGAATTCTCAAAACATTTTGGAGGTTATTCCAAGTATTCCCTCTCTGGCCTGATTCAACCAATTTCAGGACTATCACGATATACTAAAGCAAATGTCAGTCATCTGTATTAGGAGTTTGTATATTGTGTGTAAGATACCTGAGTAAGGTTATATCATGAAGTATGTATTTGAACATCCAAAAAATGGATTTTTTCAGGTGTTCTCCAGCAGATCTTGGCCAGCTTTTAGATTTTGAGTGACTGACTTAAGCTGCTTGATATTTACATTGTGCTGATTTTAGTGCAATGTATTTACACATTTAGACTTTCAAATGGAGCTGAAAACTCATTCTCTCAGCAAAACACCACTTTTTCAGCTATACTTGTCCCAAATAACCATTTTCTAAGGGTATTATCAGGAGCTGCTCAGTGTTTTGCTGCAGAGTGGCTTAGATTCTCAGGATCTGCCCAGAATATTAATTCAATCTTGAATATCAAAGCAAAGACAATACAATACATACAGATTATTTAATGTTCTTATTTTATTCCCATTGCTGTCAAAACAGTATAGTTTTTCGTGTGCCAGTTTCAAGAACAGACTCTTGGCTCCTCCATCTGGTTACTAGCTACACACAGTGAAGTGGCTTATTAAGGGCTGATCATAATGCAAAATGTACTGTTTCTTGTTTGGTTGGTTTTTTTTTTTAATATTTGTTTTTTCCATTCTCTGATTGTCTTTTTACTTGACAGTGCTGTGATGTGCTAACATATTTTCCACCACTTTCATAAGAAATGTACCAGGAAACAATGCAATTATTCAACTATATATATGTTCTTTTGTCAGTCTTTCCTATCACTCAGGAAATACTCATGTGCTATTCAAAACCACATGCACTGCTTTTTGAGAACTTAGTAATTAAAGCAGTGGAAAAAGCTGATACTGTTTATTACCTTATGAAAATATTCAAAGCCATTTTATATAATCATAGAACAACCCTCCCAAGAGCTCTCTTTAGAGATTAATATGGATGTTAGGGAGCCCCAGGATAACAATATGCATTTTTAGTAGCCCTTTTTGGAAGACTTCCTGTTAACAAGAGCACAAAAAAGTTTCTGGTTTTTTACTTAATGTTTAAATAATATGGGAGATATAAATACAGTCTTGCATTTTAAAAAAAACCAGCTTATATTTAGTCCATTACTATGCAAGTGAATGTTCCTGTGGTTCTGCACCACCTTTAGGAAGATCAAGCCCATAGTGTTACACACCCTCTTTTAAAGGCTCTTCTCCAATCCCATCTCCTCCTTAGTCATTCTGTGTGATTTTTTTTGTGGGTTTATCAAATTTATTGGGTATTACTATTACTCAGCATGCTTGTGCAAGCATGCAGTAAACATTCCAGTTGCATAATTAGACAACTGCTTTGCCAAAAGAAAATACTAAAAAAAATTACAAAAAAACTATCCCTGAGACAATGCCTCCTAAGATGCTCTAAAAATCATGGAAACAATTTAATAAGGCCTTGAAGGACAGATTATCAGCACTCTGTGCTTAGCCATCTTATTCCTTGCAAGGTGTTGATTTAATAAGCTTCTGCAAAGTTCATAATTTCTGTCGTAAAAATGGTAATTACAATTCTATTACGACTGCTCTGCTGCCCTAGAAATAAAATTATTCAAAGATATTTCTATGCCAAAGGTCCTACAGTAATGGAGTGATAATGTCCTTGTTGTTGCTCGAGTGTTAAAGTAGGACATGCCTATGTAGGGTAGAGGATCACAGAGCTGGCCTCATCAAGCTTGGTCTTGAATGTTTCCAGGGATGGGAATGTTTCCAGCTGACTCCACCACCTCTCTCCATAACCTGTGCCAGCGTCTGACTACCCTCTTGGTGAAGAACTTTTTGCTACTTCTCATCTCAGCTGGCCCTGCTCTGATTTCAAGCCATTGCTCCTTGTCCTCATCCTACAACCCAATACCCTGGTAAACAGCCCCTCCCCACCTTTCCTGTAGCCCCTTCAGGTACTGGGAAGTCACTATGGGCTCTTCCTGGAGCCTTCTCTTCTCCAGACTGAACAGCCCCAACTGTTTCAGCCTGTCCTTGTAAGAGAAGTTCTTCATCTTCATGCCCTACTCTGGAATGTCTCCAACAGTTCCATGTCCCAAATATATAAGATATATTTTTCAATATGAGATATTTTTTCAATAAAAGACATTGTCATCTGAGGAATTAGAAGAGCCAGCTGACTCCATGGACCCCTGAGTCACTACACAGTTGGCTCTGTTCTCTAAGAAATGCAGAACACCAAGGATGAGAGAAATCACTCCTCTTGGTCCCAGTAGAAATGCCCACCCTCCCTAGGTTGGAATGTCAACATCAGTTAGCTTTGATCATGCTCTGATGGCATGGCACAGCGAAAGTAAATTGGTGGTTGGCAGTGATGCATCCACCTGACTCACTAGCAGGGAACTTTGTCCCTTTTTATGGAGTCTTAGCTGGGTTCTGAACTCATTTCTCACGGAACTGAAGTTTACCGTGGATTTAAGGCCAGGCTTGATAAGGCTCTGAACAACCTGATCTAGTGCAGGGTGTCCCTGCTTGCTGCAGGGGGCTGGGCTAGATGGCCTTTGAAAGTCCCTTCCAACTCTATATTTCTATGACTTAAATGGAGAGCATGGTGGAAAACACTGCCTGAGATCACATGCTGTAAGCTTACTGATCTGACCTGTCTTCTTCTGACTTAAAACTTGTCTTAATATAAGCTATTACTTAATTTTATCTGTAAGAATTTAAAATTTTACATTTTAGATATATATATATGTATACGGTAGGTGGTACCTATCATATTCTAGGATCCCATACTTTATTAATAATTTCTCCCTCCTCACTGCAGGAAGGTTGGACTAGATGGCCTTTGAAGGTCCCTTCCAACTCAATACATTCCATGATCCTGTTCTATGAAATAAGATACAGGGATAAGCATAAGATATAGGAATTTAAACAGATGCAGCCAAACAGTCAAAATACAAAGCAAACTATTTAGTGTGATATGAATATCACTGCTTGATATACTGACCCATCATGACTTACACTGGCATTTGAATTTTGTCACTGAATACAGTGACATGACACTTCATCTAACTTAGACTTTGGGTTTAGCATTTTCCCATGGCTGGGTTACCATGAGGGTAAAATAAGCACTACATATGCTTGGAAAATGCATATACCCTCATGTAGTAATAACTTATAAAATTGGTTTGGGGAAGTTGCATTCTCATGCTATTTATCCTTAAATAACTTTGGTATCACTCCACAAAACTTAACACACCTTTTTTCTTTAAAAGCAAGATGAGTAGAAGAAATTACTACCTCGTTCACATAGAATTGGTTGACTCAGATTTGGCAGTTTGGAGCTTTGATGAACCATGAAACCTTCTGGAAGACAACCATGAGCTGCTGCCAGATACCATACGTAGGTTTTGATTACAATACGTAACAACTTTTAACCTTAATAAGGTTAAAAGTAACCACCAGTAGAGAAGAGACTAAAGTTTAGAATTGCTACATAAATTATTTCATATGAAGAAAATACTAATTCCTGAGTAGCTGCTATTTGGAAACAGCTATAATTACAGTCAGAATTTAATCAGACTTTATTAGCTTAGATCTTGTTTGTGTGAATAGCATTGACAGACCTTTTGTGGTGACATAGGAAAGAGGAAAACTCAGTTTGTTCCTCATCTAGCTATTGCTGAATCCTACTTCTTTATAAGAGAGAGAAGGCCTCAGAAAGTAGCCTTTGCTGATAATTTTTCTGCCAATTGAGCCTCCTGCTGCCACCCACAGCCAGCATTTAGGAGTTGTTCAGCAGGCAGTAGTCAGAATGGGGATTTGTGTGTTAGCGACACAAAGTCTGGAGAGAAACCAAAGTGGTAATGAACTTAGAAGAAATAAACTAATATTGGGGGGGGGGAAATCACAGTGCTTCAGTTCATGATGTGTGTTTTTTCCACCTTCAGAGTAACAGCAGCAGCTGCTCTCTTTCTCTTAATTTTCTCTGTGTCTCTTGTATTTTGTTTGCAGACTTTAGGCTGAGAGTTTCATACACTGTAAAACAGCATTCAATAATTACTTGTAGCCTCGGGTAAAGCAGCTGCTGAGAGCAAAGCTGCTGGAACTATACGTTTTCTTCAGTCTTTCTCAGCCACCAGTGAAGCTCCTCAGTCCCATTCCCAGCTGGAATGGAGCTGCTCATCCAAGGACATACTGCTGTCTCTGAGGTGCCTTTTCTGAGGATAGAATATAGCTCTGAATAGATGAATTAAATATAAATCAATACTTAGCTCCAATAATAGCACATCACAGCATGTGACAGGTGACATACCAGAGCCTAAACAATTTGATGGGTCACAAGGATGAAACTAAATTGTGTGTGGAGAAGGATCCTTTTTCCTTTATGGAAGAGGGAAGGCATTCATCCTCTCAGTTGCAAAAGTTCTTTTCTCCACCTCTTGTAGGAGGGCTTATTCTAAAGCCTTCAAAACTAAAGCTTTGCAGACATCCACCTGCCTTGACCTCATCACAAAGGGAAGGGAAGGCAGAGGTCACTACAGGTTGCACTTTGGCCTGTTTGGGATAAAATTGTTACAATTCATGGGCACCTAAGTTATCTTCCTCAAGATCACAGAAGTTGGTTGTGTCAGAAGCTATTCAGCAGTTTTCCACCCAAGGGTCTGTTCAGATTTCTTCCCTGTACCCACTTTGATCCATAAACCAAAGTCTCATTCTCTCATTTATACTTTTTCTGCTCATGTGAGTGTGTTCTTCTGGACAGAAAAACTTCCTGATGGGATTTTACTCCAAACATTGGACTAAATTTGTTCATATGTCAAGGGGTGGGTGTCAGGGTTGGCAAGGAGTACCTTGGCTGGACATGTCAGTAAAATGAAGGAATGCATCTCAGTTTAACTTGGATGGATTAAACTACTGTGGTTCTTTGATAATGATTTTATGTGTTGACCTTTGGCTTCCCTCCATTAGAATTTTAATCAATTGGCTGGCTAAGTACAGATTTTCTGTGCTTAAATGTTACAGGGAAGAGTTACTGGTGAGATGAGGCCAGAGGGTAATGCTGGAAGGGCATGATTAGGTTTCAGAGACCCACAACTCCGTGCATCATCCCAACCTCCATATCCTGGAAATACTTTGGCTTCAGGGGATGTGGGAATTACATAAGCCTTTACTTAAGCCTTTTCTGCTCATCAGGATACACCTACACGTACATGACATTTAGGGTTATATGTTTCCCTCAGAGGTCCAGCTATTTACCTGTCCAAATGAAGAGTTCCCCTGAGTGGGAGAGAAGGAGTCTCCCAGAGAGAGCCTTAGAGCCCAGGGACATCTTCTAAGGGCCTGAGTAGTGTTCTGGAGTCCTGGGCACTTTGCAGTCCATGCAGCACCTTGAGTCCCTAGTAAGCAGGGACGCAGGCTCTCTGGTTGCTGCTTTGCATGCCCAGCTCCATTTGCCCTGCTGGGACTTTGTTGCAGGACATGTCAGGGTCAGAGGTTGTTGCAGGTGCGCAAGCAAAGCCCTTTAGGACTTAACTCTTTGCAAAAATGTGAAAATAAGTATCAGCAACTAAGTAATTTTCGAGCTTGTCAGTTTTTTTTGAAGTGCCTTTGTTGCAAATATAAAACAGCAGAAAGGTGTCAGTGGAGAGAAAAATTCAATGCATAAAGTCAAACTATTAATTTAACTTTTAGATTTTGCAAATAAATTCAGCTATTTAAACAATGTCTCATGTTATGTTCAATCTGACCTATCTTTGCCCAAGACTTTTTTTCTGACTCGTGCCCAGTTAGAACAACGTAAAAACTGTGTGTTTATTTTTGAGTTCATTCTTACATAATCTAATAAGCATAATGAACATCTCTTCCAAGCAAGATGTTGAATACTTTCCTTGGGATCTTACTTTGATCCCAAAGCCTGATTTCTGGAATTGAAATTCTCTTCATGGTAAAGCTTCTTTTTTATAATAACACAGACTTATTTCCTCAATGTTATTTGAATATTTTCCTCATCTACCTTGTATAATTTTCTGGAATATGTGATAGGCTTTCTCAAGTAGTTGGTTGGAGTGTTGGGGTTTTTTCCTCTTAAATGATGCAAAATATTTAGAGGAAAACTTTGAAATCATGGAGACTGTTCAATCTGTGCACACTATGTTATACAGGGAATGATTCCAAACATGTTCATAAACTACTTGATGTACTTTTATATATATATATTTGCCTTTTATGTCCATAATTAGGCCTTCAAAAAGCTTTTGACCAATTTTTCTCATTGAATGCTCTTTTAGAAACAAAAGCTTGTCATGGAGTAAAAAAGTCCCTTCCTGCCTTAATAGCTGGTTAGCAGTGAGGAAACAAAGGGCTAGAACAAATCAGCAGTGGAGAGAAGGTGTCAGTGACACCCCTCAGGGATCCGTGAGTAGATCTGTGCTGTTCTGCACGTCTGTCAGTGTCCTGGGAAAAAGATGAAAGGCAAGGTGGCATAATTTGCTGATGAGAGAAAATTATTCCGCACAGTTAAATGGCAATCCAGCTGTGAAAGAGGAATTTGACACTAGTAAGTGAGTGTTTATAAAAGCCAGTTGAGCTTTCTGGGGGCAAATGACCTTAAATATACATATATCCCTAAGTTAGCTCTCAGTATTACAGGAAGGAACCTGGAGGTGATTTCAGCTAGTGGTCTGGAGACATGACTGTAATGCACAATTGTGGCCAAAAAAGTGTAATAGGATGGTAGGAAGCACTAGGGAAGGAGTAAGGAAGTAAGAAGGAGAGGTGGCTATGCCACTATTCACATCCACAGAGCACCTGTGTCTCCAACAATATGTGCAACTCAGAAGTTGCTCCCTCTCAGATTACATAGGAACTGGGAAGCAATAAAGTGACAGTGGGAGAGATGGCTAGTCTCTGTGCAAGGAGACTCTAATTGTATTGCTAGCAAAGGCAGAAGGTCTACATATAAGTCAGTGAATGCCACAGAGGAGAGGAACAGGGAATACTATTCACTGTTCCTCAGAACATAGTAACTAGGGAATAGTGAATAAAATGCTCAAACAAAGGCAAGGAGTTTATCCATGCAACTCCTACTCCCCAGCATCTCTGCAGGATGCTAGTAGCTAGGCTTGCTTCAAAAAGCTACTGCATGTGCCAGTGGAAGGAAAATTTAAGTAGAATGGTGTGAGGAGGAGAAAAAGTTGCTGGTTCCTCTTTCAGAGGAAATGGAAAGATGCTTCACTGTACACTTGCCCTGTTATTAACCCCTCTCCCATGCAAAGACTGGGGAAGTTAACTACTCATGTTCTCTAGTAAAAGCTTCTGGGGTTATTCAGTTTTGTTTAGGATCACACACTGTTAAACAGAACAAGTTCTGTAGTATCATAGGTCTAACCCTAAATGTGCTCAGAAGATGCAAGCTTTTTTACTGGCTTCTGCATTTGTGAAATCTCAGTTCTGTNTTTATGTGTTGACCTTTGGCTTCCCTCCATTAGAATTTTAATCAATTGGCTGGCTAAGTACAGATTTTCTGTGCTTAAATGTTACAGGGAAGAGTTACTGGTGAGATGAGGCCAGAGGGTAATGCTGGAAGGGCATGATTAGGTTTCAGAGACCCACAACTCCGTGCATCATCCCAACCTCCATATCCTGGAAATACTTTGGCTTCAGGGGATGTGGGAATTACATAAGCCTTTACTTAAGCCTTTTCTGCTCATCAGGATACACCTACACGTACATGACATTTAGGGTTATATGTTTCCCTCAGAGGTCCAGCTATTTACCTGTCCAAATGAAGAGTTCCCCTGAGTGGGAGAGAAGGAGTCTCCCAGAGAGAGCCTTAGAGCCCAGGGACATCTTCTAAGGGCCTGAGTAGTGTTCTGGAGTCCTGGGCACTTTGCAGTCCATGCAGCACCTTGAGTCCCTAGTAAGCAGGGACGCAGGCTCTCTGGTTGCTGCTTTGCATGCCCAGCTCCATTTGCCCTGCTGGGACTTTGTTGCAGGACATGTCAGGGTCAGAGGTTGTTGCAGGTGCGCAAGCAAAGCCCTTTAGGACTTAACTCTTTGCAAAAATGTGAAAATAAGTATCAGCAACTAAGTAATTTTCGAGCTTGTCAGTTTTTTTTGAAGTGCCTTTGTTGCAAATATAAAACAGCAGAAAGGTGTCAGTGGAGAGAAAAATTCAATGCATAAAGTCAAACTATTAATTTAACTTTTAGATTTTGTAAATAAATTCAGCTATTTAAACAATGTCTCATGTTATGTTCAATCTGACCTATCTTTGCCCAAGACTTTTTTTCTGACTCGTGCCCAGTTAGAACAACGTAAAAACTGTGTGTTTATTTTTGAGTTCATTCTTACATAATCTAATAAGCATAATGAACATCTCTTCCAAGCAAGATGTTGAATACTTTCCTTGGGATCTTACTTTGATCCCAAAGCCTGATTTCTGGAATTGAAATTCTCTTCATGGTAAAGCTTCTTTATTATAATAACACAGACTTATTTCCTCAATGTTATTTGAATATTTTCCTCATCTACCTTGTATAATTTTCTGGAATATGTGATAGGCTTTCTCAAGTAGTTGGTTGGAGTGTTGGGGTTTTTTCCTCTTAAATGATGCAAAATATTTAGAGGAAAACTTTGAAATCATGGAGACTGTTCAATCTGTGCACACTATGTTATACAGGGAATGATTCCAAACATGTTCATAAACTACTTGATGTACTTTTATATATATATATTTGCCTTTTATGTCCATAATTAGGCCTTCAAAAAGCTTTTGACCAATTTTTCTCAT